>CM068752.1:11677217-12031597 GCA_035084275.1 Hydrolagus colliei
GCTGAGCGAGGACATTTACCATGTAGACAAATTGCCCGGCCAGTAATTGGAAACATATTATATCCGCTCCCAACAGTGAAAGGCTACCAACCTGCATAAAAGGGCACATAGTTTAACCCTGACAACATATTGTTCCAAGACTACAACCGCATTTAGCAAAGAAGCACAATAATGATGCAAGAGCTACAACCAACGAAGCCTTCCCCCGCAACTAATTTAATTGTGGAATCATTATCGTGCAAATGATATGTTTCAGACCCGAAAAATGCCACCGTAAGTGATGTCTTAAAGCTAATATCTCAGAAGAATTTAAGTAATGACAAAGTTCACACTATGTATTGCACTAATTTGCAGATTGTGACATTTAATTAAATGCTCTGTGCCCAGGACTTAACTAATATTTTGCTGGTAGGGGTTTCTAAGTAAAGATAGATTTTCTGTGCTGTGTTCAATGAAACTATCCTTTTGAAAGAGGAGATGATTTTCTTATCGGCTTTAAAAGAAGCCTAGCTTCACAATCCACCACTGGATCTGTGCAACTCGAAAAACTGTTCGATATACTCCCAGCATGAAGAAGTAATTGTACATGTCCGAGAAGGAATAGGGGATATGGGAGATTAAGAAGGACTGGGTATATACCGGTTACAACACAACAACTTGCATTCATATTACGCCCTTCACGTGAGGTCACAGTCACAGACCGCTTAAGAATTCTGGAGCTCGACACTAAAGCGGAGAGAATGGGGGAGGTGGCCATAGAGGAAGGTCTTCAGGTGTAATCGTAAAAGGGCAACGAGGGAGCAAGGCTGAAGAATAGAGTTGAGAATTCCAGAGTTTCTAGGTTTTGTGGCTGAAGGGAAGGGTTTGAGAGGCTTGGAGAAGGTTGGAGCTGGCTGAGCAAAGGAGACAGATAGAGGGCCAGAGTTGAGCTGGTTTCAAAGCCAGGGATGTGAACTGTGAGGAGCTCTGGGAAGCATGGCCTAGTTGAGCTGAATGGCTTGCTTGTGTGCTTGTTATGTTCTATGGGATTCTCTGTAACTACAATTTACTCTTTGAATGAGATATGAGGTTAAACGGAGGCCTTGTCAGCCTCTACGTGTGGATGTTAAAGATCTTGGGGGTACTATTCGAAACGGGAAAGAAGTTTCTTGCCTAGCAATCCTCCAAAATAAAAATGATCATTGCTCTGTGAGGCATTGCTGAATGCAAATAGGCATTTATCTATGGAATAGACACCACAATTTACTGTATATCCTTTGAAGCACTTTAAGTCATCCTCTGAACTGTAATGTGCTGTATCAAGTGTAAGGATTAGTTATTCATAGAGATTGACCCCATTCTAAAGCACAAGTCATCTTAAAATTCGGCTATACTGTGGCTCTATAGTTACTTTAAGTAGCAGTATATTGGAATCTGACTCTGGTCATCTTCTTTGAATAAATTTTGCTTTGAAAATAACACTGACCAAAGAAGCAATAAAAGTGTAGTTGATACTTACTTCACAATGTGTTTTAATGCATCTTTCTCCAGAATAATTATAAATTTACCAGCTCTTAAATACTTCATAAATATTCAAATATTAATGTGTGGCGCTATTAACAATACCGGCTTCTCTACGCAGGAGACTCTCACTTACCCCAGCCTAATAATTTGTGCCTTACTAATTTAATTCACGTGCACGCCTGCGGAATTTCAATTCACAGACCAGACCTGAGGTCAGTGAGTGCATCAATCAGGCATGACTCTTGTCTATAATTTCATGTCACTGGGCTCTCTCACTGCCTTGAAGAGAGTCAGCAAGAGGTACTTATGTGTTGATGAGAGTTGTTACATGCCTTTGACGTCTCAGAGTAGCCGCCTTGCAACATTAGCAGCGCAGAGAGAAGAGAGTGCCCCAGCCCCAAACCAGCCACAAATCAGATGTGAAGCTGCCTCATGTAGACACTTACACAGTCAGCACGTTTAAATAAACCCAAAACACACAGCTGCATTGGCAAGACCGCCTGTTCCTGGGCATAATGCAGTAAAATATAATAATAATAACAATGGGCATGATGGACATAATACAGTAAAATTTGCACATGTCTGATCTGTATAAACCGCATAATCCTGCAATTATCCCACAAATATATAGTCAATTCACTTCACAGTATATTCTGTGAAGCGCTTTGAGACATCTAGAAGACGTGTAAAGCGCCATTACAAATGCAAGGATTATTATTATTATTATAATCCCCTAAATTATACATCTGCACAATCGTGTTTAAGATGTAATAATTTATGTTAATAATAAGTTAATAAGTTATGTATAATAACTGTATTAGTCATATAAAATGTATGCTCCCAACTGATACAATTTATGTGAGGTTTACTGCAGTAATAATAATACTCCTTGCGTTTGATATAGCACTTTATTACGTCTCAAAGACATCGCAAAGTGCTTCACAGAATAGATTGTAAATTGAATTGACTGCATCTTGTATCCTTCAAATAAACCTTAAAAAAAAAGGATCAAATTTAAGGTCGTATTTAAGAATTTGCCAAAACATTCTGGACATTGAAACATTACATAAGCAGAGCAAGCTTAGACCCAGGTGGCATTCCTCCCACTCTGTGTACGGTATTGTGTTTTCAGAGAGGATCAAAGATTTCTACAACTTGTATAGCTTGTTATGTCTCTGGAAAGCTGTGTTTGCCCACAAATAGACTACACTTGACAGAAATTACCTGTGAGTGCTCTGTAGTTCAACTGACAATGAATGCAATAGCGCATGGCCCATTGACCTTACACACAGACACACACACATCGAATGCATACAATACTCAAGCATACTCAAAAGACCACACAAAAACACACACACATATATACAGTATATATATATCTACACACAAAAAAGGTATTTAATATTCATAGAGATATTTTGCTGAAAGGAGTCTCGGAACACATCTAACAATAATAATCCTTGTGTTTGACATACAGTACCACCTTATCATGTCTTCAAGACATCTCAAAGCGCTTCACGGAATATACTGATGGGATTCAAACCCAGGCTTCTCGCTTGCAAGGCGAGTGCTCTAGCCACTGAGCTGTAGGAATCTACATATAATAAAAGAATTTGGATTGGGTCTTGACAGAGCTTCCAACACACACGAGAGTGACTGCATATAAATGAAATCCATTAAGATGTAGGAGAGAAATAAAACCATCACAGTGCTGGCCAGCTATTACAACCTATTTACGGGTTCAAATGACAGATTAATATTCATGACCATCGAGGTTTTACACAAGCGATACTGATTAAACGGTACCGCACACTGAAACTGTTCCCAGCAGAGTCAACATGTTTTTTTTCTTCAAATGAAATCATTTCCCACTTGATTGTCAGGTATTTGCAGGTTTAATCCACCCATTTCCTCCTCCTGTGCTGATCTCTCATGAATCCACTGCAACCGTGAAGCACAATGTGATCACAGTGCCTACATCAGGCTGAGGGCTCCATGCAATCTCTTACGACAGATCGAGCCTTCAATCCCAGCAGCTTCACCCAATAGATATCACAAAATTAGAAGAAATGGTTCAGCTGGAGGACCCCCTTTGGCCCATCTGATCTCATCCCATCAGAACACCCAACCTCCTCCTGTAGCTCAGTGGTTAGAGCACTCACCTTACAAGCGTGAGACCTGTGTTCCAATCCAGGCAGATCAGGGTGAAACCTTGAGTAAGCAAGTTTCCTTACTCCACACACACGCCTAATAATAATCCGTCCCAAAAAAACACAATAATAAAAATGGGTTATTTCAATCCATGATTCGTTTGTGGGACGCTGCTGTGCGCAATTGGCAGCCGCGTTTCGTCCACAAACATACAGAATTCACTTTACAGCATATTATGTGAAGCACTTTGAAACATCGATAAGAGATGAAAAACACTAGATCAAATGTAAGGATTATTATTATTATCACAGCTTCCAAATGCTGCTAAAGTGAGTCCAAGTGTCCTGGCCTCAACCACCCTTCCTGACAACTTGTTCCAGTCGTTAATTAACTATAACCATAACAATAAGTTGGATTTATATGGTGCCTTTCGCATCGAGAGGACGTCCCCAAGATGCTAGACTTAAGGGTAGGCGAGCGAGCTGCGGGCTTGAATCAGGAGGGGTGGGGGACAAGGGACCAGGGGGGTACCGGTGGGAAGACGACCAAAGAGGTCGAAGAAAATCTTCCTGGGATCGGTCTTAAAGTTGACCTTTGCAATTCTAAACCTATCCATCAAGTCCATCACATTTGTAAATTGGCTCACTAACCTTGCGGTCAGGAGAGATTAAACCAACCAAGCTTTACACTCATCCCAGTAAAATACAACGCAGTGGAGTACAGTGCCACCCCTCACACAATCTTTCTAGTCACACTGATTCCCATTTTCCCCACTTACTTTGTAGATCCCATTTCCCCACCCAATCATCCTGTGGTTTTATGGAATTGAAGAAAACTCTGTCTGAAGTGAAACCTTTGGAAAATGCTTGGAAATTCTCTCCCTGTGGTTAGCCCGTGGAGAGGATGGAGGGAGGAAGGGAGAGAGGGAGGAAGGGAGAGAGGTTGGTTGGTTGGTTAGGTAGGGAAATATCCATCTGCAGATAGGACAGAGAACGCATTGTGCAACAGTGACAGTTAACAAAAAACGGATTTAACCAGCGAGCCAAAGGGGAGAATAATGAAGCGTATCAAGGATAAAAAGCAGGACAGACTTTCCCAGAAGCTACAGTGGAAAGTAAACCTCTCAGTTGCTGTGGGGCGGTATTTGCTCCTTTGCATAAAAATTGCATCTGGTTCCAGCTACTTGTGCTAGCCACAGGGTTATGTTTTGAGTTAAAGGCACAGAACCTTCCTCTCCCCCAAAATCCATTCCCTGCACTTCTGTACCATTTCTACATGGATAAACAAAACACTTGTAAATTAAACCTGTATACAACAATTTGCACTTAAATAGCACCTTTCGTGGAGGGAGAAAGTCTCAAAATGATTTACCGAGATTGCGCGGGAGCCTGAGTTAAGAGGGACACATGGGGTCCTGTAATTCAGTGGTTAGAGCACTCGCCTCACAAGCGAGTGACTTGGGTTCGAATCCTGACGGGGCAAAATGTTGGGCAAGTTTTCTTACACCACATGTCTCTGTTTACCCAGCTTTAATTAGGAACCCGGTTGTTATTCGATTGTCGGATTACTTTCTGGGGATACAAATCCTGGAAAAAAAACCCCAATAATGATTTGGTCTCTCAATCCACTGCAAAAGTTGCAGTAAATAAATATAAAATACATTACACACCCACAGAGTGGCTGAGTCAAAAATATAGGTGTTTAATTAGGTTTTGAAACTAGCAATATGTAGGAACCCGGTTGTTAGTTGATTGGTAGATCACTATTCTTTGGATAATAATCCCCTCAACAAATAAATAAATTGGTCACTCAATTCACAACTGTTTGTGGGACACTGCTGTGTGCAATTGTCTGCCTCCCATTCCCTGCAAAATGCAGTCAAGGCACTTTACAATATATTCTGTGAAGCGCTTTGAGATTGGATAAAGGGCTATATAAAATGCAGGGATTATTCTTATGATTAATCTATGGGGGTGAGGCTGAGAGATTCTGGAAAAGAGTTCCAGAGGGAGTGACAAAGCACTCCGAAAACAATTTTTGCAAGAATTGCTTTCTGAAATTCTGGGCAATCTCAAATGTTAAGACCGTGGTGTTAAGTCTTAGGCAGTGAAGGATTTTGGTCTTAAAATGGCCAATTAAGGCAGGGTTTTAAAGAGCCACTCAGTAAAGCCTCTTGTTGATCAAGAGGTTAGACAAAAAAACGGAATCATTTGAGAATTAGAGAGTCTGTCTCTCAGGCAGTTAATTGCCGGTCAGTGCAATGAAGAAAGGGTTTCAATATCGAAAAGAATTAGGCAGAAAATCGTTTAGTCTCTCGTCGCAGAGAGAAACGGAGAGATGGAAACTCAGTGAGAACGAGAGACGGTCAGAAAGCATAAGGGATTCTCTTCAGGTGGTCCACAGCTTAGACAAGAGAACTTTGAAGTAAAGCTGAGTCTCTGGGATAAGAGCAAGATTATAGAATTCTAATAGAATTAAAGATGTCAAGGCTCGTCTAATGGTAGGAATTCAACTTACAGTAAATAAATTCATCACATCCCAACACAACTACACTAACAACAACTTTGATTTATATAGTGCCCTCCAAACCGGACGGCGTCTCAGAGCGCTTCATAGTAGCGGATCCCGGGACCGAGCCAGGGGCAAGGGTAGAAAAGTGACCAAAGGTACGGTCAAAGAGAAAGGTCTTCAGCTGGGACCTGAAGCTGAGAAGAGGGGGCGAGACGAAGGTAGTGAGGAAGGAAATTCCAGAGCCTCGGGGCACAATGGCTGAAGGCACGGCTGCCGAGAGTGGAGCGGAGGATTCGGGGGACACGGAGGAGGCCAAACTCAATGGAGCGAAGGCAACGGGAGCTGGGTTGAGGAGAGAGGAGGTCAGAGAGGTAGTGGGGTGCAGAGGAGTGGAGGGATTTGAAGACAAGGGTGAGGATCTTGAATTCGATCCTCTCTGGGATAGGGAGCCAGTGAAGTCTGGCAAGGACTGGGGTAATGGGGGAGTGAAGTTTGGTGGGGGTGAGTATGCGGGTGGCAGAGTTTTGAATGAATTGGACTAAGGACCTGCTTTGTCAGCCTTCCCAATTTCTCCCTCCATAGGCTGCAAATAATGCAGATAATCCAGAACTCTGCAGTCCATGTCCTCTACTGCTCCAAGCTTTGTGACCCCCAATCTCCCCCATCTTCACCCAACTCCATTAGATCCCCAGAGGCTCAATTCAAGATCCTGGTCCTCACATTCAAAGCCCTCCATGGCCTTGCCCCACCCTTTGTGACCTCCTAACCCTGTAGCTACCTGCCCGCCCCCTCTGTACAGCAGGCTCAGGCCTGCTCCACCCCCACCGACCATCAAAATTACATTTGTACAGCGCCT
Source organism: Hydrolagus colliei (assembly GCA_035084275.1). Taxonomy (NCBI): domain Eukaryota; kingdom Metazoa; phylum Chordata; class Chondrichthyes; order Chimaeriformes; family Chimaeridae; genus Hydrolagus; species Hydrolagus colliei. The sequence continues at coordinate 11,684,239 of CM068752.1, forward strand.
TTGGAGGGCAAGCCAAAGGCGCTGAACAGTCTGGGGGTCAGGCCATGAGAGGTAAGGTAGGAGGGCAGCTGAAGGCACAGTCACAAAGGAGGGTCTTGAGTTGGGCCTTGAAGGAGGCGAGGGGGTTGTTGGATGGACCGAACGCAGAAGTCAATATTTTCTTGTGCCAAACTCGCCTACCCCCAATCAGATTTTATATACAACACACTGTAAAGACAATCCTCAACTCAATATCCAACACACATTGTCCTACACATGCACAATCATTGCAATTCACATCAAATCCTCAAGGTGAAATACCTTGAGACATTCACTTGGAATGAAATCTAATTCAAGGATTATTACTATTGCTAATAAGAGAAGCACTCTTTCCACTTGAGATATGGACCGTGGCTTTAGCTGCTGTGCTTCTCTCAGACACTCACATCATTAATACTGAATATGCTTCCCTCACTCTCAGTGGTTTGCAGTATATATCTACAAGAGGTAGTCACGGCGTCATGGACTCGAGTGTACCAGGAGCAAAAAGGTTAAAAGTTTGCCTTGTAAACTTTTATAGAATTTATATTTCACTCGCTTTGCAAGAAAACATTTAAAGCATTCTGGAACTGTTTGTGACTGTAAAAAACAGTTAATGTGTCAAAGTGCTAAAGATGTAACCGGCACAGCGAGGGGTAAAGAGGTTGATTCCCCTCCCAACTCCCACCCTTTAGTATACGTGTCGTAAATCTCACATTAATATCATCGGAAATATCTCTTTAAACAAAATGACACTGGAAGGAAAGTTGGAACCGAGGCCACAGCAATCTGCAGTTAGTGTACCACTGTCTAAATTGTACAATCCATTAAATAAAGCACTCCCCAGAGGAAGGAAACAGCCATCAAGTGAAGCTCTTTATAGTCTGCCAATCCACTTGGCCCTCGAGATGTTTCACAACAATGAAATGAGCAGCTGCTGTCCTTTCACGTCCGCACTGTGGCATTGTTTCTTCAAAGCCACATGAGCCTGGGTGAAATTTTAATTCACACCTCTCCCAGCTGCACCCCCCAAAAGACCCTGCTCCCACTTCCGGCAAGAAGGGTTAAGTATTCTCAGCTGCCCTTCGAGGAAGACTTCACATATCTTACCCAAATCAATTTTTACTAACGTCCTTCCACTCCAAGTTGGGCAAGCCAGAGTGTGGGGATAGGTTGGGACCTGGCTGCCTGTGATAAGGCCTTGTTTTCATGTGGGGCAACAGTCAATTGCCTACCAAAGGGCTTTTACCATTTGCACCTGACTTGTGGCCCGAGTCCCTCTCATTGTGATGATGTCTGTTGCTCTGCTCACCTGGTCAGGCTCCATGCTTCCACTGGAAATAGTTCATTAAGTACACCAGTCTGGAAAACGTAGATCCACATTGAAATGTGGGTGCCAGACAGATCAGATGTAGGAACTTGACTTCTTTACCTACTTTTAATTCTCCTACAATTATCAGATTCATACTAATCTGTGAAGCTCTTTGAGATAATATCACAGTAATCCTTGCATTTGATCTTTCCACATCTTCCAGACGTCTCAAAGTCCTTCACCAAATATACTGTGAAGTAAATTGACTGTACATTTGTGGGTAAAACGCAGCAGCCAATTGCGCCACAAACAGTTGTGGATTGAAGCAACCAAATTATTGGATTTTTTCTCTTGAGGGATTATTATCAGGCGTGTGGAGTAAAGAAACCTCCCCAAGGTTTTGCCCTGACCGGTCAGGAGTCGAACCTAGATCTCTCGCCTGTAAGGCCAGTGCATTAACTTTTCTCCCCCAAATATACAGTCAATTTTCCTACTTTCCTTCCCCCAATCATGACCCCTCCCACCCTACTCTGGTTTCTACCTCTTTTCCCCCCTTTCTTCCCTCTCTTCCTAACCTTGGGACGTTGTTGTATTCTGTGAAGTGCTTTGAGACGTTGATAAGACATGGAACACGCTATATAAAAGTAAGGATTATTATACTTATTATTATACAACCACTGAGCAACAGGACTCCACGCGATATCCACCCGATACAAAGGGCGCTGTATCAAACGCAAGAATTATTATCATCATTATTGGGAACTCCTCAGGGTATCCTGGCTAATAATATAATAATAATTATCCTTGCATTTGACATAGCGCTTTTCACATCTTTATCGACGTCTCGAAACGCTTCACAGAATATACTGTGAAGTGAATTGACTGTATATTTGTGGGTGAAAATCCCCACTTTGATCGTTCACCATTTGAACTCACAGCCTTTGGACACAAAGATGGGAGTGCTACCAACTGAGCCAGGTTGCCAATAGGATAAAGCAAGCGCCTCTTTGGGCAATCATCCCGAGAGATCCCAAAGCAGACCGCTGGTGTGAGAAGCATCGCATCAATGGCAGTATCTCTGCTGAAGTTCGGGCTGAGGTTGATTGTTGAGGATGGGCAAGCAGTTATCTTCCCTTATCTTCTCTGTATGGAACATGGCGCCTGATCTACCAGTGCTTGGAGTTGACAAAGACCCTGAAACCTGTGAAATCGTTTTCATTCTCTTAAACTGGCATCAGGTTGAAAGCTGAAATAATCATTTACAGCTCATTTGAAACCTGCTCAACTCTTTTTGTTCTCCGTTTCTGGACAGTGATTCCTGATGAAATTGTCAGTGGCAGTGTTTCGGAGGATTTACCGACTGAGTCAGTACGAATTAACATCAGACGATACCATCATTAACTCAAGGTACCTCACCTTCGACTGTGCGTGCTAATTTAATTCCTTTTGTGTTGTTGAGTTTCGCAACCGCCACCACCCCCCCCTCACCTCCCTTACCCAGACCTCACAAATATTATCAAAGGTCCTGTCAACACTGATCGTAATTCTTTTCAAGTGGTTGAATTTTAAAAGGATCTCGAGGGAGAGACTTCCAATTCTAAAGGACATCCGGATGCTGGTGTTTCCTCTCAAAGCATTAATCAAATGAGCGAGGATTCTGCATGTTGATTCGGGAGTGCTTTACAATGTGCCTGTCACTTCTGCCCGATATAAACAATGGGGAATGAATAACTCACCCTGCGCTGGGCCTGAAGAACGTGATCAATAATGGATATCTTTGATGATAATAATAATCGTAATAATCCTTGCATTTGACATGGCACCTCATTACGTCTTCCAAACCTCTCAAAGTCCTTCACAGAATAGACTATAAAGTGAATTGACTCTGTAGTTGTGGGCGAAACACAACAGACAATTGTGCACAGCAGTGTCCCACAAACAATCGTGGATTGAAGTGACCAATTTATTATTGTTGGTTTTTTTTCTTGAGGGGTTATTATCAGGCGTGTGGAGTAAGGAAACTTGCCCAAGGTCTCGCCCTGTCTGGAATCGAACCCAGGTCTCTCGCTTCTGAGGCAAGGGCTCTAACCACTGAGCTACAATAAACCACGAGTTCTTAGTGCCTTATCAACAACAATTTGTATTTATGTAGTGTCCTACTCGCAGGGTACCTTCCCAGAGCACTCCAAGAACTCACATTTTTGAGCACTTTTCAAAGTGCTTCACGGAATTTACTGTGAGGTGAATTGACAGTATATTTTGTCTCCAACTAATGTAAAATAGGAACAAAAAAAATCCACAAGTCATCATTACGGCATTCAAGAAAATAAATGAGTTAAATGCACAAGCAGATAGATCTACTCAACAATAAAATAGGGAGAAGACAACGAAAGTACAATACTTGCATCTGATATAGAGCCTTATCATGTCTCAAAGTGACTCACAGGATCTTGCTGTGCTGTGTAGTGACTGCATACGTGTAAACAATTGCAGCAGCCAATTTGCACACAGCATTGTCCCACAAACAGCCATGAAGTGAATGGCCAATTTTATCAGGAGGATCATTGACCAGGATACCAGGAGAAACTCCTTTCCCTTTTTCAATAGAGCCACTGAATCTTTAACATGCACCTGAACAGGCACAGGCAGGATTACCATTACCTCGGTTTACCATTCTCCTACGAAGGACAGCACCTCTGACAAGGCAGTGTTTCCTCCAGCACTGTACAGGTATTCCTCGCTTCACGTCGCAGTTTGGTTCTTGAAAAGTGCGACTTTAAGCAAAACGACGTTAAGCAAACACATTTTTCCCCATAAGGATGTTACGTTTCGTTGTTACGTCCCCCAGGAACGTAACAACGAAAGAACGTTGACCAAGGCAACATTCATCAGGATCTACCTGTTTTGGAGCGTCACTTTAGAATCTCGCCTCTGAGTTAGAAGTTTGTGAGCTCTCGCAATGTCTTAGGACTTTGAACTTACATAGTCTAGGCTGACACTGCAATGCAGTTAATCTTTTGAAATGTTTGAGATGTTCTTCTAACATGAAATATACTATATTAAATACAAGGATGATTATTATATCTTGTGCTGTCGTTTCATCTCATCTCAGTGCTGCCACACAAAAAAACATCACTTCTACTCCGGGTTGCTGAGAAGCAATTGTTGATGCAGTCAGTAACCGGTTGTGTTGAGCTATATTACCTAACCATTCCCTCCGCTTGATACAACACAATTTACATTGATATAGTGCCTTTCATGTCGGGAGGACATCTAAAAGCCTTTGACACTGCTGTCGGGAGCCAGGGGTGGTGGGGAGGGGAAAGCGCAGTCAAAAAGGTACGTTTTCAGATGGGCCTTGGTGAAGGGGAGGGAGGGAGTATGCTTCCAGTCACCACAGTGGAGTTACACAGAGAAGGGACAGAATGGCTGAAAGCCAACCACTACCCCCTCCTGCTCTACCCACACACCCACCCGCCCCCATCCCCTTTCAATGTGGTGGGGGGACATGAAGGATGCCCTCCCTTCCTTCCTGATCCCAAAGCCCAGCTCGGGCCCAAATCCCTGACTTGGGATGTCCTCGTTGTTGTCAGTATAGCCCGTCCACCAGAGAACACAGACACCGCGACACACACCGAGGCAGTTTTAAAACCCACTTACTACAGCTGGTCTCCAGAGGAGCGAGGGTAAGGAAGGCTCATCTGATCGAGAGCTATATTTTTGGAAAGGTGAGAAAGGTTACCTCCAGTTTGTAGATTCACGTTAGGCATCTGCTCAAACACGCCGATCTCATCGTAAGTCACTGCTGAATAAAAATGTCAGCAGGGACCGGTGCTATGAAAAGGAATACTTAATTAACAGTTACAGGCTGATTTAAATATTATCACAGCATGCCAAGACTCACACTTCAATGCTGTGAAATTTGCATAAAATGATGAGGTTATTGTGCATTTAATGGTATCCCAACAGCTGTTGTACAGCATTCCATGAATGAGTTCCTCAGCTCCATCCCAGAGTCTGGGACAAGGCGCCAAGATAGTGGTGCGAAACACAGGAGAGAAAATAGCTTACTGTGCAGCAAATCTCCGCGGGGGAGATGGGAAGAGAGGGCGTTCAGAACAGAAGCGCCTTTGCTTTAAAACTACAGCTGCCATTAATTCATTGGAGGCTAGTAGCTCATAAATATTCATTTGCTGCAAGTAAATCATTAGCGTAAGCTACCGTTAAATAATAGGCTAATTTCCATGAAAGCAACGCTCCATCTACATTTACTCTAAGCCGAATGTAAGCAGAATTGTGCTTATGCAGCCTTGCGCAATCTACATTGCCTGAATGTACTTCTGAAAAAGGATGTCATATCTGGTGTGATGGATGTCCCATAGGGTAGTGGTTAGAGCACTCGCCTCGCAGGAGAAAGGACCCTGGTTCGATTCCCAGGTGGAGTAAAACCGTAGGCAAGTTTGTTTTACTCTGCATGCCTCTGTTTATCACCAGTAAGTAGGAAGCCGGCTGTTAGTCGAATGATAGATTGTTTCTGAAGGTAATAAACCCTACAAAAAATACAAAAAACGTGGTCACTCATTCCACGACTGTTTGTGTAGCACTGATGAGAGACAAAGTAAATGTTCCTTTCCCTCTCCCTGTTAAGGATTTCCATGGCAAATATAGCAGTGGGATGTTGGGTGTCCACAGGAAATGTGCCTTAGCCCCAAACCCCTTTCCGCAGTATTGCTCCATTTCACCCATACTCACTGAAGAACATTGACTCTGGGTTGTACAGGAGAGAAAGAGACATCAGAAAGAATAATGAAATAATACTCATTATTGGCTGCCCTCCCCATCCCATCACTGGAGGCCAGGCTTTCAGCCTGTCTGCCCCACTCTTTGGAATTCCATCCTGGAGTTCCCCCGACTTGCTCACTCACTCAACTCCTTCCACCTCAAGATGTTCTCCGTTGACTTTGCTTTTGGTCATCTTACCCCTACCATCACCCCAACCCCCAACCCCCTACCCCCATCACCCACCTCCGCACTCACCCACCCAACTGTCCCTCTGACTCTCTCCCCTTCTCAAATTTACATTAACACAGAATACGAATAAAAGGAAAACAGGTTGGAAATCCCCAGGAGTGAGTCGGTGTTTGAAGGAGGACGACAACTACAATATCAAAATGACATTTGTATAGTACCTTTCACATCAGGAAGATCCAAGGTGCTAAAGTTCTTTTCAAGTTGTCAATTCAGGCTCCATTCTTCAGCACGACAGGTCTGGTAAAGGTCCCTTGATGGTAAGTTATGTGGTTTAAGCTGATTGGACTCTAACACACACTGGGGTCCCAAAGCCTTGGCTCTTGCCAGCCTGCAGCTAATACTTTTCGGAATAAGTTAAACAGGAGGTGTCCCTCCAGGGAGAGAGTGCACATTCCATTCCAACAACCTATCTCTGAGAATTTCCATGTGTAAGTGGGATGCATGGAATCCTCAGTTTAGGTTGGAGGCTGGGTTAAGCCTAGTGATGGACAGCTGCACGGTTGACCGAGAACCACATAAAAATTGTGGGTGAAACATCTTTACAGATACTGGCTGATCTGTTTTATATTTCCAGCGATTCCATATTTTTTTTAAACTAAAGAAACACGGCGTGGAATGAGCTCAGCTTAAATGTGATTTTCTTGCTTAAGGAAAGGCCACATAATGGGCAAAAGCTAATAAATATGATTTAAGCAAACCTGGAGCAGAGTATTCATTAAAACATTTGTTACCTGCCACTCAGGCACAGGCCTTAGGGATCTGTTAGCCTTTTAAAAGGTGATTAAGGCTTCAAAGCTAAACCAGAAACATCAGACCTGGTGGGATAAAGAAATGTTTCTTTTACACTGAAGTTTTCTAGCCGCTTTAGCTGCTGTAACTCAAATGCTCTGAATGAAATAGAAATCCCAGTGAGAGCCGGAAACAAAGGAACACTCAGCCTCAATCCTTCCACTTTTGATCTTTGCCCCAACACCACCCCCCACCCCGCTTTACTCATCTTCAGATCACATCTGACAATCTTCCTCTTTGTCCGTGCCTTCCATCAACCTCCCCTTTCTTAAGCGACGCCACTATTTAGTGGTCTGAGATGTTATATATAACAACAACAAAATTACACTTATAGAGCGCCTTTCATGTCGGGAGGACGTCCCAAGGCCTGAACAGTTAGGTCGGGACCCGAGTGGGCGGCGGGAGGAGGGGCAGGAGAGAGTTAGGAGGGGAGCAGAAGGCACGGTCGATGAGGAAGGTCTTGAGACCGGCCTTAAAGGAGGAAAGGGAGGAAGTGAGGTGAAGGGATTGCGGGATGGAGTTCCAGAGTGTGGGGGCAGAGAGGCTGAAAGCCCAGCCACCGATGGTAGGGCGGTTCGGGCGGGGGAACGTGGAGCTGGCCGGAGCCCGCTGAACAGAGGGGACATATAAATGCTCGTTGTTGGTGGAAGAGCTGACTGTAGCCTGATCTGGGAGACACCAGTACTGGTAAAGTTATTGTCAAGAGTGCGGAAACGGCCTCGAGTCTGCACACTAGCTGGCAGAGGAGCATTCCCGCTTGTAATAAGTGTTCTTCCCTACCATGTGGTCATGTTTTATTAAGTCATTCCCTGGACTGTGCTTTTTCATTAAAACTATAATTGTGTTTGCAGACAAACCAATAATGACCCATCAAGATCAGCTCATATTATTACATAGAATTGCATGGACATTTACAGCATTGTATCAACTAAGTTCAACTAGCCCGGGCTTGTGTTTACACTTCACATGAGCTCCTATTCCACCTTGTGGAGTCCTGTAGCTCAATGGTTAGAGCACTCACCTTACAAGTGACAGACCTGGGTTCGATTCCAGGCAGGGCGAGTTTCCTTACTCCACACGCCTGATGATAATCTCTCAAAACAAAAATGGTCATTTCAATCCACAACTGTTTGTGGGACACTGCTGTGTGCAATTGGCTACCACGTTTCGCCCACAAATATACAGTCAATTCATTTTCAGTATATTCTATGAAGTACTATTTCAAATGCAACGATTATTATTATTAGTCCTCTCTATTCCCTTCTTCAAGTAACCACTAGATATTGATGCTTAGTGAGAATTGATTTTCGGGTGGAAGGATTGTTACTTAAGAAATTCTACTGGCTGAATGATAATAACCCGTCCTTGTCCTTCAAAGGCTATCAGAGGCATTTGTGAAGGCTACCTTTCTATGAGATATAAAATCACATGTTTTTCTTTAAAAAATTGGATTAGCCGAACAATATACTCTTAAATCCAAATGTAAACAGTCGGTGTACTTTCAATGGGTGCGTAGAACATTACACTGAATGTCAATCGATCAATCGATTGCTTCTTTCTGTCAGCAGGCAGAGTGAACCCAGTTTGCCAATCATTATGGAAACCAACAAAAAAAAGGCAGCCTCTCAGAGGTGCCTCACCACAGGTTAGCCAATTTTTCAAATGTTAATTGAGTATTTGATATCAAACAATAAAACAGTGAGGCTAAATGGTTTACAACAGAACCTGTAAAATAGGACTGACGGAGAGCCTTAGGTTAATGTATAGCCTAAACGATAAGCTTAACTCATCTCTCGGTTTGCATTCTCTACTTACACAAGATCTGGATGTGGAGTCCTGCAGCTCGTTGGTTAGAGCGCCTGTCTCGCAAGCGAGAGACCTGGGTTCTATTCTCGGCCGGACGAAACGTTGGGATATTATTATCACAAGAGAGGCTTGCACGAGGAAGTCCCTTTGCCCATTTGATTGGATAACTGCAATAAAGCTACCAAACCAGCTATCTTCTCATTCGATCATCAAACTCCTTAAATGAGTCGAGTGCCCGGCCTCACTCGCAGGTCCCGGTATTTTGTTTCAGTTGTTGCTTCCCTCTGTGTAAAGCATGTCGTCTTCCTAAACATGCCCTTCACTATTAGGAATGTATGCACTATCTTGGCAGTCTCTGATTGCCTCACCATCTCCTCCCACGTAATCTGACCTAAATATCTGTGAAGGAAAGATAGATGCCAGCAGGACACAAAGTAACCAAACTAAACCTCACATCAATTGGGACTGTACATTTAATATGACTTATGCAAAGTACTAGTTAGGTCAAAATTGCATAGAATATAAACTCTTAGGCGATGACACAATTGATACCGTTTAGATTCATGAGTTTTATTGTATTGGAAAGACTCAAAAACGATCAGTCCTGAGTAAATAAGTCCTTCAGTATAACACTGAGCAAACAGGTCCAAACTTTGCGAGTGCTGCAATGAAGTTACACAAACGCAAACAAAATTACAGTTATAGAGCACCTTTAATATCATGTCGGGAGTACAGTATAATAATAATTACAATAATAATAAACCTTGCATTTGATATAGTGCCTTATCATTTCTTCGAGACGTCTCATCACACTACCTTGAGACGCCTCCCAACATAAAGGGGGTAAGTGAAATGGAAATATTATTCTTATTACTTTAAATTGCAGTCACACCCAAATACCATAGCCAGGCTCAGCTCCGTTCCAGCAAAAAGGACAGATCGTAGGATAACAGCCAATTTTAATGGTAGCATTAATAACATTATCATAGAAACTGTTGAAATTTCACCACCATAGGAACCTTCATGCCTAGGCTGTGCTAACTTCCCCACTGCAGCCTCCTGCTCCAATCCCATTTCCTTGCTCCTTCCCCAAACCCTTTTGTATCTTTTATTCCTCAAGTGTTTATCTAATTCTTTTTTAATTGACTTGGCTTCAGTCGCTACCTATAGCAACGTGTTTCACATCCTAATAACCCTTTGCGCAAAAGCTTTTGTGTTTCTTGACACAAATTAAACTGAGGACCTAGGTTGCAGACGACAGATACATATTAAAAGGAGATTATAATTTGCTGACCAAATCAGGAATGACAGTTGTCACTGGGGGCACCAGGTTGCAAGAACGGTGTTGGAATCTGAAGCCACTAATTTGTCATTACCACCCGATTCTTGGGGTGTTCTTGAAAACTTTAGATCTGCATTTTGATATAACACATCACACATCGGAGGGACATCTCAAGATTCACTGTAAAGTGTAATACCTATGTGTTATCCTGTATTAATATTTGGTAGGCAGATGCGGAAGCCAATTTGCACAAGGCAATGTCCCACAAATAGGAACAGAGTGAGTGACCTTCTCATTTCAAATAGTTATATGGGATCTTTCATGTCCACCCGAACAGGCACATGAATGCCTCATACGAAGCACGGCACCTCAAGAAATGTAACACATCCCCCAGCACTGCACTAGAGTGTAAACAACAACAACAGCAACAAAATAACATTTGTATAGAGCAGTGGTTCCCAAACTCAGGACCCGACCCAAATCAGGGTCGCTGTGTGTCCTCAGAATTTTTTTTGTTGCCTTTTTTTGATGTTCAAAATGCTTTTTTAATGCTTAAAAAAAAGCTTTTAACGCTGAAACAAAAGCGACACCGCCGACCAATTTGTATAAAGAGCGTACTTACGAGTTGCGCTGAGTCTACAAAACAGAAGAAGATAACAGAGATAACGAGGGAAGCTTCAGTCAAGATATTGCCCTCTAATGGTGGGAGGACCAGTTGAAGGCTAATTTGGGTTGCAGCAAAACAAGTTGGGAACCACCGGTATAGAGCCTTTCACGTCAGGAGGACATCCAAAAGCGCTGGACAATCAATGTTTTGGACCTGAACTGGGGTCCTGGGATCAGGGAGGGTGGAGAGAAGTGGAAGGTGACTAATGGTACGGTCGAAGGGGAGGGTCTTGAGGCGGACCTTGCAGGAGGCTAGGGAGGGATTGCGGGATGAAATTCCAGAGGTTGGGGGCAAAGTTTAGAGGGGTTCCAATCACATCCTGATGTGATTCAGATGAGGGAGTACTCCCATTGAGCCAGGACGGCATAGGATAGAGATAACAAGCGGGTGAATTGTAGACACTTATCAAGGCAGGGATGGGTAAGACATACATGAACTAACTGATCAGAAATTTTGAATCACAAACAGTGAGGGAATTCATTGCCACTTGCATACAATCGGTGAACTCCCAAATACACATACACAACAGTAATAACCATGGAATGTCCAGTGCCTTGGAACCTCCTCCTGAGGTGAAAGGAACTCTACAAATGTCATTTCTTGTTGTCGTTAATACTTTCTAACACGTCCCAGCGATGTACAGAAGAGACTAGAGAGACACTCTCAAAGCCTCAATCCTCAACATGCAGAGAACAACAACAATTTGGATTTATATAGTGCCCTCTATGCCAGACGGCATCTCAGAGCGCTTCACAATAACGGATCCCGGCTGCCGATGGTGGAATGGAGGATTCGGGGTACAGGTAGGAGGTCAGACTTGGTAGAGCGAAGGCAACGGGTGCTGTTGTGAGGAGAGAGGAGATCAAAGAGGTAAGGGGAGTGCCCGTCCCCGGCAAGTGAAGATGTCCATAGTCTGTTTAATAAAAATAATAATAATCCTTGCATTTCATATAGCGCTTCTCACGTCTTCTAGACGTCTTAAAGCGCCTCACAGAATATACTGTAAAGTAAATTGACTTTAAATGTTCATATTTTTCAATAAACTGTGAGACACAAAGGTTTAAAAATCAATGATGACAAGGCCGGCCGATGGCACTAATGTTTGAAAGCGCCTTTCGTCAATATTTTGTTTGAACGTTTGGAGTTGATGAAACCCACAGAGAAATTGGCTGGAAAGAGTTGAAACTCAGATTTCCCTCAGAATAACACGTTCAGCCGAAATCACACAATTACTGAAGCACCGCAGGGTTAATGGTGAATCTCTATGGATGTTAATCTAGCTCCCTTCACACCAGCAAGATTAGCAACGAACCAAGCTGCCTCTCCGCTAGTCAAGTCATCAAACCAACAGCAACGGACAGAAAAAAAGAGGATTTAAAAGCTCATTGCATTTCTTTTACTATTTGTGAACTGAGATCCTGGGAAACTCTGGAGAGATTGTTTATTTTCTTGTTATTCAAACATTAGCAACCAATCGATTGTGAGAGGATCACAGCGAGACCAAAGGTTTCTGAATAACACTGCGATTGCTGTTGCTGGAGTAAGCACAGCTGTGATTCTGAATCTTGCTTCACACGCACGCACACAGAAAGAGACAGAAACACACACACACACACACACTCACACACACACAGACCTACAGCTTCATTGTGATATGTCCACACTATGATATCGCTCTCTCTGTCACTAGTTATTATAATAATAATCCTTGCATTTGATGTAGCACCTTATCGCAGCTTTGCGACGTCTCAAAGTGTTTCACAAAATTTACAGTAAAGTGAATTTACTATATATTTTATGGGCGAAACGTGGCAGCCAATAGCACACAGCTGCGTCCCATGAGCAGTCATGAATTGGGTGAACAAATCATTATTATTATCATTATTTTGAAGGGATAATTACACTGGAAAAACGATTCACCAATCGATTAACAACCGGGTTCCTACTTACTATTACATAAGCAGAGGTATGTGGAGTAAGGAAATATGCCCAACGTTTCGCCCTGCCTGGGAATTGAACCCAGCTCCTTTAGCTCGTGAGGCGAGTGCTCTAACCTATACATAGTTAATGAGCTAGCACCAGCTTAAGTTCAACGGAGTGAATGGTCTCCTCTATGCTACTGTTTTGAGGAGTCCTACTGTGGCTCAGTGGTTAGAGCACTTGCCTTACAAGCGCAAGACCTGTGTTCGAATCCAGGCAGGCCAGGGCGAAACCCTGGGCAAGTTTCCTTCTTCCACACGCCTAATAATAATCGCTCCAAAAAAAACACATTAATAAAAATTGGTCGTGTCAACCAACAATTGTTTGTGGGACACTGCTGTGCGCAATTGGCTGTTGTGGTTCGCCCACAAATATACAGTCAATTTACTTTATGGTATATTCTGTGAAGCGCTTTGAGACGTCTAGAAGACGTGCAAAGCGCAATATCAAATGCAAGGATTATTATTATTATTAGTTATTATTATTCAACACTGGTTAAAAACAAGCAGAAGTGCACCCAATAGGTTACATCGATCCTGACCACTGGGTGTCTGGTTTATTTAGTTACGGTTTATCCTGGAGACAGTACAGTAAGGTCAGTGCTGTACACCAAAGCTCTCGGCTAGAGCCATCCAGCAAGCTGACTTTTTGTCAAAAGTAAAGGCCATCTTCTATTTGCCTTAATCTCAGTCAATGTGAAACATTGTGAGTGAGACAGACATGCAGGAAGACAGATAAATAGAGACGCATACAGACATACAGAAACGACACCTCAATTCACACCGCAGAGATTAGCAGAGTAACGCAACCACAACATATTAAGATAAGGAGTTTATATTAACAAGGGAAGCTAAAAATAGTGCCGGAGTCACAACACTCTTCCTTCCACAATAGTACAGTACTTACAAATGGAATTGCTAATGATAGTGTTAAATCAAACATACTATTAAATGGCTTCTGTCACAAGAAATCTATTAACACCTCATCCCGAGAAAGACAGTCCGACTGACAAAGTTTCATTTTAATAACACTCCCACTCATTTCCTGCCAACCTGCAGTTAGGTCACACTCATTCAGTACCATTGGGTTAAGGCCGCACAACAATTGCAGTCATAAAAGTTATAATAATAATAATAATAATCGTGATTGCATTTGGCATAGTGCCTTATCACTTTGTCAAAATTTTGCAAAGTGCTTCATAGGATTTTACTGTGGCACTGCGTGACTACACATTTTGCAGGCAAAAACGCCAACCCAATTAGAAAATTAAAAAAACTGATGTTTACTCGGGACGTTGACAGCTTGGGTTGATAAACAAGCAACGCTGGTTTCCTGATGTTTCCCACCAGTTCTCCTGTCCGCCGAAGAGCTGAGAAACTCGACCAGACATCAAAGGAACTCATAACATATTCCAACAGGCAACGGTTGAGGTATCCAGGAGAGAGCATCAAAGCAAAACTTCAATTTGAGACAAAATTCAGGCTGGCAACGAATAGTTCTGCCTTACTGCACTTGCTCTTCATACTGTTGAGTCCCTTCACCAAAATAAAATCTAATGTTAACGTACATTTTCACATTGGCAGACCTTAAACTCGAAGTACTGTAAAAAGTGCAGTAATAAGATATGTTAAGTCCAACATACCTAACATGAAATATAATGTTTTTAATCAGAAACTAAAAGTAAAGGCAGGTTAATTGTTGCAGTTTAAGTCAATGTGGTTCGAAGTGAGTTCAAGAGCCCTTTGGGTAGGTTTAGGCCTACCACAGAACAACAACAACAACTGTTATGTTGTGTGACTACAGTGAAGGTTACGTTGTACGGCCCCTTCGAATTGTTAGTTCATACTGTGTTGCCTGGAAGACATTCACTGGATAACACGGGATTCTCGAGCAAAGAGTTTCAACATTGAGCTTGATAGTACAGCAGTTGAATATTACAATGCATGTAGTAATAATAATAATCCTTGCATTTGATATAGCGCTTTTTAAATCTTATCGACGTCTCAAAGCGCTTCACAGAATACATTGTAAAGTGAATTGACTGTATATTTGTGGGCGAAACACGGCAGCCAATTGCGCACAGCAGCGTCCCACAAACAGTCGTGGATTGAAATGACCAATTTAATTATTGTGTTTTTTTAAAAAGGATTATTATTAGGCGTGTGGAGTAAGGAAATGCCCAAGGTTTCACCCTGACCTGCCTGGATTCGAAACACAGGTCTCACGTTTGTAAGACGAGTGCTCTAACTACTGAGCTACAGGATTCCGATCCAGCTTATACATTAGATGTACGTTTATACATAAACTAACTTGGATGATAAATTCCATTCTGAGATCAAATTTCACCACCATTTTCTGCAAGATCGCCCAATACTCTGGTGCACAGCTTCCAGCACTGTGTATTACAACCTACAACAGGAGTAGAAACTCTTACTCGGGCAGAGGTTTATAGTTGTACAGTATAGAGTCTTAGCCTGGCTCAGTTGGCAGGGCTTCTCGCTCGGAGTCAGAAAGCTGCGGGTTCAAGCCCTGCTGGGGATTTAGGCGGAAACTCGAATGAGGCAGTGCTGCACTGTCGGAGTTGCTTTGGTGTCCTTTGGATGAGGCAGGATCCTGTCTGGCTATTCAATGGATATTTCCAAACCCATGACGCTATATGAAAAAAGAAGGGAGTCTCTCCTAGTGCCTTGGCCAACAGTCCCCCACATAAACATCATCGGACATCGCTACTCACAAATTGGCTGCCACATTAATCTACAGAATAGAGTCACCGGAGTTTACAGTATATCCCTTGAAGTGCTTTGAGACTTTGATGAGGTGCTAGATCAAATGTGTGATTATTATATAATAAAGAACATACTGTACAGTAGATTAAATCACAGGCAGTAACTCATACTCGGGATTCAAATCACTGGTAAATCTCTCACTGCTTATACACAACAACACCCGGTTCCCAAGACTGAACCCGGTGTCTTTTAACCCCTTCCTATCTACCAGCGCCCATGATATCCATTCGATACGCAGTGTTGCGTTAACTGTGGCTCCGGCTATTAAAAAGACAAAGATAAATTTCAAAGCACATTGCAATTGTTTTCCAAAATGAATCAAATTTCACAATTAAACTTACAGAAGTCATTGCAAGGTATAATTAGTTCAGTGTTGCCTATTGTAGTTTCACAGTAAATTAAATTCAGTCACCAGGAAAGCTCTTCATTGTCAGCCTGGTCCAACACAGTAAATGTGAGTGTTTAGGCCAGTTGTAATTGTACGATATATTCCATTTGACTTCTCCTTTTACCCCCTTCAAAGTAAGGATGTTATGAATAAGAGTTCCACCAAACTGTACCAAGACCGAACCAATTACCACAACTGACTACAAAATTACATTTGTATAGCACCTTTCACGTCGAGAGGATGGGGAGGGTGGAGGGAAAGGTCGGGATTTGGGGTGACCGATGGGACTGTCGAAGAGGATATTGAGGCGCGACTTGAAGGAGGCTAGGGCGGGGGCGAAGTGGAGGGACTACGGAATGGAATTCCAGAGATTAGAGGCTGAGTGGCTGAAGGCTCGCGCGCTGATGGTGGGGCGGGTAGGGTGGGGGACATGGAGCAGGCCGGAGCCTGCTGAGCGGTGGAGCAGGTGGGTTGGTAGGGGTTTAGGAGGCCACAAAGGTAGGGTGGGTCGAGGCCATGGAGGGCTTCGAAGGCGAAATTTCAGGTGCCGAATTATGTTTCAAAGCTTCACGTAAATTTCAGGCTAGTTCATTACATTGCAATTACACATCGAATGGGATGCAAGGAATATACAGATACGAAATAAAAACATCTAAAATTCTAATGATTTACCATCGTGCAAGACGTTATGACAATCTGTCTCTCTATCATCTTGCTTTAGGGGACTGTAAGGGTTTGCATGCAGTACCCACTAAATATGATCCATTACTACTGGGTTTCTGTGACCATCAACATCAAGTGCTTATTGTTTATTTCCTGACAGATAATTGAGTCAGAGTCAACCAGGCTCGGTCCCTCACTAATCGTTCATGCTTGCGTCAGCTAAAAAACCTAGTCAGGTGAACATTGGCAAGAACCCAACGCACACACACTGTGAACCCCAGGCTTTGGCTATCGCCATACTGTAGCGAATACATTCCTGTATTAGATAAGCAGATCGCGTCTCTCCGGGGAGAGACAAAGGGAAATTTCCAATGTGTAGGCGACATACGTATGTGGAGCACTCACTCTGGTCTGGATTCTCTCAAGCACGGTGACAGGTTTCCACGTCACTGCCAGACTGGATTCCGAACCTGTTAATGAGTCCATTTTGTTCTAAACGTTAAAACAAAAGTTCGTCGCCCCATCCAAAATAGGCAAGAAAACGTGTACGGAAGATCCAAAAGTCAGTGAAAGATTTTAGCGCGGGACACATTTATATAAATAATAAATCTTTGATATCATGTTGTTTGATATTGCACTTTTCATGTCTTCTCAAAGCGCTTCACAGAATATACTGTAAAGTGAATTGACTGTATATTTGTGGGCGAAACGCGGCAGCCAATTGCGTACAGCAGTGTCCCACAAACAGTCATGGATTGAAATGACCAGTTTTATAATAGATATTTTTTGATGAGATTATTATTAGGCGTGTAGAGTGAGGAAACTCGCCCAAGGTTTCGCCCTGACCTGCCTGGATTCGAACACAAGTCTCATGTTTGCAAGGCGAGTGCTCTAACCACTGAGCTACAGGACTCCTCAAAATAACAAGGAAAGCTAAGGATCGAATGAAATGCAGGGCACCCAGACAACGAGGAAGTGTTTAGAAAATATTTGACCTTTAATTTTTTGTGCTTTCTTATTCATTTTACTTGGATTAAAAAAAAGCAGCAATAAAACTACCCTGTATGTTTGGAAAACGCACAAGGTCAGTCCCTACAAAGAGAGTCACGTTTGGTGGTGTAAGAGTTACTTGTGGTTTAATTGAAAATCCTTTTAAGTGAGTTATTTGCTGCCAACACTGAAGCCAGTGTGCCAGGCAGTCTCTATTGTACAGTGATCAAATGATGGGCTCCCATTAAAATATCACCCACTACAAGCAATACACATTACCTCTATCTTTGCACACACACACTGTACAATGCAGCCCTGTGCTACAACAAAGTCCTTCAGATATGCCTAGAATGTAATAAGGAAAGTGTGTGTGTGTGTGTGTGTGGGAGGGGGAAGGAAATCAAATTGAGATAGCATTTCCACATTCATTCATTCTATCGTTCAGTGTGCAGTTCTGAGATTGAATACAGTATCAAAGCTTTATGGGAAAAATACAAGTTTCTCCTTACCCCGCCTAATATTCATTTGAATAACTTTCCCTATGCATCTCCCAAGGCGAGGGTTAATCAGAGATGAAAAAGTTGTTTCCACAGTACTTTTGACTGTTGGGGGAGTGAGGATGGTGGGAGACATAGTTCTTAATTATTCACTTTGTGTAATACTGCTGCAAGGTGAAATCAAATTACTTAAGTAAACGCACAGTTAAATATTGCAACAATGACAATCACCCTCGAGTAATGTTAAAACAAGCTGCTGTACAAACAAGGGCAGGTGGAGAATATACACACAGTGGAAGTCGTATTAACTGGACACCGGATAAATCGGACAAAACGCCTTCCCCCGGTATGTGCAGCTTAACCGTCTTCTACATAAAACATAGCCCGCATCATCAATCTCGTACGCTTGGGAGAAAACACGGGTTTTTAGTGACTGTGACTTGAACCTACCTCTGAACAGTAGCCAAAACATAAAAACCCAGCAGTCCGCAGAACTCCAGAGTGTGTTCGGGTCCAAATCCCTAAGTGTCCTGTGCCTTGGGATGTCCTCTCGACCTGAAAGGCGCTTTACAAATGTAACTTGTTGTTGTTGTTGTTGTACAATTGATTGCAGGTTGACAGCTTAGAAGCTCTGTGTGTGTGTGTGTGTGTGGGGGGGGGGGGGGGGGAAACTCCAGCACAGTAGAAGATTGTCTCTCTTTTTCTCTCTCTCTCTCTCTCTTCCTTTTTTTTTCTCCTTTGCAATTGCTGGTTTGTTGGGAGATATTACACACACACACACACACCGACACAACACACACAAAATAAACGGATCAGTGATTTTCTCTCTGTGTGTCTGTCTGATCTCTCTCCCTCTCTCCCTTCTGGATTCAGCTATAATGTAGAAAAGACAAATGGACTGAAAAGCGACTGCTCCTCTCCTCTCCACCAAGGTAACGAGAGATCCAGTGGGTAGGAATTATTTCCAGTGAGCATCACTGAGTATTAGAAAACCTCAGATTCAAAGCCACACGATGGTATTGCTCTCTCCTCCATAATTCCTCTTGTTCCCAGAAAACGTATAAGGGCGACCCTTGCGATTATTTCCCTTTGTTTGACACGCACACACACACACACATATATATTTTTCAAAAATTATTAAAAAAAACACTTTTTTCAAATAAAAATCACAGGAGGAAAAAAAATCCAACAGCATAGAGCAGTGTAGGAAAAAAACAGGGGGAGAGAGAGAGAGAGAGAGGGGTGGGGGGTGCATTTAAATGCAGGGTTTCAAAAAAACAATTAAAATAAAGAGAGACAAATGTATATACTGTGTATATATATATATGGGGAAAAGGGGGTGAAATGAGCAATGTAAGAGAGAGAGAGGGAGAGGTGGGGGAATGGAACAACTACAAGGGTAATTTGCTCAGTTAAAAAAAACACAGTTCAGCAGGTTTAAACCCCCTAGAGTACTGTACATCTTTTTCTCTCCCCCCCCCCCCCCCTACCCACCCTCCTAAATTATTTTCTCTCTCTGTCTCCCTGCCTGCCTGGCTCCTCTCCTCACCATCCCATGCATCACTCTGCCCCCCTCCCCTCTCTCTTTCTCTCCCACACTCTCTGTCTCTCTCTCTCGTCTCTTTATATAAATACATATACGGTATATATACATGGAATAGCCTCTCCAGTCAGTCCAATTGCACGGATCCACAGTGCTGTCTCTCTCTCTCTCTCTCTGTACCTGCCTCTGTGTGTGTGTGTGTGTCAGCATTCACGTGTGTGTTTCCTTCTAGTGGAGACTTTGAAACTGGAACCAGCAGTTAAGGGGAGTAAGTGGTGATGGTGTACTATTTTGGGGAGGTGGTGGGGGTGGGGGAGGGGGTGGGGGTGGGGGTGGTAAGATACAGAGAGTGAGAGACAATCTATTGAGTTTCTTCACAATGATATGGTCTTGCAGAGGTTAATAGTTTAGATGGATCCCAAGGCTGATCAATGGGTTATTTCAAGATGAAAATCACAAATCTCCTCTCCCTTTGCCCAACACACACACACACACACACATAACAACAGTCCGTGTTCTGTGTTACCTATCTGACTGAATTCACACGAATATGACCAATTGTTCTACAGACGAGAGTCAAACACGGTGGAGCTCCCCCTTAAGATCACTGGTGAGAACATCAAGCAATCTTGCTCCCCCCCCCACCACCCCACACCAAACAAAATCTGCTATTTGAGTTGCAATTTCCTCCTCCCTCCCTCCCTCCCTCCCTCATTCACTTCAATTGATCGATAATAACGCTCGCCTTATCACATCTTCCAGACGTCTCAAAGCGCTTCACGGAAAACACCACAAATTGACAACGCGGTATATTTTGTGGGCAAAACGCAGCAGCCAGTTGCGCACAGCGGCGTCCCACAAAACACTCGTGGATTGCAATGAGCGCATTCTTTTTTTTTGAAGGGATTGTTTAGGCTGCCGTCTCTCCCCAGGTGACTTTCATTCCAAATGCATTTATAATCTGGATCTGTGTGCGCCAGAGTACGGATCTGTTTGCTTTGGTTTCACTGCTACAACCCCAACTGCTACAAGCCCATAAAAGGAGGATGACTGAAGCGATTATCTTATTCCAGATTAAGCAGTGAAATGGGGGGAAGGGGCTAGCATACTTAGCACATTAACACTGCACGAGGAATCAACGGATTCTCTGGCTCTTCGTGTTGCACGCTAATGCGCGTTCTCCTTTGGGGGCTGGAACTAATGGGAACCACAGAAGAGGCTAATTTGCAATAATAATATTAATTAAAACACAACAGTCACACAAATGATATTAGCAGAAACATTTCCTCTCTTGAGCAGGCGCTGGCTGATGGCGTGTGTAGAGAACGATACGTGTTTCTACCCGAGCGGGTTTATTTAACACCAAATGTACAGAAGGCAGTGAGTGCCTTTGGTAGCTGACGTCTGTATACTGTACTGCACTCCCTGTGAATCCTCTCTGGATTCCTGGGGCAGCACTGTTACTCACATCCAAGATAAAATTCTCTGCCGAGAATCGTCTATTGCACACCTGTTTTGCTGCTTGGAGAGGAAGAAGCGCTCGTTCGCCCCTGAGTCGGTGTGAGCCCCATGCTAGAGTAATAATAATAATAATGATATTAATAATAATAGTCCTTGCATTTGATACAAGGTCACATTGTTGAGTTGTCTCCAAGTGTTTCACAGGGTAGACTGCAAAGTGGAGTTACTGTGTGTTGTGTGGGTGAAACTCAGCAGCAAATTGAGCACAGTAATGTCTCACAAACAGGCATGGAATTAGTGACTAATTTGATTGGGGTGGGGGGACATTGGCCCGGACACCAGGAGAGAGAAATTCCCTGGTGACAAAGTGTTGTGGAACTGAAACATTGACTCACTTTCCTTTCTCCATAGATGCTGCCTGCCTGACCTTCGGTTTTTGCCGTGAGACAAACTCCCTTCTCATTTCGAACAGTGCAATGGGATTTTTAACATCCACCTGAACAGGAGACCCGGATTTAATGTCTCATGACTGGAATACCAAGTTGAAATGATATAATTTTCCACTGCATTTTCGGAGGTTCTGTCCTTTGCATGAGTCATTAAGACTGAAATGTCGTCTGCCTTTTCTGGTAGGCGTTACAAATCTAATATCAATATCCACTATTACTTTAACGAACTGTGGGAAGTTCTCAATGTTCCTTCCAGCTATAAAATTAACCATAAAAAAATTGTATTTGGACATTCATCTCATTGCTGTTTGCTGGGCGTTTCTGGTACACATTGATTGCCCAGTTTGCTGCCATAATAACAGTCATTCAATGTGTGAAGTGCTTTAAGAGGTGTTGACATGATGAGATGCTATATAAAAAGCAAGTGTTATTATTACATGCTGTACAATTGGTTTCCACACACCAGTGCTTCTCCACTGCAATCAGAAACCGAAACCTCATTCTATGAAATCTCATAACTAATGGCAGGGAATGTTATTCCGACACCTAGAATTTGCATTTCTTTTGGTTGAGCGAAGTCATATTTTGTTGCTTATTATATGACAAAATATTGCTAAACAGTTATTGCCAAGTGTAGTGACTGCTTCTTTTAACAAAGGATATATCTGCCAGCGTCAACAAGAGTACCAATTTGGTCACATCCTCAAATTTTACTTGTGATTTAATGTCCAGCTGTAGAATTGTAGCAATGCAGTATGGACTCATTGATCTCTGTGTGTACATGTTTGTGTGTATATGCCCGTTTGTGGATACTTTATTAATAATAATGATTGGAATAATCTTTCCAGAAATTTCAACTGTCCATATCTGTCCATTAAAGCATCTGTGTTTTTTTATTAAATTACTTTTACCTTAGTTTCAGTCATTACTATCCTTGCAACCTATTTGAGCTATTGATAAGAAGCTACCCACATCGCTCTAAGATGCTATCCTGCGCAAAGGGCGCTATGTCAATGCAAGTTGTTGTTGTTGTTTAGCATCCATGAAAAGATCTACTGCCTGTCCCAGATTTATGTTTCAGATCCTGAACCTGTGGTCTCGTGTATCTGAAAACTCTCTCCACCAAACATCAGAGGCTGAAATTCCACTTACCACTAGCCTCTAAGACAAATCTCTCTTAGAATTGAAGAATTGGTATTACATCCAGTCTGAATCGGTCTTAAAAAGAACTGGTCTCCAAATGATTTTTTTTCTATAGGAATTGTTGCATAACTCTCTACGATCTTACAATTGAAGTCAAAACCTGCATGGAATTTCAGGCCAAGTCTTTATTGCTCTCCCGTGCATTGCCTCTGGGGGCTGACTGACCCATTTCTGTTGTACACGATTGACCTGAACACAAAGAATACGGTGTAAGATGTCATCCAGACATGTACCTTTGACACCAAACTAGTGGCAACGGTGGCAACAGTAAAATAAGCCAGGATTGTGCAAATGGAGACAACAGAAGCACCTGGCAAAGGATCTTCATTACTGAGAAATACAATACGCTGAATATAAGAAGCAAAATTAGGATCAGATGGGACATATAAGCTGGTTAGACTCCCAAAGCCTTGGTTCTTGCCAACCTGAGCCTAATATTTCCCTGAATTCGGTGTGTCCCTGGAAGGAGAGAGTACACGTTTCATTCCAACAATCTGTCTCCCTGGAATTTCCATGTAGGGTGGGTTGAGTGGAATTCTCAGTTCGGTTGGGTAATGGTGATGGGTTTCCACATGCGTCAGACTCCCAGCTGACCAAATAAAACTGCCAAAGGGAAGTAGAAAAAAAATGTTAGTTGACTCATCATTCACTTTTTCTGAACAGTGTGAGAGAGCAATAAACAAAGCAAAACAATAAAACTTGTTCTGCCATCTCTATCAATCAGACACCTCTCTGAAACATCCTCCAATCCATTAGGCTTTGGGTTTTTGGTGTTGGCAGAAAATTTGCAGTAATCCTTCTGTCTGCTTTGGAATTCTGACCTAAACAGCACTTAGATAGGTCCACAAGGGCCATGGATTGAAACTACTGATGTTCTGCCAGACACTGTTCTTTGGTAAGATACTAACATCTCATCTCAGTCACTTGGCTGCTGTCCTTTAAATTTTTATTTATGCAATTTGTGATCTCATCAAAGGTTTGGGTTTGGATATACAGTAGTGTGTTAAGTGTATTTTTTAGCCAAAGCATAGCTTATGCAGTAGTGATGATAATAATATTATTAAAAATAATCATATTAATAATAATTAATCCTTACATTTGGTATAGAGTCTTTCAGTTTGGGAGGACATCTCAAAGCAGTCTCAACCTTCTAGTCAGCCTGACACTGAAGTCTCAATCAATCAATCAATCAATCAAAACTTACGCCTTTCACATTGAGAGGACGTCCTAAGGCGCTGTACAGTTAGGTAGGGACAAGACCAGAGGGGGAGGGGTTGGGGCAGGACAAAGAAGAGTAGGAAAATTGACTGTATATTTGTGGGCGAAACGCACCAGCCAAATTGCGCACAGCAATGTCCCACAAACAGTCATGGAAGTGTGATTAGGGGAAATGGGGGGGAAAATATGTCATGGGGAGGGGTCGGGGCAGCGGAAAAGAGAGCAGGAAAGACGACTGTATGCTTGTTGACGAAACACGGCAGCCAAATTGCACACAGCACAGAAAAACAGTCGCAGAAATGGAGCAGGGGAGAAACGGGGAAAAGAGGGTAAGCAGGGAGAGGGAGGGAGAGGAAGGAAAAGGTGGCGTAGAGCAATGTCAGGGAGGAAGAGGGGGGAGAAAGGGGGGGCAAAGGAGAGAGGGAGGGAAAGGTGGGTGCGGGGCAATATCAAATGCAAGGATTAGTATTATTATTAAGAGCAGAGAAGGGCTTGTAGGCTTGGATCTGGAAATTCTATTGTTGAGCTGCAGAAAGAGATTCTGAAAGTTGAATTTGCTTTTGTCAGAAAAAAAATCGAGAGAAAGATTTGATTTGATTCAAGTGTTTAAAATTACGAAGAAATTGATAAGGCAAAAGCCGTGACTTTTTTGTGCAAACCCAGGAGCAGAATACCAGGGATCATGATTACGAGCTTAGGAAATATCCAGCCAGATGTGACTTAAAGCTCAATGCCTTCTCACTCTCAAGTTGTAAACTGATGCAATAAAATCTCACCAAGCGCAGTGGAAAGAATCTGTAGACTTTCAAGAAAGAAATAGAAAAACGCTACTGGTAAGAGAAGGTGTAGAATGATATAGATTTGCTGTAGGGGTAGGAGTGAGCCAAAGCATTGAGGCTTGGTTAAAGATGGGTTAGAGAGCAGAGGATATACACGCCTGGGAGCATTTGATTATGCAGGGTCACTGCTATTTGGGCCTTTTCATTTCTCCTGCTTCTTCATATATTCTTCTTTGTAGACAGTGAAAAGCAAGACTCTGTAGGCCAAAAAAGTTCATCTCCTTGCTATAGATTTACTCTATTTTCTGTACCCAAGTAGCATATAACATACGCCCAAGTTAGCCAGCCTGACACTGAAGTCAAGACTGAATTCCACAATTTCCCGAATTTTGCTGTACTCGAAACACAGGAAAAATAGAGTAAATACATCCAGGTGGAAGCTCGCCCTCCCTCATCGGTGCAAATGCTGTGCGATGTTTGGCAATGCAATAATGTCTGTAGACAGCAATAACAATGCCACAGATAATGAACATCAAAAGGCTTACAGAGGATTCCCTCTCATGAGAATTTCCTCTTCGCTGTGACACGAATGATGTTACCAATGATAAATTCAGTGCAGAAACTTCATTGATTAAAGGATCTGCAATGGAGAGAACAAATTGAGTTTCATGGCCTCCGCTGCAATAAAACATTCAGTTTATTCACCGGGGGAAAGTGAAGTTAGACTTTGTGTGGGGGGGGGGTGGGGTGGGTGGGTGAGGGAGGAAAAAGGACAAAATATAATGGATCCTTCTCATATTTAATCATATAAACACAACACCTGTAGATGTATCAAATGGAGTCCTGCAGCGTATCGGTTAGAGCACTCGTCTCACAAGGAATCCAGTTGTTAGTCGATTGGTGGATCGCTTTCCAGAAGTAATAATCACTTAAAAATAAAATTTGGTCACTCAATCCATGACTGTTTGTAGGACATTTCGATGCGTAATTGGCTGGCACATTTTGCTCACCAAATAGACAGTCAATTCACTTTACTGTATATTCTGTGAATCACTTTGAGAGGTCTCCGCAACATCTCGTGAACTACAATCTACAGTGACAGTCTGGAGTTTGCGCTGACTGCAGCACAATTTTTTTTCATTGCTCCAAGAGATGAAATGCACAGTGTAAAAGCCATAGGGTTGATCCTATATGGCCCAACTTCCACCTCGTCTGAACCTGTAAGGCAATTCTATCTGGACATTTAAGATCACACAGATTTATAGAGATTTCTGAAATCCAATTCCAATTTTGGATGACGATGCTTAAAAAAAGAAGCAGCTTAAGACTGAATTGCAATTCTGCTTGATCTTAAGATTTGCGATGGTCTTACACCTGAGAGGTGGGGAACTTTAATTGGTCAGAGGTAGGAATGGGCCTTGATCGGTTGAAAGGTCTTTTCTGTTCCCTGCTTTCTGATGTTTTCTATGTTCTAGTCAGCATTGGCCTTAGGTTGCACTTCAGTGTTGGAGTGTACAATAATTACATTCATGTTTTGTGTTGTGAATGTGATTTGCGTTGGGTTTTCATAGATAGAAATTATACGTAATTATAGCCAATTGTTAGTACTTTCAATAAAATTGTAAAGATTTTTTCCCATATTTTCCAGGGAATCACTTGCCATGGCCTGACTGCCCCCACAGGATATAAATGATACACAGCATTTTGGGATCCTGCCATTTGGATAGATTTGCTGAGTTTTTGGTTTGTGCATCGTAAAGCACTCTGTACCACACCACTTTACAAGAGCTTTGAGGAGTCTCCGTGACTTGATAAAGCGCTACATAAAAAGCAAGGATTGCTATTATTATTGGGATATGGGATCAAATCCATATTTTAGAGACAGGGATCCCCTAATCATAGCCAAATGCTACCTGTGGGAGGTGGAGAGTGGAATGCCAATGTTTTCCCCTTCTGCTTAGAGAAAAAAGCCTTAGCTGCTTGGCATTGACAGAGAAAGTGTGGGTGGAGGTTGCAAATAAGAGTGGGGGAGTAGAGATCTGCCTGTATCCTGAGGCAGATCACACCTGAAGACCCTCTTCTTCAACCATGCCTATGGTCACCTCCCCGCTCTCACCAGCTCACTGTCAAACAACACTATTGTTAAGTGCTTTGAGACACTGCCCAGGGTAAAGGAATGTATGTAAGCACAAGCTGTTGTTTAGACTAGAGGGAACTAATGAGGGCAAGGCATGTTTCAAAGGAAGAAATGATCAGTTTACTGTTATACTCCTTGCATTTGATAATAACAACAAAACTACATTTTTATAGGTAAAATGCCTTATTAAAACTTCGGGTCATCTCAAAGCGCTTCACAGAATATACTGTAAAGTGAATTGACTGTATATTTTGTGTGTGAAACGCGGCAGTCAATTGCTCACAGCAGCGTCCCACAAACAGTCGTGGATTGAGAGACCACTTTTTCGAAGGGATTTTTACCCCCGGAAATACGATCTGCCAACCAATTAGCAATCAGGTTCCTACTTCGTGCTAGGTAAACAGAAGCGTGTCCATTCCAGTGACAAAATTTGCCTAACATTTTGCCCTGCAAGGAATCGTACCCAGGACCTTTTGCTTGCGAGGTGAGTGCTCTAACCACTAAACTACATGACTCCACTATTCCATTATTAGAAGTAGATTGCCTCAATAAAAGTAGGTTTCATTATGATGCTATTTTAACAGTGGTTACCAGAAGGCAAGAGTTAACTGGTGTAAGCTAGCATATTTATGGCAGACATTACAATATGATACTATACTCACTCAAAGGGCATCCATTAGACAGCTTTTAATATCTTCCAAGAGAATTATTGTGGTATCTTGTTCAAGCTTTTGGACCGTTCGGAGACCATTAGAAAAATGACTTGTCTGAACACTCAGCTTTGACATTATTTAAAGGTTAAACACATTCAGGGAGATGATTAACAGGCTGATGTCGATGGTATTTTTTACTTCTTCAACATATTCCACTTCACACCTACATCACAATGCTCTTTGTTAACGGGCTGGAGTTCCTGTCTTCATATCCATTGGCAAGTAAGAAACACTTGCGATACATTTGAACACATGTCTAATGGTTATTTATTTGCTATTTTCGGTCTGGGTGGGCTGTCGCTATGCCACTCACCTTCGGGACTCCCTGCTTGTATTCCTCCGCCTTCCCCCTCTCTGTCAGACTTCAAATCGTAGTTTAAGATCCATCTCTTTGACTTACAGACATCTGTCCCTCCTTCTCCCTTGCTCGGTGTCCAAACCCATCACTCAGGTACTTTGAAATGTTATCCAATGTGAAAGGTTGTCATCAGCACTCAGATCTCATGACATGTCCAATCCATTGCATCAACAACAACAACTTCACAAATGGTTCACAAAGCGTCTTTCGTGCTGGGCAGCGTCTTGAGGTGCAAAACAGTGGCGGAGCCTGACACCAAGAGAAACAAGGTGACTCCAAGCACATTTGAAGAGGAAGGTCTTCACTTGTGATCTAATAGAAGGAGAAGGAGGGAGCAATGCAGAGGGGTTGAGGGAGAGAATTCCAAAGCTTTGGGGTGGAGCGAAGGGAAGAGGGACAAGCAGGAGGCCAGAACCAGCTGAATGGAAGCAGCGGGGAGTGGAGTGGAGGGATCAAATGAAACTAGTTTTCTGTAGCTGAATATTCGCAACTGGTGTTAACAGATCACACATCACAGAACATAGATCGTGCCAATGTACTGCACCAGTGATCTGGACTGAATTTAATCTTTTTATTTCCCCATTAAATATTTTAGCCATCATTACCCTTTAATTAAAATCAAATCAAATGGGCAGATGGAGAGATGGAGTGTGCTTAAGTTAGCAACACACTGAACAACAGCATGGCAGAGGAAGTTTTATTCCTATGATTCTGTTGGGTATGGGATATGGGATAAATAATAATAATTCCTTGCATTTGATATAGCGCTATAAGAAATGTATCTATTATTCTTTAGATGGAGCTTACTGTTAGGCACTTTGACCATATCCTCTCAACAGGAAAGATGCAATAGTACTGTAAATTGTTTTTGTATGAAAGATCCCATGGTGATATCTGGATTATATACATTCCACGTCACAAGCTTATCCGTAGAAATGTAATGCCGGTCTGACAGTTAATGAGCAATCAAAGGCAAGTGGTACATGGCACAGAAGTGTTTTTAATGTAAAGTGTTTCCTTCATCCGTGACGCCTTGCACATACCAAGAGCGATCTTGGTTTGTGGAACTGTCCTTCAAACCCATGGGTGTTCTGACATTTGGGGTCGGGGCGGAGCCCTCAGAGAGCACTCAGCTCACAACAGTCGCGAGCTCAGTCAGGGAGCACCACAGTGTGAGAAAGCCTTAAACATCCATTTCGAACCTGAATTGCCCGTCTGAACCTGTCAATCACTCCGGTAGTCAGTACTGCTGGGGAACGCAGGAATCTGTGGTCAGTAATGGGTTGTAGGATGATTGACAGAAGGGGACTGGGCCTTTGGAAGAAGCAAAGTGCCAATCTGTGTTGTATCAAACCAGTAGCTTGTCAATCAGCCCCTGACTATGTTTAAAAATCAGGTACTGCTAAGATTCACGTGACTAAATTCTAAATCAGGAAACCGAGTCTGTAAACGCGTGAAATGACTCTTAGTGTGAAATGCTGGCCTTTTCCCAGGCCCTTATTTCTGATACTTAACAATAATCATAACAATAACAATAATGAGAATAATATTAATAATAATAATGTCCATTTTTGCATTTGAATCAGCGTCTTTCATGTTCAGGAAGACATCCCAAAGCGCTTCACCAGATTTACTGTGAAATAGAGTGACTACCGAGGTCAACAGACTGAAGAATTTGATAGTGGTTTAAAAATGGGCCAGTGTTAGCTGGTGGAATGAACTTAAAGAATGCGCTTGCTGTCTGTTACTCTGGGAATTCACTTCGGCTGGCAAGAAATTGCACTCGGGTTCAGATTTATTCTATTCATAGCGCATTTCTGAGCATTCAGGACTCAGCAAATCCTTTAATGCAGTATTTGTTGGGTAAACATTCTTCTATAAGCCTTACTGTTTGCCTACCTACCTTAAATTAACCATACTGATTCTTTATACCAGCTGTAGACTGTTCAGTGCTTTGGGACATCTTCCCAACTTGAAAGATGTTCAATAAATGTAAACTACTGTATATTGTATACTTACCTGCGTCTTGTTTTAAGGAGTTAACCAAAATAAATGGTCATAATCCCATCAGGGGAAAATTGGAGTTGTTTATCACAACAGGTCAGGTACAATGGGAAGTTCCATTCTGAACAATCAAACAATTCACTTCACTTGATAATGTGAACGGATTTAATCCTTGGAATAAAATGCCAATCTGAGTCAGGCTGTGGGAAGAGGTGTCAAACAGTGGAAAACGTAATCCATAAAGAGGAAAAGGATACAGTTTACACTTACACGGGGCTCCTCACACAAGGTAGAGTCTCAGAGCTCTAAATTCCTATTGCTTCTTCAAGCGTATAGAGTCCCGTAGCTCAGTGGTTGGAGCGCTCGCCTTGCAAGTCAGATACCCGGATTTGATTCTAGGCAAGGTGAAACCTTGGGCAAGTTTCCTTATTCCACGCACCTGATAATAATCCCTTAAAAAAAATAACAAATTGATCATTTCAACCTACGACTGTTTGTGGGACACTGCTGTGCACAATTGGCTGCTGTGTTTCACCCACATATCTACAGTCAATTCACTTTACAGTATATAATACTAATTCCTTGCATTTGATATTTCACTTTTCACGTTTTCTAAACGTCTCAAAGCGCTTCACAGAACATACTGTAAAGTGAATTGACCTTATATTTGCGGGCGAAACCCGGAGGAGTATTATGAAACGTCTAGAAGACATGAAATGCACAACATCAAATGCAAGGAATATTACTATTATTATTAGAGTGGTTAGAGATTTACTGGGAACGGTGGTGATTGTGGAACAGTTGGGAGGACTCTCGGGTCCACTAACATACTCAGTTGAAGTCTGAAGATGTTGCATTTTAGAAGATTTGAATAAATTAAATTGCTGAGCTTTTAAAATTGTTGTCAACATTTATTCAGAACCATTAACCCAGGGCAGTTATTGATTGTTATCAAGCATTGCTAGCTTTCAAAACCAGATATTAAGCACAAATATTGATCTGACCCTTCAAACTGTACTGTGTCTCCATCAAGATAATTGAATTGAAGGTTAATTGATTCGCTTTATTTCTAGCTGCCATTGAGTGTTCAGGATTTTGATTCATGTCAAGTTATAGTGAAGTAAGAAAGAGATTCTTCTTTCTGATGCATCGAAAATGAAATAGCAGTTTGACCCTTAAACATGCAGTCGCTTCTTATCCAGTCAATTTGACCAAGGCTGCATCATTGATCACTTCTAAGTGCTCTTATCAAAGATTAGCGATGTTAAAGAATGGTAGACTGGGTGGTCTTGTCACTTGTACTTCTGCCCGCTCACCTCTCAGGTTTTGTGTTGAATTCAGCTTGTCTTTCGAATCAGACCTTAACAACAACAAAAAATTTAAAAAAATTAGCGCCTTTCACGTCAGGAAACAGTCAGTGGTTTAGATCCGTGAGATAGGGATTGTAGTGGGATCGGGATTGTAGTGGGTTGAGAGAAGGGAATGGAAGGCTGATGGTCCAGTCAAAGAGGAGGGTCTTGAGGCGGGACTTGTAGGACATGCCTCAAAGCGTTTCACAGAATATACTGTAAAGTGAATTGACTGTATAGTTGTGGGTGAAACGCGGCAGCCAATTGTACACAGCGGTGTCCCACAAACAGTCATGGATTGAAATGACCATTTGTATTATTATGTTTTGTTTTTGGAGGGATTATTATTAGGCGTGTGGAGTAAGGAAACTTGCCCAAGTTTTCGCCCTGACCCAGGTCTCACGCTTATAAGACGCGTGCTCTAACCACTGAGCTACAGCACTCCAATGCGCAAAATGTTAAGACTACCAGCAGGCAAAAAAACAGATTTTACATTTGAGGGAAAAATCTGGGGGAAGTGGGGATGGTGGTGGGAGGCCATTAAACTGTAATACATTTTGGAGGAGAGAAATTATGCTCTAAATGGAAAGCATTCACACACACGTTTGAAAAGCTATAAAATGTTCTGTCAAATCTAGGCAGAAAATATCAAGAAGGACTCCCAGTCTCCTACACGGGTGTTGACCGCAAGCCTGAAGGAGAGACTTAAGAAGCGTTCACTTTTTTTTCAGTATTTGGGTTGGGAGTAAGGCTGGAAGATATAGAGACAATAAATAGATGTTTGAAACGTTCGACCGGGGTAAGGAAATAAGAGAAACAAATTGCCATAGACGTGAATGTGCATCGCAGAGATATTTGGGAGTTTGTCTCCAGCAGGGAAAGGATTGAAGAAAGAATAAATGTTACACGTTTGAGGTGGTCGAAATAGTGAGTGGGGAGAATAGACGTGGATGAATTTTCAGATGGCCTTCTCTCTCAGTGGAAGTTAGCACCCAAACTTAATCCAATTTCCCAAAATGTTGGAAGAAGCGGCAAGGCATTATGAACTGGTGGAGGGGAGGGGGCAACATATAAAGAAGTGTTTGTTTGATTAAATTGAGAATCATGTTACGTACATACAAGGTCTAAAGATATATAAGAGGTTGAAAAAGAAATTTGTGGGCATGATAGTCTTGAAAATAAGAACCATAACAGAGCCATTAAGATAGCAAACTTGATCTAATTTTTTAAGCTGTGTGGAAATATAAATATAAACCTGGGAATTATAGGGCAATATACTTTGACATTGATAGTGGATAAGATACTGAAGTTTATCCTATAAAGGAAAGCAATTTGAGGATTATCTCATGGGATCAAAGGTGATAAACGAAAGCTAAGATGGGTTTGTGAGAGGGAGATCGTACCGAACATATTTCTTGCAATTTGCTGAGAATGTGATTGATTTAGAGAGGATGAATACCGCGGCCTATTATTGTGTCTTGACTTTCAGAAGCAATTCGGGAAGGTCTCTATCTAACCAACGGCGGAAAGAAAAAGTTTGAAAGGTGAAGGTTTGCGGAATCAATGGAGCAGCAACAAATGTATCGGGAACTAACTGGCTTGGCAACAGATTAGCCATCGATTGGAATAGCTCAAGGTGAGCAACATGTGAACACCGCTATCGAGGTAAGAGACTAATGCGGCACCACGCGATAACCAGTGTAAAAGCTCTAACGTTCATTGCCTCCCATCAATGGCCTCAGTTCAAATACGGAAATTACAATGTCTAATTGTAATAATAATCCTTGCATTTGATACAGCACTTCATCAGGTTATTGGGATGTCTTAAAGCTTCAAAGA
Source organism: Hydrolagus colliei (assembly GCA_035084275.1). Lineage (NCBI taxonomy): Eukaryota > Metazoa > Chordata > Chondrichthyes > Chimaeriformes > Chimaeridae > Hydrolagus > Hydrolagus colliei. The sequence continues at coordinate 11,717,501 of CM068752.1, forward strand.
ATATACCATGGAGTGAAATAACTGTAAATATTTGGGGGGTGGGGGGGTGGGGGTGGGAATGCTGATTCAGCATACATTTCTGATGCTGCTGAAATGTATTCCGCAGTATGATACCTGGAGATTTTCAGAGCCTTCCACATGGGAAAAAGTATGGCAAGTAGCTTCCAACAATAAAAATAATTGCGAAGGGAGTTTGTCCTCGCGGGTTCGACAAAACAATAAATACCAGGGACTCAACAGGGGTAAATTGGAAGGCAAGGAGAAGAAAGAATTTCACATCTTTAGGATTTCAGACCGATAAATCCCGGATGACTTTGGGCATTTGATTTCTTCACCGGAGTTAAAATGAAGATCGTTTTCCTGCTCATTAAGCTTGAAGTTGGGCAGGAATTGTTTGTGTTTAAGAAATGGATTGCAGAACACAGGCAGGGAGTTTGCAGTGACTTACGACAGGAGAGTACAAAAGGTCGAGATCCGGGCAGAATGAAGGTGAAATAACGGTGAAACTTGCGTCATTTCATAACGTGTAATTATCAATTCATAACGTGTGGTTAAATGCTAGAATGTGTGTGGCAAAGGTACAGATTTCACCCTTTAATCGCTTGAAAATAAACTGCAATTTAAATCTGGTGTTGGCCTGAGTGACACTGGGCTTATCCAATTCATCCTCCGCTCTTCTTACACGTTCGATGCTCAGCAGGTAGACCTATCGGGGGAATAATATCAGCAAAGAAAGTACCACTCCTAGGGAGATTATCTAAATTACTCAATTTTGTCTGCACACTGTTCTGACTAGTTGCAGCCATACACAGATGATTGATTCACAAAGCATTGATTTAATTAAATCCACCACCCAAATTCTAATGAGGTTTGGTGCAACTGGGTTTAAAGTGAGAGGGGGGAACCTCACAACAGTTTGGTAGCCCAGCATTTTATACCCACAACATACAGTCAATCCACTCTGCAATATATTGTGTGAGGTGTCATAAGACACTATAGGAAATGCAAGCATTATTATTAGTATTTCTATGAATGAGAGCAGGGAATATGTGTGCAGCCACCCACTGTCAACAACAAGTTTACATTTAAGTAATATAGTAACAATAATAATCCTTGCATTTGCTATAGCGCTTTTCACATCTTATCGACGTCTCAAAGCGCTTCACAGAATATACTGTAAAGTGAATTGACAGCATATTTGTGGGTGAAACGCAGCAGCCAATTGCACACAGCAGCGTCCCCACAAACAATCGTGGATAGAAATGACCAATTTTTTATAATTGTGGGTTTTTTTTGGACAGATTATTGTTAGGTGTGTGGAGTAAGGAAACTTGCCCAAAGTCTCACGCTTATAAGGTGAATGCTCTAACCACTGAGCAACAGGAGCTAAAGTAGCACCTTTCACATCAGGAGAATGTCTTACAGTGCTTCTCAGAGCCTGAGCTGGGGGTAAGGGGGGGGAACTAAAGAAGGAATGTGGTGGGGGATGGGGGGGAGGCGGGGATAGAGCAAGGAAAAATGAAATGGCTTAAGGCGAGCTGTAACAGTGTGGAGGGAGCAGGTGGGCAGATGGAATAGGCTATTGATGGTGGGTCAGGTGTGGAACATGAAGCAGGGTCTGTGCAAAGATATCTGGAAAAAAATGATTGGGTGGGAAACCACTGCAAATGGGTATGTTTGCATGTGTGCACTTGTGCCTGTCCCTTCTCCCTCGTTAGTTCATCACTGTGCTTGTTTTTTTCATGAGGTGCCTTTGTATGTCAAATTACCATCCACACTCACCCAGCCGTTAAGCATTTCCCACCCTCACCTTTGGTTTTACTTTCTCTTCCCTCTCCCCACCCACCCCACAAGCACAATCTAATCCACCAGCTGAATAGCCTAGTAAATTTCACTGTATCTTAACGATATCAGAGCAACCTTCAAACAATGACCTTACCTGACGGGGTGAGGGTGAATTAAAGCCAACAGTTGAAATGACGTGTTCACTACAGCATTGCAAGGTATACGGTAATCTTGATTGATGGCAATTCACTTCCTGCACACTTTCAAAATCAGCTGCTTCTCAAAGGAACGAGGGCTCAAAAGAAAAGTTTTTTTTAATTTAAGCAGAAATCAACAAAGGATTTGACATACAACATTAGCACAAGATTCTCATCTGTGCTTCAGGACTGAGCACCAATGAGCTTGCATTATTCCCCAAACGTACAGAATGTCAGTGATCAAATTTCTACTTTAATATCAATCAATTGAACATTTGAAAAAAAATGCATTGAAGCATTTTTAAGAGAGAACTAGATAGGTATCTGGGGAAGATGGGTTTGCAGGGTTATGGGGAGAAAGCTGGTGATTGGGGTTAATGAAAGTGACTTGCTCAGTCACAGAGCCGGCACAGACTCGATGGGCCGAATGGCCTCCTTCTGTGCCGTAACATTCTATGATTCTATGGAATAATAAAGTACACCTATCACAGCAGGAAATACGCTAGGACTTCATGGTTCAATATTTTGTCCACTATATTAATAATAATCCTTGCATCTACAATAAAAAAAACAAAATAACATTTATACAGTGCCTTTCACATCGGGAGGACATCCCAAGACATTGATATTTGTCTTAGCTACTCATCATGTCGTCAACACAACTCAAAGTGGCTGATAGGATTTACTGTAGAGCGGAGTGACTGTGGAGTTCTGTAGCTCAGTGGTTAGAGCACTTACCTTACAAGTGAGAGATCTGGGTTCAATCCCAGGCAGGGTGAAACCTTGGGCAAATTTCCTTACTCCACATGCCTGATAATAATCCCTCAAAAAAATAATAAATAAATTGGTCCTTTCAATCCACGCCTGTTTGTGGGACGCTGCTGTGCACAATTGGCTGCCACATTTCGCCCACATATCTACAGACAATTCACTTTACACTATATTCTGTGAAGCGCTTTGAAACATCCAGAAGATGTGATACATCCAGAAGATATATCAAATGCAAGGATTATTTTATTATAACTCTTATTCTGTAGGCAAACTCAGCAGCCAATTTGCATTCAGTAATGTCCCACAAACATTCAGCAAGTAAATTATTTTATCCGCGGGATTTGGGGCCAAAATACCCAGAGAAACACCCTTCTCTTTTTGAATATTGCCACAGGATCTTTAAGGTCCTTAAACAGGCAGATATTCAGGTCCCCCTTTTTCCTGGTCCAGAGATGTTCACCTGAACAGGCGGATATCAGTTTAACATCTCACCTGCAGGGGGCGACCTTGGTTTAACATCTCGCTTGACGAACCGCACCTCCGATAGAGCAGCTCACCCCCAGCACCACACTGGAATATCAGTGTAGACTTAGAGGAGATGAATCCCCAACATTGGGCTTCAACCAGAAACCTTCTGATTCAGAGGTAAGAACGCTACCAACTGAGCTTGGCTGATACCTGGGTTACGCTGCTGTTGGAAGCTTTTTAGCTTTTGTCAACCAAAGAGTTAATATTGGGCGCACTTTGCAGAGGTAATTACATTTACTTGTGACGATACTTATGGGAGTCGCGTTGAATTTGAACTCTAGGAGAGTACTTTCACTACTTACATTAATTATCTCCAGTTTATCCTCCTACACGTTTTGCACCAAAAAAATAAAGATAGCTGTTACATGCAACACCCAACTGGGAACAGTGTGAATCCGCCACAAACTCAGCTCATCTTTCTTTTATTTCATTTCCATTGTAAGAGTATATTGGAGTCAGGTTAGGTGAATGAATTAATCCTGCAGGATTGTATTGTGCAACCCTCAACGCAGCTTTGAATTACTCACAAGATCCGGTCAATGATCCCTCGAGGCCAGATGCTTTTTCCTGGTCCCTTGATGCACCTGGATACTTCTCAATGCAGACTCCAATCCCACTCCCTGCCAGCCCTACCTTGAGCAGTCGGGCCTTCAGCCTCTCCACACCCACCCTTTGTTACTCCATCCCACAATTCCTTCGCCTCGCTCCCTCCCTTGCCTCCTACAATAAATTAAAAAATAATAATCCTTGCATTTGATATAGCGTTTTTCATGTCTTCTAGATGTCTCAAAGCGCTTCACAGAATAAACTATAAAGTGAATTCACTGTATATTTTGTGGGTGAAACACGGCGCACAACAGTGTCCCCAAACAGTTGTGGATTGAAATGATCAATTTTTTGGGGGGGGAATTATTATCAGGCACATGGAGTAAGGAAACTTGCCCAAGGTTTCACCCTGCCTGAAATCGAACCCCTTGGAGGCCGGGTGCTCTAACGACTGAGCTACAAGATTCCATTGCCTTAGAGAAAGGAGTTTCCCTGGCCATCAATCCTCCAAAATAAAATCCTTCATTCACTTCGCGGCTATTTATGGGCCGTTGCTGTGTCCAAATTGGCTGCTGTCTTTGCCCACATCTAGACACAGTTATAGATACACTTTATGTTATATTCTATGAAGTGCTTTGAGACGTACTCCTGACATGAAAGACGTAGTGTCAAATGTAAGGATGATTATTATAATAACATTACAACAACAACAACAATTTACATTTATAGAGCGCCTTTCACGTCGGGAGGACGTCCCAAGGCGCTGCACAGGAGGCGTGTGACCCGAGCTGAGAGGGGAGTGTTTGGGAAGGGGTGAAACACGAAGGGGAGGTAAAAGAGTTCGGGGTGGAACAAAAGGCACGATCGAAGAGGAAAGTCTTCAAACCGGCCTTGAAAGGGGAAAGGGAAGAAACGAAACGGAGAGATTGAGGGATGGCATTCCATAGGGTGGGAGCGGAGAAACTGAAGGCCCGGCCTCCGATGGTGGGGCAGTTCGGGCGGGGGGCTTGGAGCAGGCCAAGTCCTGTTGAACGGAGGGTCCGGGTGGGCGTGTAGGGGGAGAGTAGATCGGTTAAATAGGGCGGGGCAAAGCCGTGTAAGGCCTTGTAGGTGAGGACGAGGATCTTGAACTCGATCCTCTGGAGGATGGGGAGCTAGTGGAGACGGGCGAGGGTGGGGGTTATGTGGTCGCGGAGGCGGGTGCGGGATAGTATATGGGCTGCAGAGTTTTGGATGACCTGCAGCCTGTGAATGGAGAAACTGGGGAGGCCGACGAGGAGAGAGTTTCCGTAGTCCAGCCGTGAGGTGATGTATGCGTGCACGAGTAGTTTTTAAAGATTCACCATCCGCTTAATCACTACGTGGGTCATTGGTGTAAATCACCTTTCGTCTCATTACGTCTCTGGTCTGACAGTTCTGAAAAAGACGAAATTGGATCATGCTGAACCCTTCACAGTGTAACAATGGAATGATTACTTCTGAAAATGTCCCATTGCCATGAGGAGGTGAGAACGCGGAGTGCTGAAGGTACATATCGTGACTCTGTTGGTCAATGATACAATATTCCTTTGTTACAGTAAAATACCAGTTGTGTAATCAGGTCCATTTCAACCCTTAGATAAGTTGTGCACTTTTCCTGATCATTCTCATCATAAGAGAATAGATGTAATGAGATAAGGGGAATGAAGAAATAATTAGAGGTTTTATACTTGTGTCAAGTTTTTTCTTTAACTGGGCTTTCTGCATGTTACATATTGCTTCGTTGTTGCCAGGGGAACGCTACTTCAGGAAGATATAAAATATTCTTTCATATTTATTTCCCGAATTTTATTTGTCTCTGTCAACTCGAAGTCCAGTTGATGCCAGTTATTATTTCCAGCCAAGAGAACATGTAGACAACATGCAGATAATCGAGCAAGATATTGGGAGGTACAAAGGGAATATCATGTTCATTAAAGACTCTTTGACAGAAAATGTGTTTGTAAAACACACAGTCTTTACTCTTTAGGTAAATCTTGTGAAACACACTTTCATGTCTTCCTGACGTGAAAGGTGTGTTGCAGCAAATGTAAGGATTTGTTTTGGTGGACAGCCGGGCGTTTGCGCTTGCAGAAATACAAAATAAAATTGAGTATTCATTTAACGGTATGTGTGAGACATCGCTGTGCACAACTGGGCCAATGCAGTCACCTTCAAAATACAGTCATTCCACTTCCTGGTAAATTCTGTGAAGCACTTTTGAGACGTCCGCCCGACATGAAAGCCCCAAACCAAATGTAGTATTATGATATTGTTTCACAGGAGTTATGACTGAGAAAGCTACAGGCCAAACAATACACATCTGAGCAAATCTTGAACATGGATCTCACATCACTTTTGGAGGAAGCTAAAAGCACTGCTTTATATTTTATATCTTGGATGGAATTATTGATCATAAAGGAAAATAATTGTTCAGAACAGGTTGCTCTTTGATGGGATGGTCGGTCAGTCCTTGTACCTTTCTTGGTTTCTTGCACATACTCTGAAAACGAATCAATGTTGAGTTGAATACAAACCTGAGACTGATGGACGGACACACATGTGGCAGCTTTGGTTTTCATTGACCTCTTTGGAGAGTGGTCAAAGCCATTTTGATCCAAACGGGTGTCGACTGCCTTGGACAGATATTGAGAAATGGGTTTGTCCTGTGTGAAATATAGCAAGTGATAATGGAATCAATTGCTTTGCTCAATCAACCACTTGTTGCAAGAAACACACAAACAAGAGGCTGACTTCCAGCCCTGAGTGAGAATGTGTAGTTCTCCATCTAGTGGATTTATCTGAGATGAGCAACATGATAGGGTATTAACATAAGGTATAGATCAGCCATGATCATATAAAATGGGGGAACAGGTTCAAGGGGCTGAATAGCCTGTCTATGTATTTATTAATGGTGAGATCAGACTGGAGTTCTTGGCATTTCGCAATATGTTTTAAGATTTCGCCCACAATACACACAGTCATTACACTTCACAGTATTCTGCGAAGCGCTTTGAGACATCTCGAAGACCTGAGGAGGTACTATATCAATGGAAGGGTTCTTATCATTTTAAATGATTGCAAGCCAGCGGATTAATTAGACCAATCATCATAGTCGGGTCGCCCATTGTCCCTTCTGTTGTGAATTGGGAGGTGGGAGATGTGTGCGTGGTGGAGGTGAGGCATTATGTAACCCAGGAAGCCTTCAATGTCTCTTTTTGCTCTTCTGTGTTTTTGTGAGAATTCTCAATGCACATCTTAAGTGGTGAGTTTGCCCAGGCAATCTTATGAGTCATCACAGAGTCATCTAAGCTCTTCCTTCCGAAAGTGTCTACGAATACAGGCAAACTCGCCAGGTCCACAGTAATATGAAACGAATGTGGATGTAGAGATATGTCCTCAACTTTACAACCCAGAGCCCTATAGATAGAGCAGTCTCAGTGTTTCGACACAAGTCCATGTGATCTCCATTTTACATGTCACAAGATCACAAGAAATGTTTGGATGCAAAAGGCCCTTCAGCCCTATTTCATCCTTTCCTCCTAGAATACCCACCATACTGTCCTCCCCTCACAGCATCAAGATGTTTCTATATAAGGTTAGTGTTGTGGCCTCAACCAGGGCTTCTTTTGAAAGAGTGAAGGAAAGGAAAGAAAATCCTGCATCTTTATAATGCCTTATTAAGTTGACATAAATCAAAGCACTTTGCAAGCAATTACGACAAGAAACTGCGTTTATAAATCGCCTTTCACATCAAGGACGTTCAAAGGTGATGGACAATGCTTTGCACCCAACGTGAGGACTGGAGTCAAGAGGGGTGGAGGGGTAGAGGTTGAGATCCAGGAACAAGACAGTGTGGGAGAGAGAGTTGAGCAGCGATGCAAATACAGAGAGCTGTGTGCAGTGATAGACACAAACAAGTTTGTTGCCTTTTTACATGGTGATACACGCTGTAAGGAAAAACAATATCAGTAATGTAGATGCACTGCCCAGAGCCGAATCATCTGAAGGGCTGAATGACTTCTAAGTGGAATAAAGTCTAGATTAACATGCCGGCAGATGAGCAGAGAGGGTTCCCACTCACACAGCAAGGCTCCTCAGGACATACACATGCGATTCGAAATTATGGCCTGAAAGCCTTTAAGAATTCAAATGCACTCTGTGGAGAAAAAACATTTCATTGATGCAAAACACAAATACTGCAGATGCTGGAAATCTGAAACAAAAACAGAAGTCGCCGGGAACAATATCAACAAAATTATAAAATTGTGCAGCGCCTTTCATGTCAGGAGGACTTCCCAAGGCGCTGGAGAGTCATTTTTTCAGACCCGAGCTGGGGTCAGGGATGGGGAGGATGGAGGGAAAGGATGGGGGCACTTGGAGGGACCGATGGAACCATCCAAGAGGAGGGTCTTGAGGCAGGATTTGAAGGAGGTCAGGGAGGAGAGGGCGAGGTGGAGGGACTGCGGGATGGAGTTCCAGAGGTTGGGGGCCGAATGGCTAAATGTTCCTCCGCTGATGGTGGGGGGGTGTGGGTCGGGGGACATGGAGCAGGACGGAGTCTGCTGAGCGGAGGGGTCCAGCAGGTTGGTAGGAGGTTAGGAGGTTGCAGATGTAGGGTGGGTGGAGGCCATGGAGGGCTTTGAATGTGAACACTCAGCAGGTCAGGCAGCATCCACGGAAAAAGGAAAGTGAGTACATTTTTTGGGACCAGGACCCTTCATCAGAACTGGGGCATGTTGGGAGGGAGAGGCTTTTAAATACTAACAGAGAGCGGCGAGAGGCAGGGCTAGGAAGACAAGGGAGAAAATGAGGTAGAGGACATGGGGTGATAGGTTAAAGAGATAATAATAATCCTTGCATTTGATATAGCAATTTTCATGTCTTGTCAAAGTGCTTCACAGAATATAATAATAATAATAATCCTTGCATTTGATGTAGTGCTTTTCACATTTTACCGATGTCTTAAAGCGCTTCAAAGAATACACTGTAAAGTGAATTGACCGTATATTTGTGGGCAAAACGCGGCAGCCAATTGCGCACAGCAGTGTCCCACAAACAGTCGTGGATTGAAATGACCAATTTTATTATTGTGGATTTATTTGGACAGATTATTATTAGGCATGTGAAGCAAGGAAACTTGCCCAAGGTTTAGCACTGATCTGCCTGGATTCGAACACAGGTCTCACGCTTGTAAGGCGAATGCTCTAACCACTGAGCTACAGGACTCCGCTGTTGGGGTAGATGTTAATGATGCGAAACAAACAACAACAAAATTACATTTATAGAGAGCCTTTCACGAGGCCATGGGGTGATGGATTGAAATTACCAAAACAAAAGTGTGGGGGGGTGGAATAATTGCAACAAACATACAGACCAGAAAGGGAAGAGGTGTGTCTGGGACCATATTTCTTTAATGCCTTTATTTTATCCCACACTTACACTTAATTTCCCTCAAAATCCAACATTCAGACAATGTTCAGACAATATTTCTCCTCAGCAGGAGAATAGCAAAAACAGCAAAGAGCATCTGTGCAGATTGACTTGAACAAGTCTGTGTCTGTGTACATCTCGCCCAATCATTATCTAATACAGTATCTTGAAAATGTTCATTACATTGTTTCCAGTTCTGTGGAGTACTCCAGCATATGTGGGGTCCTGTGGTGTAGTGGTTAGAGCATTCGCCTAGCAAGTGAGAAGACCCAGGTTCGATTCCTGGACAGGGCAAAGCATTAGGCAAGTTTCCTTCACTGTATGCCTTTACACATTTACCTAGCAGTAAGTTGGAAACCAGTTTGTAGTCAATTGGCAGATTGCTTTCCAGACTAGATAATAATCCCTTCAAAAAATTTATAAAATAATAATTTGTTTAATCAATCGATGACCCTTTGTGGTCCACAGCTGTGCACAATTGGCTTCCGCATTTCACCTACAAAATATACAGTCGATTCACTTCAGTATATGCTGCAAAGCCCGACAAATCCTAAGGTTGAGGGTGGCAAAGGAATTATTTATCATCATATAATCCATGCATTTGATATTTAATATTTCTTTCCCCAAAAGTTAATTATTGAATGGAACAAATTATCGGAAAGGGTAGTTGTCACCATGGCGATGGGACTCATTAAGAAATAGCTTGATGTTGTGATGAGAGGACACTGGAGTAAGTAGTTCGGAAAGATGAGATCAAGTCACAGTGGAACTGTACTAAATGCTTGAAATGACCACAGAAAAAGAATCTTAGAAATAATTTGTCGAGGGCTGAAACAATAGATAAAACATGCTTACATCGATCGGGAAAATGAAAGTGAGGAGAATCATAGAATCATAGAATCATAGAATTTTACGGCACAAAAGGAGGCCATTCGGCCCATCTAGTCTGTGCCGGCTCTTTGAAAAGAGCGATTCAATCCCACTGCCCTGCCCGCTCCCCATAGCCTAATAGACCCGTTCTCCCAAATAAAGATCTAATTCCCTTTTAAAAGTTGTTATCGAATCAGCCTCCACCACCTTTTCAGGCAATGCATTCCAGATTCGAACAACTCGCTGAGTGAAAAAATTTCTCCTCAGCTCCCCTCTACTGCGCCTTGAAACTATTTTAAATCTGTGACCACGAGTCACAGATTCACCCACGAGTGGAAATAGTTTTTCTCTATTTGCCCTGTCGAAACCCCTCATGATCTTATAAACCTCTATTAGGTCTCCCCTCAATCTTCTCTGCTCCAGAGAGAATAACCCTAGCCTATCTAGCCTCTCCTCATAGCTGAAGTCCCTCAATCCTGGCACCATCCCAGTAAATCTTCGTTGTACCCTTTCCAATGCCTTCACATCCTTTCTGTAGTGTGGTGACCAGAATTGAACACAGTATTCCAGCTGAGGCCTCACCAAAGTCCTATAGAGGTTAGTCAGCACTTCCTGACTTTTGTACTCTATACCCCTATTTATAAAGCCTAGTATCCCATATGCCTTCTTAACAGCCTTGTCTACCTGTCCTGCCACCTTCAACGAGTCACTAACACAAATCCCCAGGTCTCTCTGTTCCTTTACACCATTTAAAATTGTACTATCTAGCCTATATTGCCTCCCTTCATTTCTTCTCCCAAAATGCATCACCTCACACTTCTCTGCATTAAACTTCATCTGCCATGTGTCTGCCCACTTTACCAATTTGTCTATATCTTCTTGCAGATGGCTACTATCCTCCTCACTGTTTACTATTCTCCCTAACTTAGTGTCATCTGCAAACTTGGAAACTGTACTCCGTACACCCAAGTCCAGATCATTGATGTAGATTACAAACAGCAATGGTCCCAAAACCGATCCCTGTGGCACACCACTGCTCACTTCCCTCCAATCTGAAAAACAGCCTCTCACTACAACTCTCTGCTTTCTGTCTCGCAGCCAGTTGTGGAGAGTTTGGGGAAATCAATTAGTCTGTGACATGATGAAATTTCCAAATGTTCAGTAATTGCATATAGGTCCTGCAAATTTCTGACATAAAGAGGTTATTGACATACGTTCAGGATTTACCAATATCGATTGCTCATCACAGACATCTCATTAGAAAAAACATCAGGCATCTCATCAGGCATTCCATTAACACTGCAAGCATAGTGTTAGCATCAGCAAGATAAGTCTCAATAGAATTAGCCACTGGCCTGGAGTCTATAAATAACTAGGTTTGACAAGATTTTAACATAGAAATGGAAATTCTTAGCACAGAAGGAGGTCATTTGGCTATTCTCTTACACGTGATCTTTTAAGTCTTTGGATTATTAATTCCGCTTATCAACTCTTTTGCAATGTTTTGTTGCTTCCTCGGAGCATGTAGTAATGGGGCTAATTTGTCATATAGTCCAAAGTATTAGCGGTTTGCAAATCCCTAGCCCTAATCCGACCCGAATTTTCAGATCTTGTTGCATGGCTTGATACTCGAGTGCAACGCTGGGAGAGAGGCTGTGTTGCCAGAGGTGCTGTCTTTTGTCTGAGACTAAACCAAAACCCAGCTACCTGTTTAGGTGGACACTATAAATCCCACAGCACTATTCAAGAAGTGAAGCATTCCCCCCCAGGCAAAACTGATCATTCGGTTCATTTGACTGTTTGTGGGACATTTTGCCCACAAAATATACAGTCAACACCCTTTACAGTATATCCTGTGAAGCTCTTTGAGATGTCTCGGAGACATGTTTAGGCACTATATCAAATGCAAGGATTATTCATAGAATCATAGAATTTTATGGCACAAAAGGAGGCCATTCGGCCCATCTAGTCTGTGCCCGGTATTACATTATTATTATATTGCTATGTGTGATTAATGGCTGCTTCATACACCTACAAATTACAAAATCAATATACTTTACAGTAAAAAGTCCTGTAGCTCAGTGGTTAGAGCACTCGCCTTGCAAGCGCAAGACCTGGGTTCAATTCCAGGCTGGTGAGGACGAAACCTTGGGCAAGTTTCCTTACTCCACACGCTTGATAATAATCCCTCAAAAAAAAACACAATAATAATTTGGTCACTTCAATCCATGACTGTTTGTGGGAAACTGCTGTGCGCAATTGGCTGCTGTGTTGCACCCGCAAATATACAGTTAATTCACTTTACAGTATATTCTGTGAAGCGCTTTGAGACGTCTGGAAGATGTGATAAGACGCTGTATTAAACGCAAGGATTATTATTATTACATCTTGATGATGTGATAAGACATTTTATGAAATGTAATGATTATTACAAAGAAGACCAATATCCATGGCGTTCCCCCTTCACTATCTTGGCAGCCACGTGCACACTTCATGTCCCAAACTACATATCCTGTATCCCACAATAATATTTCCTAACCGAAATCTATCTAATTTGCTCTTGAAAGAATCAACACTTTCTGCTCGCTCCCTGAAGTCGTGTTTCCGCAATCGTTATTATAACCTTCCAGAACTCTGTTTTCACACTGACTTCACAGCCGAGCAGCATTCCATAGAGCTGGGCCACCACACATCTGTAATTCCTTCACCAATGTAGCCCAGAATGATATTAACGTCAGGCTGCCCACATCTTTAGTTCCAGTAGGATTTGATTAATGTGTCTGCAGAGTAAACTTACTGCTTTGACGGTAAAGTCTGTTGGAGAGAGAGGTTAACAGCACTACGTGTTATTGATGTGTATTTATCACCTATAGGAATCAAGCGGAGATCTGGTGAGTGAGTCCGTTAGCAGCGAGGATATTCGTTCGCATCTTAGGGCTGGATCTGAATCACTCCAAACCTACTCACTGTATTGCTTTTGTTTGTTCCAACGTAAAACTGCAAACCCAGCAGGACTGAAAAATTTCCAATTTCTACGTTATGACCGGCCTTTCCGACAAATGAATGTTATTGAGCACAAATTATGCAACAATTACTGTGCAGCAAAGCCAAAGGTTTCTGATGGATCCAGACAATTATAATCCACTCAAGCCTTGAACTCTCTCAGTTTGTAATATCGTCAATCAGTGAGCTGCTGACTAATCTCTCATGCTGTTATAGAGTCCCATATTTTACTGGTTCGTGCGCTTGCCTCATAATCTAGAGGACCTGGGTTCAATTCCCAGACTGGGATGAAACCTTAAGCAAGTTTCCTTACTTCACACGCCTCTGTTTACTTAGTAGTAAGTAGGAACCCGGTTGTTAGTTGATTGACAGATCTCTTTCCGGGAGTAAAAATCCCTGAAAAACCAAGCAATTTCTCAATCCACGACTGTGATTTTCTCAATCCAGATCTGTCCCATTGTGGGACACTGCAATGGGATAATTAGCTGGCGCATTTTGCCCTCAAAATATACAGTCAATTCACTTTACAATATATTAGATGAAGCGCTTTGAAATATCCCAACCATATGATAAGGTGATATATCAATTACAGGGTTTATTTTGTACTATATTCAGGTATTGGAGGGTGTACCCAGAATAGTACTGAACATATATAGATTTAGATGACCTATCCAGATCTGTCTATCAATCTTGATAAAATTCACTTGTTTAATCGATTAGATGAACAGAAACAGCATTTGAAATGGAATTTGTGTTGGTTCTTGGACAGCTTTATGCCAATCAGTTAGCGGAGAAATTCCACTTGGGTCTAGATTTACTCTTATGATTAGTTTTCTAGAGCATCCAATATAATAATAATTCTTGTATTTCATATACTTAGTAACTTTCATATCAGAGCTTCACATGATTTATTGTTTATTGTATGTGGTGTATTAAAATTTATAGTTCAAATGCAGCAGACAATTTACATACAGTTATGTCTTGCAAACAATCTCAAAATGATCAACCAATTTTATCTAAGGTGAAGATTGGCAAGGACACTCGGCAAAGCTCCCTTCTCTTTTCGAACAGTGATTTTTAACATCCACCTGAACAGGCAGACAGCAAATTTGGAGAATTGAAGAATTCCGCGTTATCTTTGAAGCCAGTTTCGCTAGTTTCTGAAAAGAATTTCTCACTTCTAAAGTTAGACTGCATTTAAAAATGTTAAATGCTAACAGATCCTAAATGAATAATGGGTGCATTTAGATGCACCCATTATTCATTTCTACCTCAGTTTGCAGTAATTTGAATTGCTTTCAAGAACACTAAATTAATTAACAAATATAATCACTTAAAAACACTTTTCCATAAAAACTGATCGAGTGAACTCGGATCTGGGAGGAAAATACAACATTTGAGGTAAAATCAACAGATTCATTTTGCTGTTTAGTGATCATTTCAATGGCAAAACCATTCTCACTGCTGGTAAATAAATTGATCGATGTAGACTGACAAATGAAAGTGTGCTTCATAAAACATGCCCTGGGGGGGGGAGAGAAAGTCAATATATTAATTAGGTCGTCACGCATGTTAAATTATTTCAGATTCATCATTAAAATTGCTTTAAAATTGATTTGGAATGACACATTACGTTATTAAAATATAAATGTTTTCCAAAAAGTAAGCCTTTATTCATTATCCGTCTCTAACTGTTTTGATTAACTGTTTTCAAAATTAATGATCTCAAACATTGTAATTGGATTAATAATTTCTTTTTAAAACTGATGTCTCAGATACAAATCCAGCCTGCCATTGGAACAAGTATGTCCACAAAAATACAGTCACAACACTAAATCCTGAAAAGGTGAGATGCGCTTTTTGACTTGAACTGTCCTGTTGGGAAAGGTGCAATATCAAATGTACAACAACAACTTCGATTTATATAGCGCCCTCCACCCCGGACGGTGTCTCAGAGAGCTTCAAAAGTAAGCCTTCAAATGTAAGGAAATGTTATTCTCTTATTTTCAAGGCTTGTAATTTTATTTATATCGCTATGAAGTTTTGTTCATATACTGTAGTTATGTTAATAATAATTCTTGCATTTTTATTTAGCACTTTTCATACCTTCTTGACATCTCAAAGCGCTTCACAGAATATACTGTAAAATGAATGGACTAAACGTGTGGGCGAAACGCAGCAGCCAATTGCACACAGCAGTATCCTACAAACAGTCGTGGATTGAAATGACCAATTTTTAAAAAAATTGGAGGGTATTATTATTAGGTGTGTGGAGTAAGGAAACTTGCCCAAAGTTTCGCCCTGCTCCGAATCAAACCCAGGCCTCTCGCTTGTTGGTGCTCTAACCGATGAGCTACAGGGCTCCAGAAAAGTGCTCTCTATCGCTGGAGGGAAGCATCCTGCTTACCAAATTCCAGGGAGAGTATTAGGCGCAGGTTGGCGAGAGCCAAGTCTTGGGGAGAACCTATGCAGATCTGTCCTGGGCCGAGCAGCAAGGACGCAATCCCAGATTCCAAATTCCTCCTATTCTCCATCTCAAGGCCATGCTCAGAAATGTAAGAATGGGCAGAGTTGTGGGAAATTCTTAAAGTGGGTCTCTCGGTTTGGAAACTGGTTTCCTTGATTATGAATCTGAAGAAAAGAATGCAGTTAATAACAAGCATCTCAAAGCGCTTCACAGGATATACTATAAAGTGATTTGATTGTGTAATAACTAAATAAATAAATATGACTCAACCCACAACTGTTCATGGAACACTGCTATGCGCAATTGGCTGCCTTATTTTGCATACAACGTACACAGTCAATCCACTTCATACTGTAATATATTCTGTGAAGTACTTTGAGATGTCTCAATTACATGATAAGGCGTTATATCAAATGCAAGGATTATTATTATATATTGATAAAAATTTGTCTGTTCCCCATCTTTCCACTAAGCAAGGAGACGCAATCCTTTCGATGACACTTTGAGCCAATAATAGTAATAATAATCCTTGCATTTGATATAGCGCTTTTCATATCTTATCAACGTCCCAAGGTGCATCACAGAACATACTGTAAAGTGAATTGACTGTATATTTGTGGGCGAATCGTGGCAGCCGAGGTTCAACTGGCCTTTGAAAATCCGATGGCGCTATCAGTGAAACTCCTCAATGCATTCATTCCATGTGAAATAAGCCACAGCCACATAAGAGTAACCTATTGTTGTTAATGTTCTTTCATTAAACAGAGCCAGAAGAAAGCCATGCACATTTCTCTGATTAGCCTTCTGTCCTGCATTACTGCACCTTTTCTGTGTTTTTTAGTTACACGAATAGTACATTCCACGCAACTCCATAGTGATGGTAATCCTTGCATTTGAATATAGCACCTTTCACATCAGGAGCCCATCGCACAGTATTTCACACTATACTTTGTAAAATGTGCGGATTCTATTTCCTATTTCCTCACAGTAATGAAGTGAATAGCCAATTTGTTTTGGGTGATTGTTGACCAGAGCACCAGGAGAAACTCCCTTCTCTTCTCCAATAGTGCGATAGGATTTTTAACAACCACCAGGACATGCAGACAGGTCTTGGGTTAACGTTTCATCCAATGGACGGCATCTCTAGGAATGCAGTACACCCCAGGCACTACATTGGATAGTCGATAGCTGGTGCAATGGCACAGGAAAGACTTTGTGCTGTTCTTTGACTCCCAAGAGACAATGCGGTTTGTGTGATGATGTTCTGCTTTTATTGTGAGATCACATGATAAAACGTTATAGTATATGCTGTCTTCTCTGTGGCAAAAAAAAACGTCCCTTTACTTACTGAAGCTTTTCCGCAAAATACATCTGAAGAATGAGCACATTCAAGTGATGGATCTACAGGAGTCTTAAGTGACCAAATACCCAAAGGCAACTTTCTTTAATTATTCATTGCGTTTGATGAAACACGGTGGTTTATTTTATTGACAGATTAATCTTCAGAGGGAGCTGATAGTCAATGGAATCACTTACCCATTGGTTCCAAAGCCATTGTTCAAAATAATATCTGATGTATGGTGCAGTTATCAATAATAATCCTTGCCTTTGCTATAGTGCACTGAACTCCCATTTGTGGGAGAAACTTAGCAGCCAATTGCACACAGCAGTCGTCCCATAAACAGTCGTGGATTGAAATGACCAATTTAATTTTTTTTAATCGATTATTATCAACTGTGTGAAGCAAGGAAACGTGACCAAGATTTTGAGCTGCCTGGAATAGAACCCAGGTCTCTCGCTTGTAAGGCGAGAACTCTAATCACTGAGCGACATGACTCCACAGTACAAGAGACCTTACATTGACCTCCACTAATTGCGACTTACACCGGCGCTCGCTACCACTGTTCCCTCCACTCAGTAAATGCTCCTGCTCTCTGCTTAATTTCCCCCCCTTCTGACCCGCCCCACCATCAGTGGTCGAATTGCCAGCCATTCTCTCCCCCCATTCTCAGGAACAATCCTTCCGCCTCGTCTCCTATCTCCCTATCTATAAAGCACATCTTAAAGACCTTTCTTATCGATCGCAATTCTGGACATCATTGCACCTCTCCATGTTCCTCATCTTCCCTCCCCTCTCCCCCACCCACCCACTCGGACTGCTTCAGCTCTACGAAGGACTTTGAAATATGATCCTAATGCGAGCGGCGCTGTAAATGTGAAAGTGTTACCATTGTTGTTAGGAATCCTGCAGAAATCTTATGCTGTGTAAGCACCAACCCTGAGCCACTTGCAGGTATTGCTGAGTTATTATGCTAGTCAATGCTTAGAGTAGGTCAGTGTTTGTGTACCAGCGGGAGCTTTATCAAGGAAACGTTTGCATTTAAATGAAAATTTAATTTGCATTTAATTCATTGTCCATTCTAATTCTTTCGGTGGCGATCACAGTGGCAATTTTTTCAATCGCATTGCTACGGGCAAATTAGCTGCCACATTCGCCTACAAAGTCCACAGGCACGAAAGCTTTGCAGTAAACCCTGTGAAGCGCTTCGAGACATCTTTCCAACGTGGAAGGCCCGATGTCAAATGCAAGGACTTTTTTTTATTATCAATCCCACCATTCGCTTGATCCTGCTCTCTCTCTCTCTCTCTCTCCAGTACCTCCACTCCATCCCCAAAATATGCTCCATTTCTTATGTGGTCATTTCTGCCTGTTTTGGGGGGGGCTGTTAGCTGGGTGTCTGACACAAGCGGAAATCCATCACCCTATCTAAGAGCCTTCAAAACCAAGCAGAGAATAGCGTGGGTCCCATCCACACATGGAAATGTTGAGAGTGAATGCTCACTCCCTCCCTGAAGATAGAGGTGATAAATCAGTTGTGAAAAGGAATTACAAAGAAACGCTACGAGTTGACATTGCAAGAAGTAGCAAGGATCCATCTTGTGGATGGATGGACGTTTGGCAGAAGGCGTAAAGAAGAAATTGAGTCACAATGGTACCAGACTCGTGCATGTGCGACAGGCATTGACTTGCCTCCTCGTTTCCGGCTGCTTTGAACTATCGACAGATGTTATTATTCCTGCATCTCACCTGCCATTGGCAAACATCACCGCATCCTGCTGACAGGCTTCCGACAAAGATAATGGGTGCTCCCAGATGACACACTGAGACAACGAGCTGTGACAAGAAGAGAAGAAAAAAAAAACGCTCCGGAACATTTCAGGAAAAGTGAAATTAAAGTTGGCAGCAGAGAAATCAAATTTAGATCCGATCAAGTTTTAACGTGACAATTTCGAAGCTGGGTTCTTGAAGAGTAAGCCAATGAGGCAGTCAATATAAGGTCTCTTATGCTGTCCATTCTTATTTGCTGGTGACTGGACTGACTACACCAGCAAAAACTTGCATTAATACAGCATTCGGTTAGACTACCACTACTCATCTCACTTTGTTAACTTTCACAAGCAACAATCCTTTATCCTTTAGCTTGCACCCTTTATCAACAACAACAACTTGCATTCATATAGTGCCTGGGAGTTCTAGAGGGCAGGGCTATAGTAACTAAAAACTTGACTACCAATAGTGGTGATGCTAGCACAGTGCAGTTGGCATGGGTTGGAGAATCCTGAACATATAAGGGAGTTTTCAGGCAGACTGTGGGTCTCAAGGCATTTTTGTTTTTTGGCAGCCGGGTGTCTGACACATGCGGAAGCCAATCCCCATGCTTAAGAGTAGAATAATAATAATAATCTTTGCATTTGATATAGTGCCGTATCACGTCTTCGGGACGTCTCAAAGCGCTTTACACGATATACTGTAAAGTAAATTGGCTGTATATTTTGCGGATGAAACGCACCAGCCAATTGCACCAAACCAAACCAAACCAAATCAAGAAATCTCTTGCATCCCACCTATACATGGATATTCCAGAGATAGATTGTTGGAATAAAATGCACATTCTCTCCCTGGACTATCAAGGAATAATGTTCTCAACGCGCAAAAAAATCCCTGTATCAGCTGCTATGATATTTTTCTTCTGCGCTGTGAAGTTCTCAACAAATATTTTCAAAATAAAAACTCTTGAAGTTTTAAAAGTTTGCGAGAGCAAAGATGCTCAATGGGAGCCTGAGGTATTGGTAGGATTTATTTGCTTAAGAGAGAAAGATCAATGTTATTCTTAATAACGATTCAAAGTGGGATGGCAAGCGAGGTGATGGATTGTGGAAAAATTTAATGAAAGAGAAAAGCAGGGCAGGCATTGCTTATGCAGTCATAAAATATTTAGCCTTTTGAGTCTCGGGAGGGCTCGGGTTTCTGTATAATAAGGCAACTGTTGCAAAGTTTCTGAAACAGAAAGTGGGTTTTTATGATATTCTAGCGGTGAGAGGTTAGGTCAGGGAAGCCGTTAAAACCATAAAGAGGACAAATTTGCAGGGCTATGGCAGGGGAGTGTGAGAGTGGAATTGAATTGGGAAGCTCTTTTCGCGATGGGGAGAATGGCCTCCCTCTGTGCTGTATAGTGTCTTGGAATGTCCTTCTGACATGAAAGGTGCTATAAAAATGTAATTTTGTTGTTGTTGTATAATTCTATGATAAGGGACTCAAAGGAGGTTGATAGAGAAAATGAACAGAAGGTAGAAAACATATAGTAGAGTCCTATAGTTTGTTAGTTCAAGCACTCCCTGATCTACCTTGTCAGGGATGAGTCAGGCGCTGTTTTAAGGCTTTGAGAGTACTGATCCCAAAATCAATTCCAGAAAGAAACAGTAGGATACACACAATAAATAATTCACTCACTCACTCACCCGACTGTCAACTGTCTGAAATTCTGACGTATCAGGATCCCTCTTCACAGCTTCCTTCTGTAGACGACTGCTCAGGAAACAGTCAGACAGTTTACAGAACAAGTGAGCAGTTGAATAAGTAGGTCAACAGCCATGTCATGAGAAGTCACACGGCTATAAAATGTGATTCTATTTTGCAAGACCATCCCCTTCCCCTCCCACCCTTTCTATTGATGGTTCCTTCCACGCAGTTACACTTCAGAGCTATTCGACTCAACTGAACTGTTGGAATATGTATGGAGTCCTGCAGCTCAGTGGTTAGAGTATTCACCTCTCAAGCGAGAGACCAGGGTTCAATTCCTGGCAGGGAGTATTCTTACTCCACACACCTGATAATAATCCCTCAAGGAACAGAAAAAGCCATAATAAATTGGTGCCTTCAATCCACGACTGCTTATGGGACATTGCTTTCTGCTTTGCGCCCACAAATATACAATCTATTCACTGTACAGTATATTCTGTGAAGCACTTGAGACATCTAGAAGACGTAAATATCAAATGCTATATTAAATGCATAGATCAAATGTTAAATCAAATGCAAGCACTATATCAAATGCAAGGATTAGGATTATTAATAATATTATTAATTAAAGCCTTCATTGACAGGTGACAGGTCTCTGGGCAAAGCCCCTTATTACTTCCGTTAACATGGAGTCAGACTCACTTACTGTTAGATGTGCAGCCAAAGTGACCCCCAGAAGAACCCAACATGGTGACGGCTTCTAAGCATCGCTGAGAGCAGTGTTAAACACAATCTACTTATAAATAACAATTGTTATTGCAGATGACAGCCTGAGCATCGCGGGATGTTACATCAGATTTCAGAAGGTTTTCTAATGTAGGAGGACTTCTGTCATGTGTCAGTGCTACTTACCTTTCAGATTAACTGCAGGCAAACTCAGTTTAAAGTCTGCCACTGCACTCACTGGTGACAGGGATAGAAATATAAGAACATAAGAAATAGGAGCAGGAGTAGGCCATTTGGCTCATCAAACCTGCCCCGCCATTCAATCATGGCTGATATTCTACTCTAACTCCAGCTACCTGCGTTATCCCCATACCCATTAATCCCTTTATAAATGAGAAATCATTTATAAAGGGATTAACTCAGTCTTGAATATGTTCAAGGACTAAGCATCAACAGCCCTTTTGGGTAAAGAATTCCATACATTCACCACCCTCTGAGTGAAGAAGTTTTTTCTCAACTCAGCGTGAAAGGGCTGACCCCTAACTTTAAGACTGTGATCCCTGGTTTTAGATTCTCCAACCAGAGGAAACGATCTCCCACTATCTACTTTGTCATGCCCCTTAATAATATTATAGGTTTATATAACATCCCCTCTAATTCTTCTATATTCCAGAGAATATAGGCCCAAATTAATCAACCTATCGACATAACTCATCCCCCTCATTCCAGGTACTAACCCAGTAAACCTACGCTGCACTCCCCCCATGGCAAGTACATCCTTTCTTAAATAAGGAGACCAAAACTGCACACAGTATTCCAGGTGTGGTCTCACTAGGGCCCTATACAGCTGCAGCAAGACTTCCCTACTCTTATACTCTAACCCTTTCATAATGAAACCTACCATACCGTTAGCCTTCCTAATTGCCTGTTGCACCTGCATACTAACTTTCTGTGTTTGGTGTACAAGGACACCCAAGTTCCTCTGCATGCTAACACTTTCCAATCTCTCCCCCTCTACAAAATAACCTGTTCTGATGTTTTTGCAACCTAGGTGGATGACTTCCCACTTCCCTACATTATACTTCATCTGCTACCTACCTGCCCACTCATCTAACCTATTTATGTCGCACTGCATTTTTTTAATGTCATCCTTGGTATTAACGCTTCCTCCTAGTTTTGTATCATCATCAAATTTAGATATATTAACCTCGATGTCCTTATCTAGATTGTTGATGTAGATGGTAAATAGCTGACATTATTCACCATGCTTCAAACTGCCGAGTTGATCTGAGCATCATGTCTGATACATAGAGATTATACAGTGGAGGAAAGTTTACTCTCCAGTCTGACGCTTGCAGTCCCAAGGGCGTTTTAACTTTTGGAATGAATGCAGGCTGGAACTCCACGACTGCTTGTGAATCCTCTAACCATTGAGCTGCAGGACTCCATGCATAGTCAAAACCTGTGCATGTCTCCCGCCCCACCCGCCCCACCATTGGCGGTCGAGCCTTCAGCCACTCTGCGCCCAACCTTTGGAAATCCCCCTCCCTAGCCTCCTCCAAGTCCAGCCTCAAGGCCCTCTTCTTCGACCGTGCCATCAGTCACTTCCCTTCCCCTCCCTTCCCCTCCCTTCCATCCATCCACCTAATTCCGACCCTAGCTCGGGCCCGAAACATTGACTGTCCAGCACCTTGGGATGTCCTCCTGATGTGAAAAGCTCTATACAAATGTAATGTTGTTGGGTGTTGTTGTTGTTATTGTTGTTGTTGTTGTATATTTATTTCATGTCTTCCACTCAATTTGTCAGTGTTCAAGTGGAGCTGCACACCTTCAAAATGTTTCTTCTGATCAACCATCGTTCACAGAGCAACAATATGGTACTGTGATTGCTGAAGGTCAACAAAACTGAAGTCAATGGGGATGGTAGGTTTGAGCGAGTATCGTTCACTGCCACTGAAAGTTTCTTTCTTTGATTATAACAACAAGAACAACAACAGTAAGAAATTAAATTGATTATAGAGCCCTTCACAGCAGAGCCCTGTAGCTCAGTGATTATAGCACTCGCATTTGCAAGCAAGAGACCTGAGTTCGATTCCCGGCAGGGTGAAACCTTGTGCAAGTTCCCTTACTCCACACACTAAACACCTGATAATAAACCCTCAAGAAAAAAGAACAATAATGTACTGGTCATTTCAATCCAGACTGTTTGTGGGATACTGCTGTACACAGGTGTCTGATAGCATGGCCCACATCATAACTTTGAGCTGCAAGTCTAGGATGACACAAAGTGCTGTGTTATCAGAGGTGTTATAATCCACATTAGATGTTAACCCGAGGTCCCGTCTGCCTGTTCAGGTGGACGTTAAAGATTGTATTTGAAACGTGAAGTGAACTTCTCCCAGTATCCTGGCCAACAACCTTGTGGCTGTTTGCGGGCATTGCTGTGTGCAAGTCATTGGGTTTGCTTCCATTATAGTTCACAGAAACTTTACAAAGCGTTCTGAGATGTCATATAGATACTACATAAAATGTAAGTATAATTACAGCATTATTGAATTAGCTTGTCTGGTACTTTCGTTAGTTGGGTGAAGGGGGAATAGCAGAGTTTTATGAACCAAATGGAAAAGAAGAGAGCCTCTCATGGGAGGCAGCTCACTGATGTCCCCGCTGATAACATCACATGCTGCTTATTCACAAAATGACAGCCTCCAGCAAAGAGCAGACTGCTTTCATGCGACGCAAAGCACTCGGCTGAAAAGCACCATGGGGAGAAATCTCGGAGCCGCCAGTCTATCTGCCTGCCTCCCAGCCAGAGGCAACGAAAAGAGACAAAAATCAAAATGCAGTTTTTCCTTCCCTGTGAAAAAGAATCTCCAAAATTAAATCCAAAATTGTTCTACAATCTCAAAATGTCACAAGATCATAACGAAACATATAATTAGCAAAGGCACTTATTCCCATCAAAATACACAGTCAACCCACTTTGCAACATGTGAAGCATATTGTTATACAATAATATATCCTCTTCAACCCTGTCGACAGTCACCATACCCGCTCACCACAGTTCAGCATCGTGCTCCGTCACTGTCAAACTCTCTTGGGTGCCACCTGCAAATATTTGCTACCCTACTTGAGTGGCGCGATATAAGTGCTAGTTGTTGTTGTTGAAACACTTAATGATGACGGCAAATACAATTCTTAATGTTATTAGATTGTATCAAGCCTGCTCCTTCCACCATATGCTTTGGGCATAGATATGCTATACCCAAACAAAGGCTCCCACCTTCCTTTTCAGTATCCAAAACCAGAGTTCAATTTCCAGAACAAAATACAATCCAGTGCAATTTACATTTATGAAATATTTTGGTCAAAACTGTAATGAGTAACCTTTCATTTTAATCTCAACCAAATATGTGCCTGACTTTCTTTGAAGGGGTTTATTCACTATGCAAGTGGCTACCAAACTTTAAGTAGCGGTGCTCCGCCCTAACTCAGCAAAGTTTTTGTTGCGCTCCCCCCCCCACTACCACTTCTTCACACTCGGCTCCACACACTCGGGTCCTCGACTCTACATGCACTCGGGGGCTCGAGACTCTAAAGCTCCACGCCCCCCCCCCCCCCAGCCGACGGGAGGCGCGCCCCACAGTTTGGAAACCACTGCAGTATGAGGTGCTTGGAGCCTTGTTGTGGATGTCCTTAACTGTCCAAAGTCAGAGGCAACAACAACAACATGGCCCTCATGGGGCCATGTTTTGGAGCGCTTAACAGTGACAAAGTTTGCCACTTGAAGTCTCAAATCAAACTTGTTCACTTTGTTTCCTGCAAACTCTGACTTTCTGCTCATAATTCAAGCCAAATAGCAAGGATTATTTGCGTGGCATCCTAAACACCTCGATTGTGAACCTCACTCAACCTTTATTTCTCCAATAAAAACAAGATTCACTCCATTTCCCACTGTCCATGCTGCATGGACACTGAGCAAATGAAAAGCAGAGAGTTTTGTTTAATACCTGCGCCATCCCATCATTCATTCAGACGTCTTATTAATATTTTTTCAGAGTGTTAGCTGCAGAACAAGAGAGCAGCCAAACAGTGACAGATAGAGTGGAAGCACTTTAACCCTCACCTGCGAAAAAGCCTCAGTGCTGTTCACAATAGCTTGAAGTTCAAGCACATTTGCTGTGAGCTTGTGAAGTCTGCCAGACTGCCCATAGCTATCTCACCTCCTCCACTGTGGCTAATTGACTCACAGCAATTATGCTACTGAAGACCTCAGAAATGACAGTCATGGCTGGGTTCGGAAGGCCTATTCACCAGCCGAATATCATAGAATCCAACAACACAGGAGGAAGCAATTTGTCCATTGTGTCTATGCCAGCTCTTCGAAACAGCTATCCAACTAGTCCCACTCCCCTCTCTACCGCACAGCCCTGCAAATGTTTCCTTTTTAAGTACTCATCCGTTAAGTGCTTTGAGATGTTTCCTATGTGAAACTGTCCAACTTGTGGTTGGTGAAATTACTGTAATGAAGGACACAAAAGGGAGTTCTTCTGGGTGTCAGCCTAGCTCGGTTGGAAGCCCTCTAGCCTCTGTGTGAGAAAGTTGTGGGTTCAAGCCCCACATTGAGCTCATGGTCTAGGTTGATGTTTCTCTGCCGCATTGTTAGCTGTACCATCCACCAGATTAGATGTCAAAATAAGTTCCTCTCTGCTATCTTTGGTGGGCATTAAACATATTACAATTATTAATTATAATATTAATAATAATCCTTGCATTTGATATGGCATTTTTCATGTCTTCTATGCGTTTATACCGACTAGTGAATTTGACTGTATATTTTTTGGCGCAACATGGCAGCCTATCACGCACAGCAGCGTCCCGCAAATAATGAGAGCGGAGTTACTAAAGGTATCCTTGTAAGGTGGAACTGTTTGAAAAAAGAAGAGAGTTTGTCATGGTGCCCTGGCCAATAATCCCCTGATACAGAAATTAATCATATTAATGGGAGAACGTTGAGCACAAGTTGACTGCCACATTCGCCTGCAAATGCACAGTCAACGCACTTTACACCAAAACTATGTCAAGCATGTTGACATTTAAAAGGAGCTACATCAGATACAAAGACTGTTATGATCATTTTATCTAAGTACTGAAATTTCTTGGCAATCAAGTGTCATTTCTCAATAAGCTTGTGGTGATGATATCATTCTCCCTGTAGTGTGAAGGTCATCAGCAAAACTGACAGTTTTACCACAACTGACAGTCGCTACTGGCACACACACACACACACTCACCAATGTCTATTTGTGACACGAGCTGAACCTTTCAATTACATTACAGCCCATAACTAACTTCCTGGGATTATGGCTCGAGATGAATCAAATCATGGAGGAACTTCACAGAGAATAATAATAATAATAATAATCCTGGCGTTTGATGTAGAGCCTTGTCACATTGCCGAGATGTCCCAAAGGCCTATTATGGGATTTAATATACGGTGTAGTCGCTGTATTTTGTAGGCGAAATTGCCACTTGATTTGCACACAGCTATGCCCTAGCCTACAAAGAGCCATCTTGCTAATGATCTGCTGTGTCTTTGGGATATTGTTGGTCACGATGCGAGAACAAAATCCTCTCTCCTAGATATGCATAATTAGATATTTTCAGTGTCAGACTAAAACTTTAGTTTTATTTCGAAGTAGAATCTTGCAAAGCACTTTGAGGTACAAGTAAGCCTCGATTAAGGACACTTCTATTTAGGACGTTTCGATTGAATGAACATAATTTTTTAACACCTTTTTATCGATGTAGAACACTTGGTTTCGTTTTAACAAACAAAATTATTTTTTGTGCATGCGCAGTACATGTTTTGAATATCGCAGTCATTTTTGGCGGGTCCTTTTTGTCCATATATCAAGGTGTAACGCACATCAAGGTGTGTTACAGCTACAGGTGCAAGCAGATTATCAAAACATAGGACTGTATTAAAGTTTGTCAGTACTAAAGTACAATACTGTACATTTTCCCCAAGTATCCCTTGCCTATGTGTGTTATTTTCTGTGTTATTTAGTGGGTTTAAGGTCCAAAAATGTTGTGAAAAGAACGTATCTCAGGTTATATAATGGGACCGCATGGGAAACCGCGTTTCGATTTAGGAGGTATCGATCTGAGAACAGTTTTTCAGGAATGCAACCCCATCCAAAATACAGGTTTACCTGTACTTCAACAATGTGAAATACAAGAATTACTATTAAGGTGTGTTGTTTGGGCAGAATAGATCACATTGTTTGGGCAGAATAGACGTTGATGTATTCTGCTTCTAACTGCCTCAGCACTCAAATAAATTGGTCACTTCAAACCATGACTTTGTGGAACACTGCTGTGCACAATTGGTTGCCACGTTTCGCCCTCAAAATATACAATCAATTCACTTTAGAGTATATTTTGTGAAGCACTTTGAGACATCTTGAAGACGTGATAAGGCGCAATATCAAATGCAAGGTTTATTATCATTTATTATTATTGACCTTGGCAGTGACTGGTGCTGACAGTAGGTCCCACAATCTGGAAGAATATTCTATTTCCCCCATGCCTTGAAGATCACACGTTTCCTCTGTAGCAGCCTGAGGGGCATTAAACAATCTGTTCCCCAAAGATGTGGGGAGAGTATTAAGAGGATGACAAGCAAATAAGCTTTACATCCTGTGACTTCCTTCAACAACAAACATGGTTCAGAACATTGTTTTAGCAAAACAGATGGCAAATTCACATCTGATCCCACAGTGGAATTGAAGACTTTAGTGCCTCACTATACATCTCAGGAGCACAAAGTACTCATTGCCTAACCAACCATCCACTCCCCTGGCTCTCTCGGGAAGGTAAATACATCACATTGTACCTCACCCCCTTTTCAAGTCCTGCCTGAAAATCTTCCTCTTCGAACATTCGCCTTCCCCAACCCCACCACCCACCCTCCCCACCCAAGCTCTGCGTCAGGCTGTGCCACTGAGACTCTACCCGGAGAGGAGGGCACTATGTAGATGCCGAGTGTTGTTGTGGACTCCATTCTCAGCTAGGAAGATCTGGTCAGCAGATAACTAGCTTCAGTTTGAGAAGGCCATGAGATTGGATGGCTTCCATTATACCGTGAATACATTCCTCTGATTGAAACTCTTACACATGTCACTTAGGAGACTAGAAGATGCACACTTTTAAACCCAGGAAGCCTGACACAATTTGAATCAAAAACATTTGAAAACCTACGGATAGTATAAAGCCATTTAGTCACCAAAGCTCATCCCTCTGGTGAACTAATAATTATACTTGCATTTGATATAACTCATTAAATCAAAACCTTTTCTGTAAACAACAACAACAACAAATTACACTTATAGAGCGCCTTTCACGTCGGGAGGGCGTCCCAAGGCGCTGCACAGGAGGCGTGTGACCCGAGCTGGGAGGGGAGTGTTTGGGAAGGCGTGAGACACGAAGGGGAGGTCGAAAAATTCGGGGTGGAACAAAAGGCACGGTCGAAGAGGAAAGTCTTCAAACCGGCCTTGAAAGAGGAAAGGGAAGAAACGAGATGGAGGGATTGGGGGATGGTATTCCATAGGGTGGGAGCAGAGAAACTGAAGGCCCGGCCTCCGATGGTGGGGCGGTTCGGGCGGGGGGCTTGGAGCAGGCCAAGTCCTGTTGAACAGAGGGTCCGGGTGGGCTTGTAGGGGGAAAGTAGATTGGTTAAATAGGGCGGGGCAAGGCCGTATAAGGCCTTGAAGGTGAGGACGAGGATCTTGAACTCGATCCTCTGGAGAATGGGGAGCCAATGGAGACGGGCGAGGGTGGGGGTTATGTGGTCGCGGAGGCGGGTGTGGGATAATACACGGACTGCAGAGTTTTGGATGACCTGCAGCCTGTGAATGGAGGAACTGGGGAGGCCGACGAAGAGAGAGTTTCCATAGTCCAGCCTCGAGATTATGTATGCGTGCACGAGTGTTTCGGCAGCGCGGGGGTAAGATAATTGCGGAGCCTGGCAATGTTGCGCAGGTGTAGTGAACGAGTATTTGTAGTTGAATCCAGCAGGCAATTTGAAATAGCAATGTCTCATAAATGGCCATGAAGGGAATGACCGAGATTTATTTTTATCAGGAGGTTTATTAATCAGGACATCAGGAGAAATGTTTCAAACTGTGTCATGGGATCTTTAACGCAGACTTAAAGATGGTTAAGCCGTTTAACCTTGGTTTAGCATCTCAGTTGAAGGAGGGAACTTTTGACCATTGCAGAGTTCCCATTGCATTACATTACATTAGTGTGTCAGCCTGGAGTATGAACTCAAAATCCCCACGTGGGCCTTGAATCCACAACTCTATTCAGAGGCAAGCATTCCGACTGAGCCAGGCTGACACCTAAATCATTAACTCTCCCATCACAGCATCCAAAAGATTGTTTGAAACCAAAGTGTTTTTGCCTGTAGCTCTTTGCTTGTTGAATTATTCCTAACATTCACCATTCTTTGAGCAAAAAAGATAAAATTCGGATAGGACAATAAATATATATATATATTTTAAACAGGAGAGTGGAAACGCTCAGGAGTTCCAGTGAATCCAAAGTGGCTCAGTAAATCTTTCTTACGAAATGCAACTAATGCTTCAAATTGCAAATAATGTCTATTCATACACAAAGGGAGTGACAGGACGGAAAAAAATCCTTTAACCAAAGTGTGGTCCAAGAACAACAAAATGTCATCTGTGTAGCGCGTTTCACATCGGGGGGATGTCCCATATCCAAAGTACCAAAGGGAAGACAACTCCTTGACTTAATGAAGGTCACAAATCTTAGCATTTGCCAGATGAGTCAGATAGTCACTCTCAGAGGCTACTTCGCAGTTCTAAAACTTTGATTTACATCAACTTTGGCAATGCCCAAAGTGGCCTTTATTTTTCTTGCCCCCTGATTCCTCAGTCTGCCCAATATGTCTCCTGACACCAATGATAAATGGCCCCATTGTCATTCAGCCAACTTGAAGTAATGTGTCACCTGCTTCATATCGAGTTGAAAGCTCTTATTGTAGTTTGGCCCTGGAGAATCTGCCAACTGTGTCCAAACCATTGAGAGAGAACATTATTAGATGTGGGAACGTCACTATGGAAAATTGTTTGATCTTTGTGGTTGTTCAAGTTGGAGTATTGGTCCATTACATGGTTCATTTATAAACACCTCTCCCTCAGCAAATTGAACCCGATCTACACATGAATGGTGGGAATAACTGACCAATACACCAACATGCAACATTGCCTTTAAATCCTTTCCTGTACTCAAATGCTAATAAACTTGATGTCTTCGCTGTTTTTTTTTCCTTCCCGGTCAAAATAAATTTGTAGAAATGTTGCCAAAGCACAAAATTTGTGTAAGCAAAAATGTCCATGAGACTTTAGCTTCATAAGTAGCCATTCTGAGTTCTGTCAAAATGATACCAGAGGTGTATTCAGCCTCCCACGTCCACTGTTAGATCAAAACCTATGATGGTTTGACAAGATGTTTCTGCACTCTTTCAGATATCACGCAGCAGAATAGAAGATACACACTTTTAACACAGGAAGCCACAATCAAACTGTATCAAGAACATTAGAAAACTAAATGATGAGAAAAAGCTATTTGGTCACCAAAGCTCGTCCCCCGTCAAACTCGGCGCCCATTTTTCAGAGTCCATCCATGTGCTATCTAGAATCAAAGGAGGGAGGGAATTGAATAACTCTGAGGAATTCATGAAAAACAAGACCTCTGGACCATCAACTAAATTCTATTACAATAAGGTTTCTTCCCCTGAGGTAGTTTGTTCTATGGTGTGAAATGAACTCTAAACCCCTGTCCTCTTATTCTACTGTCTTGATACATCCCAAAGCGTTGTTCTGGGTTTATATCCTCATCCATTGAACATTTGTATGCACATATATCAAGGGCTCCTGTGAAACATCTCCTTTCAATGCTGAAGAGTGCTATCTTGTCTAATTGTTGCTAATAGCTCCTTGCTTAACTTCCACATGAATGCAGATGACACACAAATCTACTTTGCCTCCTCCAGTATCGACTCCAGATTCATCAATGTTTTATCAACTTGTCTGGCAGATATTAGAGCCTGGATGAATGCAAACTTCCTGCAGCTGAATGTGGATAAGACGGAAGCAATACTCCTTGGCTCCCGTCAACGTCTTCACTCCAGTGGGTCTGACCTCTTCAACCTCTTCGGGCTCTTGCTCGGACCTAAGCTTCCAGTTCGGCCACCAGCTATTCTTCCTTCCCTACAACCTTTCCGTGACCAAGACCGCCTTCTCCACCTCTGCCATAATATCCGCTTCTGACTGTACCTTACCCCAAATGCAATCGAAACCCTTGCAGGCCCGTACGCAGGGGGGGGGCGACGGGTGCGTACGCACCCCCCCCAAATTATAAAAGGTCCACATTTTCCGGGGTAGAGAATTGTATTTTTTATCAAATTTAAATACCAAGTAAAGTAAATTTATTGAGCATTTGTGTAACAATCAGTTCTTCAAAACTATGTATAAATTATAAACACACATCTTTGAATGTTTTAGTATTTATATAAAATTATCGAGTCGCACACCAGAATCGGCGTCTACCCAAAACATACCGCGTGGATAGATGAGTCAATGACGCGGCGAGTCTGTGACTCGTGACTGGATAAACATAGGCGCGCGCCAAGACTCAAATCCTCGTTTGGAAATCATCCCGTAAACAGCCACAAGGGTAGCACCACTTCTGGAAGCTAAAAAAATCCTTTAATCTGATCACCGTAAGTAAAAATTGCTCAAGTTTTGAGAGGTGTGACTGTAATGCTAGCAAACAATGACAACATATTTACAAGCTTCTGAAAAATTAAAGCTTTTGAGAACCCAACAAAAAAGTTATATGCTGGACGGGAATGCCTATCTTTAAAAGAAATACTCATGGACGTAGACCTATGCTTTAGCGCCTATGTCTACGTGGTGTGTCAATCGGAAATCATCCCTTATACAGTCACTACATAAAAAGGTAGCACCACTTTGTGGAAGCTGAAATCGTATTTTAATCTGATAAATGTAAGTAAAAATGACTTAAGTTTTGATAGGCGTGTTTCTGAAATATCATGTTTCTTGTTTTGTCTTGATTATCACATTTGATTTATATTATTAAAAATGTATTCCTGTAATTAAAAATTGCTTTTAGAGACGTCCACTGGCATGCAAAAAAAATATAACCGCAAAGATAAACAGTGCTACTTTATTTCACATTCAGTTTTGTACCCAGAGTGAAAAAACATCAGTGTCGCATGAATTTGCCATAAAAATAGTTTCACCATCATCTGGTCGAGCGAACTCGGGCATTGACAACCACACTTCTCCACTGATCCCTTCTCTCCATGCAGCCTGACAACTCCCGCCTGCCAATACCCGAATCGCGCTCCAGAGTATCGAGTATTCGACCTTCCCAAAAAATTTAGACACGGACTACCGGGTAAAATAAAAACACTGAATAAATAATGATGCTCTTAAACACCAAGGGCATGAAACATTTACCGTTCATATTGGATCTTCTGAACCGATTAAATAAGACCTCAAACTGTGTAAAACGTCGGAGCCTCGAGGGGGCTTCGGGGGCAGCCCGCAAGCCCCCGGCCATTGTTGGTCCCATCACGAGCAATTCGCACCCCCCCATTAAAAATCCTGCGTACGGCCCTGCCTTGTACATGTGTTTGTCACATCCCACCTGGATTACTCAAACACACTCCATCGCTGATCTCCCCAGCTTTCATATTCAAAAAATCCAGTTCTTTCAGAACTCTGCTATCCGTGTATTTATCCGGACCAAACTCCGTACCCCATCTCACCTGATCTGACCAGGCACCGTTGCCTCCCCAGCACTGAATGGATCGACTTTAAAATCCTCACACTTGTCGTGTTCAAATCCTTTCACGCTCTGGAGCCTCCCTACCTCTCCACTCTCCTCACTCCACTCAACTGGAGTGGAGTGAGGAGAGTGGCCTCC
Organism: Hydrolagus colliei; assembly: GCA_035084275.1. Taxonomy (NCBI): domain Eukaryota; kingdom Metazoa; phylum Chordata; class Chondrichthyes; order Chimaeriformes; family Chimaeridae; genus Hydrolagus; species Hydrolagus colliei. The sequence goes on from CM068752.1 coordinate 11,750,688, forward strand.
TGCTCGTCGCTCGCACCCGCCGCTTCACCACTGTAGGTCGCGCATTCAGTCACGAGGCCCTGAGATTCCGGAATACTCTCCCTCAATCCCTCTGCCTTGCCGCCTCTCTCTCCTTTTTTAAATCCTGGTTGAAAACCTTCCTTTTCACTTTGCCCCACCCACCACCACCCGTCGGCTCGGAGTTAGCCTCCGCCACTGTTCAGTGTTCTGAGACGCTACCCTGCATGGAGGGTGTTACATAAATAAAAGTTGTTGTTGTTCCTTTAGCACGAGGCTTCATCCCTGTAGGGCCTGTGTTACTGTGCTTATGCTAAATAAATAAAAATCCTTACATTTGATATAGTGCTTTTTTCACATCTTCTAGACATCTCAAAGCTCTTCCCAGAATATACTGCAAAATGAATTGACTGTATATTTGTGGGCGATACGCGGCGGCCAATTGCGCACAGCAGTGTCCCATAAACAGTCGTGGATTGAAATGACCAATTATTGTGTTTTTTATGGAGGGATTATTATCAGGCGTGCAGAGTAAGGAAACTTGCCCAAGGTTTCACCCTGACCTGCCTGGATTCGAACACAGGTCTCATGCTTGTAAGGCGAGTGCTCTAACCACTGAGCTACAGGAGCTCCATGTTGTGATGAAGAGATGCACATGTGAGACTCTAGTTGGAGCCTGACCCGCACTCTATGTAGCTTGATTGTGGTGTGTAAGGTGTAGAGAGAACTTGTGAAAGCAATTTCGGATGGTGAAGCTGGCGAGTCTAGTCTATCACAATGCAATCTGAAGAGCATCATAGAGAAGACAAAGTGGAGATTCATTCAATCGAGTTAAACTGGGAAACTGATTGCTAACATTCGTATGCTTTTTTCTTAAAAAGTCCTTGGGGATTGACAGAAGCGCAGTGAAAACGATTGGCAACTCAGTACAACATCCATTTTTTAGGAAATGGATTAGGTTAAAGGAAGCCAAACACTCAGTTTCTGATGAATGGTAGAAACATGGATAATTAATTTTTTTAGAGGTGGTTTAAGGGCAGATATAATTTACTTACAGGAGAAGCTGAAATAGTATTCGTCTCTGCTGTTTGACAACTGGGATTGCAAGCTGTACATTGAGCAAAGCCCCGTGTAAAAACACACATGAGGATCACTTTGGCTCTTTTTAGATCTGTATCCTGACAAGACCCGATGTAAACAACAATAAACACTGGCTTTCGGCCAAGAGACTAATAGTTTTTTTTCAAAAGTAAAATTGAGATGTATTTTATGAATAGGCACCTTTTCATCCAGGATCGGGCAATTAATAATAATTTGCTTATGCCCAATTTGAATCAGACTCTAGCGAGGCTCTAGCGAATGTGCTATCCTGTAAACTCGTGTCTTTTTTTCTTATGAAACAGACACCTGCGTTCATATTATGATGCTGGGAGGAACTACCTTTTCTTTTCAAATCGCGCCATGAACAACATTAACGTCCATCTAAACAACAACAACAACAACCGCAACAACAACCGCAACAAGAACAACTTCCATTTAAATAGCATCCTTCATGTGGTGTAGCATCCCAGAGCGCTTGAGAACAAGCAGACAGGATCTCGGTTTAACATATTCAAACTACAGCTGCTCCAACAATGCCCCCCTTCCACCCAAATACCACAATAACCAGTCAATCACTAAATCCCGGCCTGCATGTATGAAAGCCTACATGTCCTAACGTTTTCTACCTATGGCTCAAAGCTGATCTGAAGATTTCAACATCCGACTTTCATTCCACAGAAGCTACAAGGGATCACCTGAAGCATTGATTGTCCAGCGCCTTGGGATGTCCTCCTGACATGAAAGGAGCTATACAAGTGTAATTTTGTTGTTGTTGTTTTTGTTGTAACCTCTGCCTCTGTGACATACTACAACAACAACAATTTTGATTTATATAGAGCCCTCCATGCCAGACAGCGTCTCAGAGTGTTTCACAGAAACGGATTCCGGGACCGAGCCAGGGACAAGGGTAGAAAGGTGACCAAAGGCATTGGAACTTCAGTCTTCCTATGACTGGAGAAGAAGGCTGAAGCAGAGAGAATATATGGGAAGAGAAAGACAAATGCTATCACATGCCTAAAGAAGGATTGATTCCACACCTCTGATATAGTGTATGTTTCAAAACGTGATGTTTTTGCTCCATTATGTGTTCAGATAGACCACACTGCATATCTGCGTTGACTTTTTAAGTATGTTCTTAACAGCATCTCACAGATTGCACCTGTAAATTGTTTCCTGAGGATTTGGACATGATCTTTGTTATGCCATTATTTTTTGTGTAGATTGCCAAGCAGCTCCTTGCTTCAACTCTCTTAAGGGAGAGGAGGTGGGGGGGGGTGGTGAAAGACTCAATATGAAAGGTGCCTCGAATGATAAAGGAGCCAATTCACTCTTCATAACTGCACAGTTAAACATATTAATTACAGGCTTGTCGGGGGGAAACCAGAATGTCTCGCATAATCGAAAACTTACTCCATCATTTCCCCTGTGAATCTCCTGAAGAGACTGTGGCATTGTCCATCAGTGACCCAGAACGTTACCTAACTCCCAGGTGATACTGTCTAATTAGTAACTGGTAACTGCGAACAAACGGCTCACAATTTCCAACGTGGATTGAAGACTTCTCCGCAGATTTCCTGCACACGCTTAAATGGTGGGGCAACAGACTTAAGGCTAGAACCATGGGAAACTCCAGGCCTCTGGTGCTTTTATGAGTGGAATAATAGATAACTAACAGTGAGTTTGCAAACTGTGATCAAGTCAAACGGTTGAGTGGTCCACAATGCCAGAACAGCCAGGGAGTGAAATGCTACTTTGCAATGTTCTGTTAGAGTGACAGGAGAACTCTAGCTGGTGAGTTGACGTCAGTCAGTGGTGTAAACAAACCATATTTGCTGTTGAAATTCTATCCATCACATGCTGGACCACTGGGGCTGATCACCACATATTGTCAATAATCAAAATTCGCAACATCAAAAAAAGCCCCCAAATCGTCAAATTGGTTCTTTATCAGCAGGCAAAGCCCATTTCTGCTTGGAAACCGTACTATACAGCATTCCGAAACCTCCCAAATAAATTACACCTTTAAGCTCTAGTGCACCAGTGTAAATAAACCATGCTTTAATGGTTCAGGTGTCAGCCTGGCTCACTTGAGAACATTCTCGCCTCTGGGTCAGAAGATTCTGAGTACCTAGCCCACACTGACACTCTGAAGCAATGCTCGCCCAGTGTTGCATTGCCAGGGGTGCCATGCTTCACATCAGACAATAAATCAAGGCCCTGTCTGCCGGTTTCGGTTGGATGTTAAAGATCCTGTAGCCCTTTTCACAAAGAGAAGGGAGTTTCTCCCCGTGTCCTGGTCAACAATACCCCAGATAAATTGATCATCCACTTCATAATTGTTTGCAAGACATTGCTGTGAGAAAATTGACTGCCAATTTCACTTACAAATACACAGTCACTACACTTTACATACATTTTGCAGAGCGCAAAGTGGGGGAATTCGTAATGCTGAAGGCACCAAACAGCAACAAATTATACTTGTATAGAGCCTTTCACGTCATCAATGTAAAGAGTATTATTAATAATAATCTAACATTAAAATAAATTGAGAAATGTTTATGTAAAGTTACATTTATAACATTCACCACAGTAGATATATATATATATAGATAGGTTAGGCTAAAAGCTTTTTGTGAATAATGAAAACCCAGGACTAATCCCAGTCATGGCTGGCACAGTTGTATTTAGTGCTCTGATAAAGTGCAGGGTAAATGTCCATTGATTGGGTGGTGCAGAAAGAAATACTGTACAATGGCTAAATAGTGCCCAGTAGATCTGTTCCATTGGAACAATGTGCAACTAATCTATTACGCAGCGTGGTTAGTGAAAAGGAAGACCATTAAAAATATCCAGAAGGCTTACTCATTGCATTCACTGATTGAGTGCGAATAGAGAGACATTGGCATGCTGTTCTGAGCCCTGAGGTGAGAGTGGTGCTGAAAATTCACTGTGGTTTGTTGTTCAAGATGCAGCAAAAAAATAGGTCTAGTTTCTGACTGAATTTGATTGCAAATAGCAGGAACCGTGATTTTGATTTCCGCCCACACACACACACACACACACACGCACACCCACTCCAAGTGCTTAAATATCCCCATGGTCATTTTTCCTCCGTGCATGGGAGTCCCTTTGAAGGCAACAAAAACTCTTGCCGCTTTATCTGGAATTGTGTGCCTGCGCAATATGTGTTTTTTCCACATATCGTAGCATTGTCATGGTGCTGTCCTTCTGATGAGACATAAATCCCATCACTGTTTTCTACGTGGAGTCCTCTAGCTCAGTCCTAGAGCAATCGCCTTCCAATTGAGAGACCTAAGTTCAATTCCAGGCAGGGTAAAACCTCCACATGCCTGATAATAATCCCTTAAAAACAGTAATAAATTGGTCATTTCAGTCCATGACTGGGACATTGCTGTGCACAATTGTCTGCCATGTTTCGCCCATGTGTATACAGTCAATTCAGTACATATTACAGTATATTCTGTGAAGCGCTTTGAGAAGTCTAGAAGATGTGAAATGCACGATATCAAATGCAAGGATTACTATTATTTTTGAACGTCCTTTAACATCCACCTGAACATGCGGGTGAGAATGGACTGGGCCTAGAATTAATGTAATAATTTTAACCTAGGAAAGAGTTTTGTCTGTCTGGCTGTACTAGTGGATGTTAAAAATCCCACAGCGCCATTCGAAAAGAGAAGGAAGTTTCTCTCTCCTCATGTCCTTAGCCAACAAATCCCCCAAATAAACTTGGTGACTCACTTTGCAGCTGTTTGTGTGCCATTACTGTGTGCAAACTGATTGCTTCATTCACCCATAAAATAGCTTAAATCACACCACTTTACAGCACTGTAAAGTGTTGTGGAGTGTCTTTTGTGGAGTGCATTGAGTCACTCGACAATGTGGTAAGGCGCCAAATGAAATACTAGGGTTTTTATAATTATTGCCCTGTGTTGGAATATCTCCCCCTGGACCAACACGCCAATGTTATTCCTTTTCCCCCATAATAAGGTACCTGAAATCTTGGCCTCCAATATGGTAGTAATAATAAAACTGGCGGTTTTGTCTTGTGGTCTCCTATTGATTTGAAACTGGGTTAAGTCTCGAAATGAGCAAGACCACATTTAGTCAACAGAGAAAGCAACCCACTAAGCCACTGCCCTTTTCAATCCCCTCAAGGCATAAACGCTGAAACTCCTACAGCTACAAACTATACAAAACTTTGACAGCATCAACCTATGATGGGAAAATTACAGTGTGAGTACATATTGGCAACCTCGGAATCACAAGTAATCCATCGGTCTCAAAGTTCCACGAGTATGGATCCACGCAAGTGATTTTTGTGCATTGCTTTTTGTATTCATTTTGTATTCATTTCTATTGGCAAGTTAGCTTGTGAATTAATCAGCCTGACAAAATAATAAGAAATCATATGCTATGATGATATGGAAAATATTTCCAGTCACACCAGCCTATCCGAGTGAGATAAACTCCATTGAAGGTTCATCCAGAAGCAAAAGAATTCACACACTGAATGATTCCATATTTCCACATGAGCAAGCCTGGAATTAAATGCACAGAGCTGAAAGGCTATCACATTCTATGTGAATAAAGAGACTTCTTGGATGAGTAAAGCTTAGAGAATCAATTCATTTTAATTTTAATTTTTGTTCCAATTTAATCTACTATTTGCTATTGGAACATTACATTGCGAAACCTTTTTCCAGTTGCTTGTCAAATGAAATTGGTTTCTTTCCTGTTCTCAGCAAACATGTTCTGTCTCCCTCTCTTTCCCTCGTATCATTAAAAATTGGCTAAACTAATACCTTGAATAATCAGATGCTGTTATTCACAGGCCAGGGAGGTTCAGTGGCTGTGGGAACCAGGCACAGACCCTATCACTTTGGCAATTAATGACAACAAATAATCCCCACATTATATATGGCGTCCAGTCAATTCGCTTTGGAGTGTATTCTGTGAAACGCTTTGAGACGTCTCGGGGACATGAAAAGCGCTATATCAAATGCAAGGATTATTATTATTATATCGGGAGAACGGCTCAAAGCGCTTGACAGGATTTACTGTCATGTACAGGGTCTGTGCATGTTGATGTTGAACTCAGCAGCTTCCCACAAACAGGCATGGAGTGACTGACTAATTGGACGATTGTTGGCCAGCCGAGACACCAGAGGAACTTCCCTTCACTTTCTGAGTAGTGCAGCGGGATCGTTAAGGTCTGACTGAACAAGCAGACAAGACCTCGGTTTAACATCTCATCTAAAGGACAGGGATGGGTTCAGTGGGGTCGGATGTGGTTGTTCACCAACTGAGACATCAAAGGCGATGGAAATTCTGACAGCGGGATAATGAACATGATCGCATCGCATGTTACATTTGCTGCCTCCCCTTCCCGTGTTCCAATTACTTTGCTTCCTGACCTGCTAGTTTGGCCCGTTGCAAAGCACATTGCAAAGCACATTGTAAAGCGTCAATCAGCGACGAAGAACGAATAAAAGGCAAAAGCTGTGATGACACTTGCGCTATCCATTTTCTCCTTGCTCCTAGCTGCACAGTGTCAGCACTCTGGTACAACAAAGGCCCTTCATCATCTCTCTATCTCTCTTGCCAAACTCCTAACTCAATTGGCCCAGGAATCAATAAAAAATAATCATTGCTGGTGGAACGTGACCCTGAATTGAGACTTTTGTTAATTCTGTTCCAAGTGATTTATTGTAGCTAATTTATAAGATGCCTTGCTGCTCTTCAGTGAACATGTCTCTCGAGTCTGCCAGTCCACTAAAAGCATCTGAACTGCTGACTCTTTTCGCTCCGACTGTCTTCCAGCCAAGCACTGCAGTTTGTGAAGAAGTGGGCATCTGGCAAAGGAACGTCGACAAGTTAGGACCAATGTGTTAACTAATAATAATAATAATAATCCTTGCACTTGATATAGTTATTATCGATATCTCAAAGCGCTTCACATAATATACTGTAAAGTGAATTGACTGTATATTTGTGGGCGAAATGTGCACAGCAGTGTCCCACAAACAGTCGTGGATTGAAATGACCAATTTTTTTTTGAGGGATTATTATCAGGCATGTGGAGTAAGGAAACTTGCCCAAGGTTTCAGCCTACTGGGAATTGAACCCAAGTCTCTCATTTGCGAGGCGAATGCTCTAACGACTGATCTGCACGATTCCACTACTGAGCTCCAGGACTCCACTAACTTAAAACAAGAGAATGAAAACGAGGGATTAAAGATGACGATAATAACAGTACTTGAGCTTGATACATGTCACTAAGTGCTTTGCTATAATTGCCAGTGATTGTGTTCTTGTGAGCTAACATGGCAGCTAAATTGCACAAAGCAATGTCCCACGAACAACCACAAAGAAAATGGTCTAGTTACCTGGATAATTCATTGCAAAGACACTGGGAGAAAGTGTCTTTTAGAAGAGTGCCATTAACAGGTAGATAGTAACTTTGGTTAACATCTCATCTGAATGCTGGGCCCTGTCGTGTCAGCATAGATTGGGAGCTCACAGTTACAATGTGGTGGTTCGACGCACAACCTTCTGATGTGCAGACAAAATGGTCTAAAAGTAGGAAATAACTAAATGTTTAGATTAAGGAAAGAACAGGATATAAGATGTTATGAGAGAGGTTATAGAATATATAGGGAATTATTGAGATTGGAAATGTGTCATTTAGTATAAAAATGTGCAGTCCTGTAGCTTGGCACTTAGAGAACTCACCTTACAAGCGAGAGACCTGGATTCAATTCCAGGCAGGGAGAAACCTTGGGCAAGGTTCCTTATTCCACACGTCTCATAATATTCTCTCTCCAAAAAATAATAAATTGGTCATTTCAATCCATGACTGTTTGTGGGGGGGGACACTGCTGTGCACAATTGGCTGCCGCGTTTCACCCACAAATGTACAGTCAATTCACTTTACAGTATATTCCGTGAAGCGCTTTGAGACGTCTAGAATACGTGAAGAAAGCGCTATATCAAATGCAAGGATTGTTATTATTTTAAACAAAATCCATGGTTTCTCTCTGTGCCCTGGCCAACAATCATCCGAATAAAATTGATCATTCGATGCATTGACCTTTTGCGGGACATCAGTGTGCACAAATGGACTGCAGCAGTTGCCCACAAATTCCTCTGCACAGTAAATTCTGCGAATAGCTTTGAGACATCCTCCTGACGTGAAAAGTGCCACGGCAAATGCGAGGATAGTTATTATTATAAAAAATAAGGTGTGAAAGAGACTATAAAACCTTCCGCAAAACCAATAGCGAGGGAAGCTACAGCAGTACTAAATTAAGATTGAATTCAACGCTGAATTACTACCACAGGCATTAATTCAACGCAGCACCTGCACAGGAGCAATTCTGAGCCAGCCGACAAACTTCATCTAGTCAATTCCAAGTCTCTCTGGCACCTCATCCTGGAATCGCTCCAACATAACTAGAGCTCTTGTTGGTGAGTAACAAAGTGCTCGCACTGAACACTGGTAATCTTGGTTAGCTTTCAACCAGATACAAGAGCTGGTTACATTGAAAGTTAAAGAGTGGCCAGCTGCCTCGTACTGTAATATGTTTGCCTACAAACACACTTTGAGTTGCATTCTACAGTGTGTCCTGTGAAGTGCTTTGAAACGTCCTCCTGCCGTGAAAGGCACTATGCCAAATATAAGAATTATTATCATTAGGAAAATTAATGAGCCGACCCAGAGTGTCACCGTGTTTAAGAGTGTCCTAACCAGCCTGAGAGTTATACATATGCGTGCCGTCAGCTCATGGACATGTTCTCGTGCCTGGACTGAAATGTACGTTCTATTCCTGGAGGGGTACACCCCACTTACCTATAGTATTGGGCTAAGTCCTCAGGAGATCCGTTTGCCACCCATTTGCCGTATTAGTGATTCTGTTTTATTCCCAGATTAATGTGAGATGAGAAATAATCTGGAACTCAGTGGATTTCTCTGGTTCCATTTGGTAACGTCACTTCATTACTCATTCAAGGCAAATTGTTTCATCTCATCTTCTATGAGAAGGACAGTGGGCAGAGTACATTTAGAGTCAGAATTCTTCTGCTCTCACCAGAGCTGTTACTCACTCTCTTCAGTATCGTTGGCTTTGCTACATTTCCAATGGGAGTTTCTTCGCCACGAGGATAACCAGAGTTTTAAATAATTGCAGCAAGAAATTGCCGAGCTAATTGTGCTCGTACAGAGTAAACCCTGTAAACTTTGCTCTAAATAACTGAACTGGAACATTTTGCCTCATCGAGCCAGCTTCAACCCAGGCTCAAGAGATGACAAGCATGCGTTGGGATTTTCAGCTTCAAAATGAGATTGTATAGAGACTTTCTGTGAGCCTATCCATCAAGGTAAGGCTTACTCACTGTGTAATTACTTGGGATAACTGTTTATTCAGCATGGCCGGTCAACAATGTGTTAATGTGACACGATGGAGTCTCATTTGCAAGACTGAAAAAAAACAGGATTGATTATTAGCTGTACCTGGATGCGGCTCTGACAGTTATCTCAGTATTAACTCTCTTCACTTACCAAGTTCCTCTCCACCTGTCCAATAAGACACAGTCGCTATATTTTATACTGTATCTTACAAAGCACTTTGGAATGCTCTCCTGACCAGAACAACACTGTACCAATTGTAAGCATTATGCTTATCAGAATGATCCTTGCATAGTGCAGTCCTGTAGCGTATTGGTTAGAACACTCACCTCACAAGCGAAACAACCCAGGTTTGATTCTCGGGTGGGGTGAAACCTCAGGCAAGTTTCCTTACTCCACATGCCTCTGTTACCTAGCCCTGAGTAGAAACCCAGTTGTTAGTTGATTGGCAGAATGCATTTCAGGGTTAATAATCCCTTTCAAAAATAATAATAATAATTTTCTCATTCAATCCATGATTGTTTGTGGGACACTGATGTAGGCAGTGAAAGACGCTCTATAAATGTAACTTTGTTGTTGTTGTACGCAATTGGCTGCCACTTTTCACTCACAAAATAGACAGTCAATCTACTTTACAGTATATTCTGCGTCTCAACAACGTGATGATGCGCTATATCAAATGCAAGAATTACTATTATTATTTTGATGAAAGCCCTTGTTTACTGTTCTAAGTAGTTTTATGTGCTTACATAAAGAAAAATCAAACTTTTATCCCTAAAACCAAATGTGAGTGAACTCTTACAGCCCATCTCCTTATTTGCTTCCATTCTATTTTTTTGGTCAGTCAGGTTGTCTGACACATTCATAATCCCATCACCGTGCTTAAGAGTCTCCAACCCAAATGGAGAATTCCATGCATCCACCTACACATGGAAATCCCAGAGATAGATTGTTGGAATGGAATGAGCACATTCTCCCTGGAGGAAGCATCCTGCTTACCTAATTCTGGATAGTATTAGGCGCATTATTAGGTATTATTAAGAGCCAAGGCTTGGGGACACCAGAGTGTGCTTTGGGGTAACTGCTGGAGTCTAACCAGCCATTTCTTTGTAATGCTGTTGATGTGAGCATTACCTGAATGGCAATTTCCCTGTGACTTTTCCTCTTTGGTAATTCTTGTATTATGTCCGACTCATGCAACCCTCTCATTCTGCACCAATTACGTCATAATAGTCTCTCTCAGTCTTCAATCAATGTCATTTCTTCTACTTCAAAACTTTATTATCGTAATTTTCATTTTATTCAGCTATATACTGCCCATAGGATATAAATTATAAATGTCAGAGAGTACATAAGGGGTCATAATTTATTCTGCAGGTTCAGAGACTGTTGATGCCTTGATACTATTAACTGAAATTCCTGATTAAATTACAATGTTATTGCTCCCTTGTAACTATCCAGATTTCCAGGGCTATCGTTGCTATTTCCACCTGTTACTGGTGTCTCTTTCTCTCGGATTCTGCTTGATCTCTGGCTGTCTTGCTTCCCATTTCAGTGGCTGCCTCGTTCACTCACAACACTTTATAGTACATGCTGTGAAGAGCATTTGAGTTGTTTCGATGGTATGATAAGGCGTTATATCAAATGCAACTATAATATTAATCCTTGCATTTGATATGGCACTTTTTCACATCTTCGAGACATCTCAAAATGTTTCACAGAATATGGTACGAAGTGAATTGACTGTACATTTTGTAGGAAATGCGCACATCAATTGCGCACATCAGTGCGGATCGAAATCGTTGTGGATCGAGTGACCAAACTATTATAATGCAATGCAAGCAGTTATTATTTAATGTGAGCATTATTTTTATTATTATTAATAATATTCCAATTCAAATTGACTCTGGTTGATTCTGTTGTGAGTGGAGTGTGTATGCCTATTGAGGATAAGTCTATTGCAAATATGTCTATCACAACGACCTGCCATCCTCCGGTAGCTCTGTGGTTAGAGCACTCGCCTCATAAGCAAGAGACCTGGGTTCGATTTCCTGGCAAGACACAACCTTGGGCAAGTTTTCTTACTCCACACGCCTGCTAATAATCCCTCAAGTCACTTCAATCTACGACTGTTTGTGGGGACGCTGCTGTGCGCAATTGGCGGCCGCGTTTTGCCCACAAATATACAGTCAATTCACTTTACAGTATATTCTGTGAAGCGATTTGTGACGTCTAGAAAACATGAAAAGCGCTATATCAAATGCAAGAATTATTATTATTAATGTTGATACTATTCATATTAAGTGGTATCTGATGGCAGCTGTCAGTCTTTGCTTCCTGTGCATTGCTCTGTGAATTATTTCAGTTTAGAACTGACCCAGACAATAACTGGGTCAGTTATTGAAGCCTCCAGTTGGAATTAATGCAAACCAGTATATCAGTTGATCTACTGAACTGTAATTCAGAGCAGCATCTTCCAGAGAGAGGCAAAGAGAGCAGAGCAGAACGTAGCTTAACCTCTCTGCATCTCCTTTTTTTTAGCCGGTCTCAAATAAGGGTCTCTATGAGGTGAAGGACACTTTAATGTATGCTATCGCCTGTCCCTGTAATGAATAGCAGTCTTAATTTAGTCCCAGTATGGACATGAATCTTCCTGGCAGGACTGCTCATAATTTGGCATTGTCGCAAGGGGAAACACAGCGGATAAAGCAGTGCTAAGAGTCCTGCTCAGGTAGACCAAGCGTTCACTCAGCGAGAGAACACTGCCAAAAGGACATCAGTGGTATCAGTATTTTGCCATGTCCTTCACCTCAGAGAGGCCCATATTTGAGTCTAACTACAAAAGAGATATAGAGAGGTTAAGCTAGGCTCTGTCCTGCTCTCCTCTCTCTGGAAGATGCTGCTCTGAATTCTAGCTGAGTACATCAACTGATAAGTGACTGGTATCTGTATTCAAAAGTACGTCAGTCAGACTGTTGAAAGAGGGCAGAGGAAGCTTTACGCTGGGTCCAAAGGTCAGCCAAGCAATGCTAACCTGTCTCTCCTGGACTAGAAAGACACCCTCATTATTCTGCCCACACATATACAGTAATTTCTCCTTACAATATATGCTGTGAAGCGCTTTGAGGCGGCTCAACAATGTGATAAGGAGCTACATCAAAGACGAACAACTTGTATTTATGTAGCGCCCCTCACACAAGGTGGTGTCCCAGAGAGCTTCACGCTGACAGCCGAGTACGGCGTGTAGCCGGGGAGATGGAGGAAGTGACCATAGGCAAGGATTAATATTGTTCATAATATTAGTATCAACACAGGAGTTTCCATTAGTGAAACCCTGAACAAAACACTGACTGCTCCTACAATCTCCAAAATAGAAAGGGAAAAACACATCCTATTCTTGACAATCCTTATGGCGTAAACGCAATGATGTTTTTAAAATAAACAGCCCCTTGCACCACTGCTGCTTCTCCGTTAAGCAAGTGTCTGTCTGCAGACGTCAGTAATCCTTAAAGCATATTTTTAATAATGAACATACTAATCTTCCTTCCCAAGACCCAGATTTAGAGTCGCGGGCCTTGCACTGTGACAGGCTGCCTGACGGTAACCTGTCAAAGTGCCTTGTGGCCGATTGCCCTTTTCTCATTCTGCGGATGAAAAGGAACTTGCAAATGCTTGGGGCTGTCATTTATCAAGCTCTCCAGGCTCACCCTTCCTCTCTCTTACAATAGCTTTCTACTTCGAGGTCTGTGTTAATTAGAAACCATTAAGTTATTAGCTCACTTTACCCAGCAGCCTTAAAACACGTCAACCTCTCGGATTTCCCTGGAAAAACCAAATAGAGGGAACAAAAATACTGTGATTATTCATTTTGACAGTTTAATCAGGATTCAACTTTAAAGAAGAAATATGTATTTCACAGATTATGTGATAAATAATGTGTATCGCATATATACCTATACGTGTATATATATTTATTATATATATATATGCCTGAAAGGGTTGTCAAAGTAGATTTGATAATAGCTTTCAAAAGGGAATGAAATAGGTACTTAAAAACGAAAAAATTGCAGGGTTTTGAGGTAAGAGTAGGGGAATGGGACTGGTTGGCAGCTCTTTCAAACAGCCAGCACAGACACAAATGGCTGAATGGTCTCCTTCCGTGCCTTAAAATTCTACGATTCCATATATATGCTCATAGGGGTATAAATGTGTTACATATTATATATCACCTATCTAAATATATTACATATAATATTTTACATACGTTATATATTATATAAGAAACATTAATATACTGCTTTGCTTTCTCCCTCTCCACTCATAGATTCCTCTTCCAAACCACAAGCATTGCAACAACCCAACCCAACAAAATGATCAAATGTCTCTTAGCTTTCATCATCTCTAGGCTGTTAAAGAAAGAACCAAACTTTCAAGTCACAGGAACTAACAGGTCCAGCACTCACTGTGTACAGGATCACTTGCTGTGCCATTACAAACTGTATAAAAAGGTACTGTCTTGTAGTCGGAACTCAACTGGCTGCTTCGTGCCTCTCTATAAAAAAGAGTGACTCTGGGCACAAAGGAATAAACCCTGGGCACGTTTCCTTGCTCCACATGCCTCGACTTACCTAGGAGACACTGCTTTGCACAATTGGCTGCCGTGTTTCACCCACAAAATAACTAGTCTACAGTCTAACCAGTCCACAGTATGTTTTGCGAAGCTCTTTGAGACATGAACAATGCTACTTCAAAGGCAAGTATTATTATTCGCAATAAAATTCATTTTTACATGCTGTGCTTTGCCCTGTTTTAAAAAATAATAATTTCTACTGACAGTAGAACCGAGACAGCAGAATCCAGGACACCAAATTGTTAAAATTCCCCGCAGATCTCTGAGTTTATGTCTGTGCGAGTGTGAGATTAAAGACAAGAAACTAGTTATTCTCTTTGTAGCACCGCAGCTTGCATTACAGACGACATGCTGATCCACCAGACACCCATTCCATGGGAGATAAGCATTTCACCGGTTATAGGAAGTCCTGTCGGTGGCTTGTGTTGCAATGCAATAGGTTGGAGCACAGAGGGGGAGTGACCTGAGAACAGAGATAGTATTCAGAGTTCAGAGGTAGACAAGGGAGAATTTCTCACTGCAAGATCTTCAGGCCAATAGGAAAGAAAGCATGTGTAATAAACACAGATGGCAGAGAACAAACGCTGAGATAAAACACTGTGTTTTTCCCGGAGGACCACAGCATTGCACTAGATAGTAAAGTTAAGGACCAAATCATTTTAATTCTGTGGTGCAGCGATGAATGACCTTGTAATGAGGAGTCAACTAACTCATCAGCCCACACGACATGAAGTGCAGTTGATTTGATGATCTCCAGACTTGGAATACCTACCTACAACCGAGGCTGACGCTCCAGCACAATGCTGGGGGAGCACTGCAATGTCAGAGGTGCCGTGCTTTGGGCGAGACATTAAACCGCGGTTCTGTCTGCCTGTTTGGGTGGACGTTAAAAGATCTCATGACACCGTTCGAAAAGAGAAAGGAGTTCCTCCTAGTGTCCAGGCCAATAATTCCCTCCACCGCAACCCCCTTCCTCCACACCCCCGATAACTTTTTCATTCACTTCATGACTGTCTGTGGGATGTTGCTGTGAGCAAGTTGGCTGCACGTTCGCCTACCAAAATACAGTCACTACATGTTACAGTAAAATCCTGTGAAGCCCTTTGGGACATTAAAGGCACAATATCAAATGCAAGGATTGTTATTATTAGGTTTATGAATTCTAAGGGAATTGAGAGAGAGACAAAAAGAGAGAGAGAGAGAGGGTGGGGGTGTGTGGGGGGGGGAAGAGAGAGAGAGAGAGAGAGTGTTTCAAAAGAACTCTGGCAAAAGAACCAGAGGGGAGATACGGATACATTTTTTTAATGCAGCTATTTTGTTATGGTCTGCGGTGGGGGTGGAAGCAGATTCAATAATCGCTGACAAAAGGGAATCGGATAAATATTTGAAAAAAAAAATCTGTGGGGGAATGGGTGTTATTAGGTAGCTCTTTCAAATAGCCAGCACAGACACGATGGGCCGAATGGCCTCCTTCCGTCTAGGATTCCCATTTAGCACGCTTTTTCATTGTAAGTTAATGATGATGATAGTAGATATCCTTGCATTTGATGTAGCGCCTCATCACGTCTTCGAGACGTCTCAAAGCGCTTCGCAGAATATACTCTACAACAACAACAACAACAAAATGACATTTGTATAGAGCCTTTCACGTCAGGAGGACTAAAGTGGATTGACGGCATATTTTGTGGGCGAAACGCGGCAGGCAGTTCCACACAGCAGCGTCCCACAAACAGGCATGAAGTGAGTGAATAAAATGAACAAACAGTCGTGGATTGTTTTAGTTTGTGTTTTTATTATTCAAATCCAAGCAATGCAAGCTTGATCCTCCCACGATGCTGTGACAAATCAAATGCTCTGGCTTTTGTGAGGAAAATTATACACACATATATATATTAATTGCTTAAAGATATATTTTGTAGACGATGTTGTGCATTCGAACTTCAAAGCAAACTGGAGATATGTACCAAGTATCAATTAATGTTAATTGTATAACTTTTTCTTCAGATAATCTCCCCGTAGGCGGAGAATTAATGACCCCTTTAAGTCTTTCTAAATAATATGTGTTAGGTAAATGAGATTTGCGGAGTTGGTATTATTTTTCATCCACTAACGTTTAGCCTTTAATTATGAAAGCACACAATTAACATTCAGATTGCTTTTTTGTGAAGAAGGCATTCTTCATAGCAAACTGCACACTGGCCTTGTTACAGAAACATTTACAAAAACAGGAAAGGAATAATCCTTGCATTTAATGTACACCATTCTTGCGGAGCATGTCTCAAATCACTTCATAAGATTTTACTATAAAGTATGTTTTGTTCGTAAACTCAGCCACCCATTAGCGCACAGCAATGTCCCACAAACAACTATAAACTAAATGACTAATTTTATCCGGCAGGGGGATGGTTGGTCAAGACACACTTTGGTTTGAATAGTGCGAGGGGATCCTTAGCTTCCTCCAGAAGAGGCAAACCTCGATTTAGATGGCAAGAAGGCACCTCTGACAATGCAATATTCCCCCCCCCGCCCCACATCACTGCACTGGAATGCGAGTCAGAACTGTGAGTACAAAGCTGTAAACGTGAAGCTTGAAACTATAAGCTTCTGACTGAGAAATGAGGGGGTGTCACCAGCTGAGCCTGGCTGATATCCTATTAGAAGCGAAAACGCTTCACAGAATACACTGTCCTGTTACATGGGTTGACTGCATGTTTTGTGGGTGAAAGAGGGAAGGCAATCGCTCACAGCAGCAGCAGTGTCCCTCAAACACTCATGCGTCAAGTGACCAAAGTATTATTATTTTCAAAAGATTTTTTAAGGGATTATTATCTGCCAATCGACTAGCACCAACGTTCCTACTTACTGCAAGGTAAACAGGGGCATCAGGAGGATGGGGATAAAAAGGAGTGTCAGCAAAGAGCGTTCAGCCTTGATCAGAGAAAAAATACACAACTTGCAGAATAAACTTCAGTGGATTTTCCCCAGTGGCCTGGAGGATGAGGGTACTCGATCAAATAGACCACATGGTTAGTACAGACCCAGCTCATCTCTCATCAACATGATCCAGACTTTAGGTTGTAACCTTTACAGCTCACATCTCATCAGGCATTGGTTTAGATCGCGTTTAGTGGCAATGTATGTTGCCCCATCGTATGTAAGAACATACAAATTGCTCGATTTTCAGAAGACCAAGGTCCATCCAGTTCACCTTCCACCAGTGGAGCTCCTGTAGCTCAGTGGTTAGAGCACTTGCCTTAAAAGCGCGAGACCTGTGTTAGAATCCAGGCAGATCAGGGTGAAACCTTGGGCAAGTTTCCTTACTCCACACGCCTAACAATAATCCGTCGAAAAAAAAACACATTAATAAAAATCGCTCATTTCAATCCAAGCCTGTTTGTGGGACACTGTTGTGCGCAATTGGCTGACACGTTTCACCCACAAATATACAGTCAATTCACTTTACAGTATATTCTGTGCTTTGAGATATCGATAAGATATGAAAAGCGCTATATCAAATGCAAGGATTATTATTATTATATTATCCTGGTGGTCGCTTGCACATGTCACGTCCCAAACTATATACCGTATCCCGAGATATTACTTACTAAAATAAATCTATCTAATTTGTTTATTGAAAGAAACAACACATTCTATTTCTGCAGGCTCAATCAGGAACAGTCATGGATTGAGTGACCAAATTATTGTTTTCAATTTACTTTTTGGAGGGATTATTACCTCCGGAAAGTGATCTGCCAATCGACTGGGTTCCTGCTTTACGCCTTGGTAAACAGAAACATGCCCTGCCCAGGAATTGAACCCGGGTCCTCTCCCTTGCGAGGCGAGTGCTCTAACCACCACTATGCTACAGGATTCTGATTTACGATAACTTGGAATGCTGCCTGAACTGACTACCAATACACAATCTGCTGTTTTAATTCAGATTTTTTTAAAGTTGGATGAATTCCTTGTCATTTTATGCATTCCGTGAGCGATGCAAATGCCGGAGAGAAATGATTAATCTTTAAATAACAGTGTGACCTATTCTAGATAGCGATTCCAACTTATGAATAACCTCTGAAAATATATCAAGCAATATGAATTATTAAAGACACAAAATTTATCACTTGGTCGGGTTTCTCTTGAACAATTTATGCACGAAAGGGCATCTTGATGGAACGTATTGCAATATTGTGACTGAGAGAGGAGAAAAATGCTTTGAATGTGTCTGGAATAACATTGAAACAAACCATAGAGGATCAATCTTATACTTAAAACAAATAATTCACGTTTAATATCCATTATAGGCAATTCTTTGGTTCTCAAGATAAAACCATTGCACTATAACCCAGATTCACAATTTTTTATTCCAAAAATGTACTATATAGCAAGATCAGCTCGTACTTATACAGCGCCCTTCATACAGGATAGCAACTGGAGCACTTAAAGCCACTACAAACATAGCATTGACACACATTACCTAGAAACCCCAGCCCTCCCCAAAGTCCTATCATATTTGTAATAGTGAGTATCTCAACCATGCTGCTCTAGTAATAATATATGAATAGGCTTTGAAGACCCATCATAGGAGTTTACTGTAAAGTGACTGTGCTTTATGTGTGTCTGCCAGTCTCAACCGCTGAGTCGCAAAGTTGTGGGTTCGAGCCACCCCATTGGCACTTTGAACTCACATTCTCGGTTGATACTTCAGTGCAGAGGTGGGGGGGCTTTGTATTGTGCTTGTCAGAGGTTCCATTCTCCGACAAGTGTTATGAACTGAACAAGTCAGTTCATCGGTTCAAGTCAGATCCTATCTACCTGTATGGGTGATCGTTAAAGATCCCATGGCACTATTTGCAAAGAGAAGGGAGTTTCACCTGATGTCCTGTCCAACGATCCCCCAAAGGTTAAAACAAATTGAGCGTTCACTTCACGGCTGTTTGTGGGACTTTGTGTGACAATTGGCGAGTGTATTTGCCTGTGAAATGCACAGTCACTGCACTTTGCAGTAAATCCTGTGAAACATTTTGAGATGTCTTCTTAGCATGAAAGAGTAGGCACTTTATGAATTCCAAACATGACCATAGCAATCATGCACACTGGCACACAGAGCGCGATACAGAGTATACCCCATGTTCTGCATGAAGCACCAGCAGTGACCCTTCCTGCCTTGCTACAGTGACTTACCAATAAACTACCATTAATCATCTCTGACTTTAACGGTTGAGTAACTGATGAAATTATTGCCGCCCGACCTTTCAGTTTCACATAGGTGCCTTTTAAACCCATTAATCTTTCATATCAATGATGCTAAATAAATACGGCACATTCTGAAAACATATATAATGCTGCATGATTTGTAATGTGAAATAAAACCCAAAGTTCTCTGCATTGGGAGCAACACACGACAAGCATTGCCTTCCAATGCACAGACTATTTACAGTAGCTTGGCAACAGGAAAATAGCTCACCATCTCTTATCTCTTCCCAGTTAGCAGATGTGTTGCTAACTTCGTGGGAAATGTCGGCAGTATTGAGACACAGTCACAATCGTAGTCAACTTTGCATTTGATACAATGCAATGCGTTTCACGTCAGGGTGATGTCTCAAAAGGGATCTACCGTGAAGTTGACCGCGTGTTTTCTAAGTGGACACCATGGTCAATTTTAACGTAGTGAATGGCCCACTTTATCTGGAGGTTTGTTGTCCTGGACATTTTTCTCTTCAAATTGTGCCATCGGATCTCAACGTCTGCCTGACCTGTAACATACTGTAACTCAATTGTTCCACATATTGTCCGTACAAACCCAAGTGCTATTCTGTTGCACGCTGCCCTCCAGGCTTTCCTTCATCCAACAAACACAAACACACTCCGCCTCAAATCCTATTTCCGATGAACAATTCTCCAGTACAAACTGTTATTGTTTTACACAGCGCAGTCAAGAGCAACAGAAAACAAATTGACTTTCCAAAGCAAACGGACAGGGGAAAAAAAAGACACACTGGGAAACAGCCTCTGTCCCGTCATGTAATCTTTTCCCTCCACCCCCGCCACCCCCCCCGAATCCCCCATTCATCCATCCATCCATCCCTCCGCCTGCCCACCCACCCACCCATCACACCTCCGAAAATAAAAACGATTCAAGAAACTATAAGGTCAAATGGGATTGTCTATAAAATGGGTGCCTGTTTATTCAGGCAATAATATTATTCATAATCCTTGCATTTGACACAACACCTTGTCACTCTATTGAGACTTCTCAAAGCGCTTCAGAGGATATACTGCAAAGTGAATTAACGAAATATTTGTTGGTAAGACCCTGCAGCTAATTGCGCACAGCAGTGTCCCACAAATACATTCAAAGGGATTGAGTGACTGAATTATTTCACAAACGTCTCATTCTAAATATTACAAAAGCAAAGTCTTGCGCTGTAAACTGGCAGAAAGGTTGATGTGAAAGACATGTTTATCTGTGGTGTGGTTGATCACGCTGACTGAAGTCTGAATTTTCCTGGATATTTTCACTTGTGAAATGTTCCGGCCTCTTTAGTTCCCCCACAAGCCCACAAGCTCAATAGGCTTTGTGACGGTGAGATGTCAAACGAACATCACACAGAATTAGGTCAGGAATCACTGCATGATTGTGGTAGATAGGAAATGGAAAATAAATTGAATGTCAGTTTCACCTAATGAAACACTCAGGCTTTATGGTACTTAGATATAATTTGGATTGTGGGTGGTTTGTGCCTCCTCTGAGTCTTGTGTGCGTTCTGTGATATTGTTACACTGTGTTTGTCTACAATAAAGATTCCTTTCATTTAGTATACGTTCGGGATGTAATAGGTTTTGATTCATTTGCTATTTTTTGCAGCCCTAAAGGTCTGCAACAGCTGGACTGAAATGAAAGGTGAATTGATATGCTGCCTTAACATTAGCTTGTTTAATGCTGCTTTGTTTATCAAGCAAAGCGGATACCTATCTGTTGTATCAACAGGAGAAAAGGAGGGAGGGAGGGAGGGAGGGAGGGAGATGAACAATGAAGAAAAATACAAGAGGAAGGAAAGTGAATACAAAAGGAGGAAGAAAGTATAGCAGGACTAGAAAATAATTCTAGTACTGTATTTGTATTTGATAAGGTACCTTAATATGTTGAAAAATCTCAAAGTATTTAACGGTAATTATTGTAGAGTGCAGTGACTGTGTACAGGTATACTCCGCTTAATGTTGATTCGGTCAATGTTGTTTCATTATTACGTTGCTGATACATAGGGAAACATATATCATTTAGTGTTGCGACGTTCACTATTATGTCATTCACCAGTGGGTGGAAACAAACTACTGTATTTTAGGTAGTGTAGGCTACCGTACGCTATTCTGATGCAGCGTTCATCCACAGTTTTAATGTCGCCATGTGTGCAGTGTGAGATCGTTAATTATTTTTAATATCAGGATTTATTTGTGCAATCCTCTATAAATATGAGTCAAAAACGTCCAGGAAGTGACCGTTGTGAGTCTGGTAGTAAAAAAAAACAGAAAAACGATTAATCTCAATATGAAATTAGATGTTTTAACCCATTTTGATGCTGTTTATTTTTAATATTTAATATCTTGCATTTATGAACGCACATGTATTTCAACCCGTAATGTTTTTTTTAGAACATTTTGACGAAAAATATCCCAAAGAATCTAACTCCAGTTTATACATTAATTCTTATGGGAAACAAATGTGTTCGCTTAACATCGTTTCGCTTAAAGTCACACTTTTCAAGAACACAACCACGATGTTAAGCGAGGACTAATTGTGTTTATTGGAAGTAAATAATCAATAACACCTACAAAATTCACAGTCACTCCACTTTGCAGTAGATACAGTACTGTGAATAGCCTTGACACATCCTTCTCCGTGAAAGGGGCTAAGGATTATTATTATTTTGCCCACAAAATATGCAATCACTACACTTTATCATGTACTCTGTGAAGCACATTGAGACGTCTCGAAGAGACGAAGATATCAAATGCAAGGATTATTATTATTCCAATTTCATTTTTGTTGACCCAGACACTGGGTCAAAGCTCACTTCTACTAAGTCTCACAAATAAACATGTGTTCACTCTGCGAGATTAGATTTCTGTCCGGATAACGTAACAAAATCCCACACTGTTAACACACATCAGCGAAGAGGATATAATTAGTCCAATGTATTTTTTTGATGCATCAACTTTTTTCTCCAATAACGCCAATTAATATGCATATTTATCCTTCCAACAAACAATGTGAAATGCATGAACTAATGTCAAAGGAGATGGGGGAGAGAATGAAAAACCATGTAAAGAGTCTATCCAGCTTCTTTCAAAAGAAAGCAGTGATTTAATTGTTGAAGCTAAATCACGTTGGTTACATGTGGCAGAAACAAGACTGATTGCTTATTAGAGACGCATTGTATCTCATCATTATCTGTCGATTTCATCAGGAGAAGTTAATGAATTTTGGTGACGTTGGGTCAGTGTATGTGATGGTGCAGAGAGGGAGTGTGGAAAGTGTGGAGGGTATTTCTTCAGGATATTTCTGTTATTTTCATCAGTTAATCACAGCGACTCATGCATTTCACCCCCATTGTTTTGGTTGGTTTCCGCTATTTTGGAGTTTGCCATTGGTGTGGGTACCTGGGAGCCTTGAGTCTGAGAGGCTGTACTTTGGAATGGGAAATGTCTTGAGAGAAGAACATGTTGCAGAGTGCATGGCAAGGGGAAAAAAAACTATTGATTGAGTCAATCAATACAGCTCGATTCTGGTCTAAGGTGAAACCTTACTCCATACGCCTCTGTTTAGCCAACAGTAAGCAGAAACCCAGCTGTTATGTGATGGGTAGATTGATTTCTATAGGTAATAATCCCTTTAAAAATAATTGGTTATTCAATCCATGACTGTTTCTGAAACCCTACTAAGCGCAATTGATTATTGCATTTCTCCCACAAAATATACAGTCAATTCACTTTACCTTACATTCTGCGAAGCACTTTGTGCCATCTCAACATGGTGATAAGTCGCTGTATCAAATACAAGGATTATTATTATTATTATCATTATTATTATTATTATTATTATGGTACAGTTCGATCCCATGATAATGTGGTGTTATAAGACATTTCACATCAAGAGGCCATTTCAGTATGGAGAGTGGAGTGGTATGTCCGCTCCACTCTCCATCAGTGTAGTGACTGTGTAGTTTTGCAGGCCAACGGGACAGGCAATTTGCGCACAGCGAGCGCCCGCACCAGCCATGAAATGAATGCCCAAATTTGTTACAGTCAAGGTTTGTTGATCAAAATCCCGATGTGTGGTCAGCAACCCAGAGGGGAGAGCGCTACCAGCCCATCCAGCCAGGCTGCTAGGGCAGGCAGCCGTTGCATTTTGTTCAGAAGAAATATTACGCTGTTTATAACAATTGAGTTCCAGTCATTTTCCTCGCGTGTTTGGTGTGTATAACATTGCTCTTCAGATCAACAACAAGCTGCTTGTTATGCTTAATGAGATTAAAATTTACTGCACTCTGAGCTTTGACAGGCGCAGTGACAATGTTCGGTGGCAGGCAGCCAGATCGAGGTGTGCGGCCAGGCTGAATCAATACGTCAAGCTCACCATCAAAGCCTTTAGCGCTCACCCACTGCCCTCCCCCACACGCATATTTGCCATCCTCCAATCTGCCCCTTGGCTACAAATGAACTAAACATTCTGGGACGCACTTACATTTGCAACAGAACCCCATTCTTCGACGGACGCATCGGTCGCCCCCAAATCCTCCCCATTCCCTCCACCCTCCCTGTCTCCGACCCCAGCCCGGGTGTGAAACGTTGACTGTCCAGCGCCTTGGGATGTCCTCCTGAAGTGAAAGGCGCTATACAAGTGTCATTTTGCTATTGTTGTTGTTGCTGTTGTTTACAGAAACTCCTGTAAAGCGTTTTGAGATGTCTCAATGAAGTGATAAGCTTCTGTATTAAATGCCAGGATTATTATATTATAGTAAACTTCCCGATAACTCGTCGCTTCGAGGGAAAACAGATGCACAATAAAAACATCTTGGATTTTTATAGCACCACCTCATGCAGGGTAATGTCTACCTAATGAGAATCAAATTCCCTTCTATTTCATTTCAAACTCTGAGATGTCTCAACAATGTGGGAAGCCAGTATACCTGAGTTATCAGGAGTGGAGAGTTAGGCATACATATAAATGTGGTCATTTTATTGAAGCCAGGATTGAGTATCAGGCGTCTGCTGAATTTTCCAAGATTTAAAGTATTTTTCTGAAATTATTTGAAGTATATTTTGTATTATTATCATCACAGGCTTTTAAAAAAAATATGTTGAATACTTTCCTAATTTATTCAGGTCAAAACTTCAAACGATAATCACCTCAACCTCATGAAACACAAAAACCATGACTTAATACCACGATTTATAGCCAGACACAGATTGACATTAAAGTGATTTATACGTTCTTCACTCTCGTTTTCCACTCTGTCGGTCTTTCTGCTCCTATCCTTTCTCCTACATTAGAAATGTTACATTAATTAGGGGAATATAATTCTCTGCCTCTGAGATAATTTTGGTGCGTCGGCTAATTTGCAGTGCAAAAATTATAGGGTCACGTATTTTCTCATTTCAATGCACTGAGATAGCAATGGGCCTTTTAATGAAATGAAATAGAACTGAATTATGCATTCTCATTAGGTAATTAGTCTTGTAATAGCACTATCTCGGGATCTGTACACAACACTTCTGCCAAACCCACAGTATTGAAGGATGTGTAAATGGCATCCCGGAGAATTCTCAAGCTTGTTACGATATTGGCTTCAAACAGTGTTTGCTCCAGAAAGTCAGCAGTCCGACTTGTAAATGGAGACTGACTCCCTTCAATACCCTTCTTCAGTCAGTGAGAGTGTCTGGTGACTCTAGTCAAACTGTGTGAGCAGCCACCATCTAACAGTGAATGAAGCTTGCCATGTCCTCACCTGGCTTCACACTGTCACTCACCCACGCCCCACCACACACACAGATGTACACACACACACACACACACTTCTAGACATAAACACACACTCATAGTCCTACACACCTACACACAACACATGCAGAAACACACACACAAACATACAAGCTCTGAGTGCTCTGAGACGCTGCCTTGCGTGGAAGACGCTATATAAATGCAAGGTCTTGTGTTGCACACAATATACTGTACTTTGGTCACTCAATCCACGACCGTTTGTGGGACACTGCTGTTCAAAATTGGTTGCCGCGGTTCTCCCACAAAATATACAGTCAAATCACTTTACAGTATATTCTGTGAAGTGCTTTGAGACGTCTCAACAACGTGATAGGGCGCTGTATCACAGCCAAGGATTATTATTATACATACAAACACTCACAGAGATACACACAGACACACACAAACATACAGACACTCAAACTTACACACACACCCACACACACACACTCTGCTGCTGAGATCTCAGCACAAATCAAAGATAAAACATTGTTTGTGAGACACAGACTGAATGTCCTGTAAATCATATCCTGATTTGTATAGATGCCTGTGCATTTCCTAACTGAGCAATAGGGAAACACTGAAATATTTACCTTGTGTCACCAGATATTTTTATGCGATATTGATGCGGGAAAGGAGCGAAAAACAAATGGTCATGGTGCAAGCAACAGGAATTCAGCCAGGGCTCCAAACAAATGAGGCTTACAGAATATGAGTTAATTTATTCCTGTCAAACACACGGATCAGGAAAGTAAGTGTCTTGCAGCAGCTTTGTGCAATGAAGGGTTCATATGTCTTTCATACCGTCTGCACATTCTACCCGTGATAAATTATCAGTGCTATTTTATAAATCCGATCAGTTTCTTCTGCAGAGATTGCGTACAGTACACACACCAAACAGTTTCCCTTCACAGTAGATTGGATGAAACTGAAGTTTTGATTTGCTAAGCAGTGTACCCCCGACTCGTGCCAGAATTAAAAGTAGAAACAGACACAGAACACAAGGTTGTTGTCTTTTTGAAATAAAATTCTATTTTAATATCCTTACAATCACAGACTCATGTTGCTTCTCAGGTAAAGGGTATTACAGTATGTACTTAGGCTGCGATGCTTAATATTTCATGCTTATAGTCACTTAAGCCACAACTGTGATTCCACCAATACGATACTAGATTTCAATCATTTGAGTTAAAATTCCAGTCGGTGTTTTACACTTTGGGTGAGTTTAATGGGACATCCCATCTGGCCATTTGCAATAAGATTACATAACGTTTGCATTCGCTTCACTCCTTTTGCTCTCACAGTCGGTCAATTGTTATTGAAAACAAGCAAGCAAAAATTTGCTATAGCAACTGGGACACAACAATGAAAACAAGACAAACTTATGGTTATGGTGTGAAAATAATTCTTAAGCAACTGCGTAACTTTACTTCACATACACAGATGTGAGTAAATTATTTTGACTGAAACTGCTGAAACCTGGCGCCCATGAAATACAGAGTTACTAAACTTGACATTCAATCCTAAGAAGCACTTTGAGACATCCGCCCAACGTGAAAGGAGCTGTATCAAATTTTATTATCATTTAACAACAACTTCAATTTATATAGCGCCCTCCACGCCGGACGGCGTCTCAGATGTCAAAATGGATGGAAGCTCGTTATGATTGTGTGGAAGCAGGGAGCGAGGGAGGGAGGCAGGGAGGGAGTGGGGAGGGGGTGGAGGGAGGTTATTGTCAGGGATGGAGCTCTCGCAGAATCATAACAAGCTTCCAGCCATTTTGTCCATTGAGTCTGTGCTTGTGTTGGAGGGAGGGAGGCAGGAAATGAGTGGGGAGGGAGGGAGGGAGGGAGGGAGGGAGGGAGGGAGTTTATTGTCGGGGATGGAGCTCTCGCAGAATCATAACAAGCTTCCAGCCATTTTGTCCATTGAGCCTGTGCTTGTGTTGGCTCCCCTTTTGGAATTATTTACTACAACTACAACTTTCATTGATACAGTAGTCTCACCCCGGACGGTGTCTCACACCGCTTAACAGTGGCCCATTGCCAATCCAGGGGGAGGGGGAAGGTGACTGTAAATGGGGAGAGAGGGGATTGAGGGAGGTAGTTCCACAGTTTGGGGGCTAGTGGCTGAAAGTACAGCCACCGATGGTGGGACGGAGGGTCGAATAGTCAAGGAGGATAATATCAAATAACCCTAGTTTAGATGTAGAGTGAGTTAGGAAGCTCCTTGAATTTTATGGCAACAATGTTCTTTACTCTCTGGCTTTAACAGAGTGCCCTCTAGGACTGCAGAGTGGTATCTCCTTTCCCGGCACCAGTCATTCTTGTGATAGTTCAGCGAGATTGCCAATTAATGCCAAATGATGGGATATTGAAAATGTCCAAATTCATTTCTCTTAGGGCCATTATAGTTAGCAGAGCTAACCGTGAGTCAGGGAGGAAATTAAATCCAGGTCCCTGAGGTGAAAGGATAATGTGCTAAAGAAAGCAGGAGGCAAAGGCGCCCGCAGCGAGACCAGGACCTCACTTTACTGAGCGACAGGACTCCCGTTGAGATCAAATTCTAGCCAACTTGTGCTGTCACATCACATCAGCCCACAAACAAGATTGATGTGTAACGCAACTCAAGTCAACAGGATGACGTGACAAACCCACACCAACAGCACAGCAAAGCTCAAGTCTCCAAGTATCGCTCGCCTCACAAGTGAGAGGACCTGGGTTTGCTTGTTGGGTTTCCTGGGTTTCCTTACTCCACACACTTCTGTTTACTTAGCAATAAGTAGTAACCCAGTCGTTCGTTGATCGGTGGATCACTTCCCAGGGCTAATAATTCCTCCCATCAAAAAAATGTGACCACGCAATTTACGACTGTTTATGGGACACTATTGTGGTGCAATTGGCTGTTGCATTTGGCCCACAAAAATGCACGGTCAATCCACTTGACAGGATACGCTGTGAAGCGCTTTGAGATGTCTCAACGACATGATAAGATAATGTATCAAATGCAAGGATCATTATTATTATTAAAGCTGGTTGCACCCACTTGGATTCCAGAGAGGAACTCCATCCCCAATCCTCCAACTCACTATCTCCTTTCCCTCTTTTATGAAAACGGACCTCTTTGGCATTTTCCTATCATTTTTGGCTTTGCCCACCCCACTCGGGACACCATCTACCCCACCCCCGACTCCCCCCAGCTCGAATGCCAATGCAGCCCTGAAACACTTTGCAATGTCCTTCTGTTAAATTATATGGACAACAACAACAGCAACAAAATTATATTAATAGAGCCTTTCACGTTGGGAAGATTTATTTAAGATCGAGTTTCACGGGAGGCAGTAGGGTGGTGTTCTAGGACGATGAGATCAAATGGGCCAAACAGCCTTCTTCATGTGAATCTCTTCAGCTATCTTGCAATCATGCTAAATATAGGTCGGGCAACAAGTTTGTCATCATACAGACAAGGCAAGTCTTATCACAGATAAAGAATTCGCTTGTTACGTCATTTGAACAACTGGTTTGACTTTGAGATGAGAATCTGAAATAATTAAGACCAGTTATAGGGTTTTAAAAGCCTCAGAAAGAATGCTCGGAATGAAATGTCACTATGTTAACACAACTGATCTAATCAGAGGTCTAATTCCTGTGACTACTTTGTTTGGTTTATTTTGAGGCAGATTCAACTTCTGCGTCTGGCTTCAGTAAATTGAAGATTTGGAGCACACAGTTACATAGAGTGATGTGGTGCAGAAATTAGTCCGTGTCAGTGTAGACATTCCATTTGAGCCTCCTTTCCTCATATTCCTTTCTCCTTTATAAAATCATTCATGTGGGACACTGCTGTCCACAAATTAGCTGCTGAGTTTGCTCATAAACAGATACATCCAGTGACACCTATCCTGTGAAGCGCTTTGAGACGTCGCGTTGATGTGATAAGGCCCGATATAAAATGCAAGCATTATTATTATTATTATTCCCTTCTCCCTTGGGTGTGCATCAGGTTTCCTCTCAGATACATCAAAGTGTTTTGCTTCAGCCACAGCTTCTGGGTGTGAGTTCCACATTCTCAGCAGTTTCTGTGTGAAGGACTACCTCCTAAACTCCCTGCTAGATCTCGCACAAGTTATCTTATATTTATGTTCTCAAGTTATGGAGTCACCAACTGGTGGAAACAGCCTATTAACATTCAAACTATTTAATCCTTTCATAATCTTAAACACTTCTAATAGGTCCCCTCTCAATCGTCTCATCTCCAGAGAGAAAACGCTAACCTGGCCAATCTATCTTGAAAGCTTTATCCACTCATCCCTAGTAATATCCTTGTAAATCTACACAGCACTCTCTCTAATGCTATAATATCCTTCGTGTAATGTGGCAGCTCAGAACTGTGTACAGTATTCCAAATGTGGTCTAGCCAATGCTTTATTTAAATTGGGAATTTATACTATGTCCTAAACATTCCACTTCACAGCAGATTATGTCACAAAAAACACCTCATGTTCACATGAATCAATACTATAGATACCCAATTGTGTTTTTTTGTGCTAAATGACGTTTTTGTCTAACGATTTTTATTTCCATCCAGTTTGCTAACTTAGTTATTAACTGTGTCCGAGGTACCCAGATTTCTAAGTCGATTTATTGTTAGCTGTGAATCGGTCGTAACAGGATTCCAGTGTACCCGCTCGGCATACAGCCAGCAGTGGCTGGCAACGCTCAGCAGGTCGGGCAGCATCCTCGGAGAGAGGAAAGCGAGTTGAGGTTTCAGGTCGATGAAACGTCAACTTTTCCTTTCGCAGCTACTCGGAAAAGTGGGTGCATGTTTTCATTGTTGGCAGACGGCAGGCCGGGCGAGAGTGAGGAATCTAACGGAAAATTACTGGCAGTTCATTCACACATAAACCGAAAGCGTTCTTTACGAGTTGAGTGTCACATTACTGGGTGGCGCAGAGAGGAAATTCTTCAAGTCACCAATTCACCACAGTCAAAGGTTAAGCTCTTCAGCAGCTTTGCTGTTGCTGTGTCTGTGATTTAGACTGATATTAAACGTGGCTCTATTCACTCACCTCACAAGCACTTTAAACCGTACCATTCCCCCAGCTCTTTCCCTTTACTTTTAACTTTTAATTATACTAACAATGATCTTTGTGTTTGATATAGCCTGGTCTGCTACTTGTCCTTCATCCTCTCTGTTCCACGGCAGGCCAAAACCTTAGGCAAGTTTCTTTACACCACACACCATTGTTTATCTAACAGTAAGTAAGAACCCAGTTACTAATCATTTGGTGGATCGATTTCCACACTTAATAATCCCTCCCCCACCCCAAACAAAATGGTGTTTGAATCCACAACTGTTTGTGGGACACTGCTGTGTGCAATTGGCTGCTGCATTTCACCCACAAAATACAATTAACTCACTGTACAGTAAATTCTGTAAAGCACTGTGAGATGTCTAAAAGACTCGATAATGCACTATATCAGATGAAAGGATTATTATTATTATATGTTTGCTGAAAACAATTAGGCGGCTTGACTTGTCTTTACACTGTACTCTAAATATACTTGCCGTGCGCAAACCAAACCGTGGGAAGATGGCAAATAAACAGATTAACAAGTGGGATCGCGAATCCACAGTGAGTTAGGCGGGGAGACGACAAGAAAATCAAACACTAGACTCGGTGGCTGAGGTCGAGACTCAGTTACTATGGAAACTGGACTCAATCTGCCTGAGGGAGGTGCAATTCCGTCATGTCGCCTCACAGCGTAAAACAACGCTGAGATTGATTAGTGTGCAGCACTACCAACGTCTCCAATGGTGCTTCTTAATTATACTTTTAATTTTTATCCAAAGCTGCAGATTAAGAACCTGATTTCATTCATTCGGCGTGTACAGTATACGCTGTTACCCATTCCATTGTAGAGTGTCAGCAGATTTGATGGGTTTAACTTCTAACCACTGGCACCTTCTCCATTGGCTGCACATGTCAAACAAAGTAGATTTAAGCTGTCGGATTCAGTTGTCACACTGCCTATTCATTGTCATGTTCCGTGTTTATCACCATCTGTTGTGTCGAACCGCTTTTAATTACTGGTTTTTTTTATTGGGAGGGTTTTTTATTGGGAGTAGGGGGAGAAATTTGCATTTTTACAGCGTCCTTCAGGTAAAGTGAAGTCTCGGAGCTTTCATTCGTCACTTTCAGCGCCTTGGGACATCCTCCCGACGTGAAAGGCGCTCTATAAATGTAAATTGTTGTTGTTTAACCGTATAGGTAGCACGGAAACCCGATTGGAGGGGTTCGTAGAGGGAGAGGAAGGATTGAAGCAACAATTTGTTCCAGTATCTTGTAAAGGAAAGGAAGGATGGAGATGGGGTGGTAGTTGGAGAACTGGGTTGGGTTCATGGAACATTTTTTGAGGAAAGGGGTGATGACGGTTGTTTTATAAGGGGGTGGAAATGGTACCAGTGGACAAGGAGAAGTTAATGAAGTCTAGGAATAGAGGAGCAAAGAAGTGGAGCTGGGAGTTAAGGACAGGGGTAGGGATGGGGTCGAGAGAGCAGGTGGTGGTTTTATATGGGTTCTAATGGTGGTTAGAGAAGAGGGGGCATCAATTTGAAGATGTGGAGGGAGGGATGGGTAGGAGCCAGAGTGTGAGAGAGAGATGGGGAGTGGAGGGAGCAGTTGGAATGGCACAGCAGATCTGCTCGATGTTGATTTTATGGAAGTCTAGCATCTCCTCAGAGTTGGAGTTGGAGGAGAGGATGGGCAAAGCATGAGAGTGTAGGTTGAAAACCCTGTTGGTGATGGAAAAGAGGAGTCTGGGGTTGTCCTTAGCCTCCATGATACTCTTGGAGTAGAAGGATGATTTAGTAGAGGCGAGGGCAGAGGGGCAAGCTTGTATGTGGTCCAGCCAGATCTGCCGATGGATGTTAAGTTTGTTTTGAGTTGGGTGCGTTCGGCAGATCATCTGTGCCTGGAGGAAGTGGAGGTGGGTGTTGCCAGGAGAAAAATGGCTTGCCAGACATGTCGCTACACTCAGCCACATGAGGAATGATTATTCCTGTGTCTCCATAAAATAAGGAATGTATTTTTAAAACACAAGATTATAATAGCCAACCAAGCTGAGCTGGAGAGGATATTGATTGACGTGTGAGTGTATTTTCAGAACAGTGGTCCCAGTGCGACTGGGAATCCACTTAACAGCGGTGGAGTGAGGAACCTGGACTGTCTAATTGTCATTTGCCTTTTGCATGACTGTGTTATATTCGTGTGAATTCGAGGTATGTGACAAGGATCCCAGATCTGCTCTGCGCAAAGCCAATTTTCTGGTATATGTTCCTCAGATAGAGAGAGAGAGAGAGAGAGAGAGAGAGAGAGAGAAAGAGAATTAGAAAAGTTGATTGATACATTTTAATGTTTTTAAAGAATTTAGACATTTTGTAATTCCATTCCTCTTACTCCAAAGAGAGTGGTGTTACAGGGCTAACAGTGTTCCTGACAGTCAACTAATTTTCTCCTGTGATGTGCTTTAAGACGTCTCAGTGACGTGGCAACAGTAACTCCTGCTCCTTGTCTCAACCGCAACTCACAGAACATACA
This sequence comes from Hydrolagus colliei, assembly GCA_035084275.1. NCBI lineage: Eukaryota > Metazoa > Chordata > Chondrichthyes > Chimaeriformes > Chimaeridae > Hydrolagus > Hydrolagus colliei. Next base: position 11,783,485 of record CM068752.1, read on the forward strand.
GTAAAGTGAATAGATTGTATATTTTGTAGGAAACACACCGCAGTCAACCGCACTACCGGACCTCCTACACGTCATGTCAGATTGCAAAACTGTGTATTACCACAGGTAATATAGTTTGTGAATAAAAATGTCTGTGGAATGCCCAAACGTATAACCCACATTGGTTACATTGATGGCGACTGTGTTAACGCTTAATGAAATTTTAATAACGCTATTAAACGAGGAAAAGTGCTGCATGTAATTTCACGGGCAACAGTTTAATTTCAGTCTTTCCGCCGCCTTAATTACTATAGCAACCGACCCTTTTTTTCTCTGGCAGCAGAGAGATGATGAAGATTGAGGCGAACACTTCCTGCCGTACTGCCCCTCACCATGACACACACTGGAAGCTTGGGAACACTCTCCCCAAATCCACTTAACAGCGCAACTGTTAAATGAAGGCAACTTCACTTAACAGGCAAGGTAAAGGGCAACTTAACTTAATACTTAACAATTAATTTTCTTGGCTGTCCCAGCACACTGGCTGGCTGGTGTTATACTGTTGGAACATTGTCGACACCAGAAATGTAACCCTATTACAGGTAGACACACCGGGAACTTTTCTCTGCAAACAGTCAAACCACGGAACATACAGAAAACGATAGAGGACAGGATTTTAGGATGAATATACAATCAAATCTCTCGGCACGGCTGAATTGTTACAGGCAAGGGAGGAGCTGAAATCATTCCCACCTCAATGAATTGCCAAACTTTGTGGTTACATCCCAAATGCATTCAGCTAAACCTGGAAGAGGGAAAGCAAAACACCAATCCCTGTCTCGGGGAATATGGCAAAATCTTAGCACTACATCAAATTGGTATTGTTTACAGTATGGATATGAATGATGAAAAGTTTACCATTCATCTGGTAACCTAATCCACAACTGTTTGGGGGAATGCTGCTGTGCACAATTGTGTTGCACACAAAATATAGTCAATTTACTTGATGATCCTGTATGCTCAGTGGTTAGAGCACTTGCCTTACAAATGAGAGACCTGGGTTCAATTCCAGGCAAAGGGGAGACCTTGAGCAAGTTTCCTTACTCCACATGCCTAACAATAGTCACTAAATTTTTTTTTTTAATTAATTAGTCATTTCAATCCAAGACTATTTGTGGGACACTGTTGTGCGCAATTGGCTGCCGCGTTTCGCCCACAAATATAGCGAATTCACTTTAAAGTATATTCTGTGAAGCGCTTTGAGATGTCTAGAAGACGTGAAAAGCTTTATGTCAGATGCAAGGATTAGGGTTATTATTCTGTGACGCGCTTTCAGGTGTCTCAAAGACGTGATAAGGTGCTAGATCAAATGCAAGGATTATTATTATTATTAATATTATATAAATTGCCAAATAAATGAAATAAAACTGCAAAGTATCTGATTCAGAACACAACTAAGCTATAACTAAATTGCTAACATTTGTGCATCAAACGTCACACTGTGGTATTGCTTATAACACATTAGCTCTCAACAGAAGATAGATTTTATCTGTTAAGTGTTCGTTTGCACTCTGAACTATTCCTGGGAGTTTAGCATTACCAGTACCACCTAAGTATTAAGTCCCCAATGAAACATATAATTATTGTAATTGGCACAATGGACTCAAATAACCCCCAGAACAGCAATAATGTTGAATTATAAAGGTGTGCAATTAAGTCTTCTCTGTGAGAAAAGTGTTCAGCCACAAATGTGTCACAGTGTATTCTGGTGAAAATGTGTAATTTCCCCCCAAAAAATACAGTCACTCCATTTCATAGTATATTCTGTGAAGCGGTTTGAGACATCTCGAGGATGTGATAAGGTGCTGTATTAAATTCAAGGATTATTAAAGCTACGATCTGATTGAATCCTCCATAACAAGCGTAAAATATAGATGACAGCGACAGCATCCAATGATGGGGTGTACTGGAGACTTTTCAATTTCTCAGCAGATCCGATAGATCGTTTCTCACACCATACATTATTCTCGACACTCCGCATTCAGTACAATGGTCGAGCGAGGCTTATCATTTGCAGATCCTTTGACCGAGCATAAAATTGCTACCACATTCAGGGAGTTTATCTGTTGAGCTGCTAATCTCCAGCTACCTGAGACACCAGAGCTATAGGTGATCAATGGGTATTCATTGTCCTACCATAACATGCCCTGTGAACAGACGTCACCGCTTGTCAGACCAACATACCTGGAGCAAACTTTAAGTCAACTTCAGTCCTCAGCTCGGGTGCAAACCCTTCACCGTCCAGCACTCTGGAAACTCCTCCCAGATGTGAAAAGTTCTACATGAACACAATCAATTGTTGGTGCTGTGGTATAACCTGCAAAGCGCTTTGAGACGTCTCAACGACATGATACCGCGCGACATCAAACGCAAACATATAATCACTAATACCCGCAAGGTACGAGGTGCAAAACAGAAAATGCATGGAAAAGGTCGATGGGCATCTGAATGAGGAAGACAAGTTGATAGTCCGGCCGTAACATTTGTCAGATTTCAAACATTTACAGACTTTCTCTTTGTTAAGAACAGGCTGCCTGTCGATCATGCACAACATTTTGACTTCAACAACCCCACAGGCAATGCTTTGCCTTACTCCACGCAGTGGCTCTTGCAGGGGACACAACAGCTGCTGCCTGAGCACTTTGTGTACCAATCTAAACAGAACACCAGCGGTGAAACATCACACACTGCTTCCCGCCCGTGGAGCTCGCTCCCAAATAGCCTGAACTGCATGGAACTCCATCCCCCTGTGAGCAGACTGATCCACTGCACATCAGGCTATCACAGCTGGAGCATGCATTAGGCTATGACATTCTGGTTGCTCTTAGCTACTGTAGGAAACTGTCCCCAAACCTCTTCATATTCCCAAAGGCTACCAAAATTAATTTCACCGAAATAACTTCGCTGCGGCAATTATTTCGGGTTTCACCCTGTTGTCATATGTTATAATAATAATAATCCTCACATCTGATATAGCGCCTTACTACACCTCCGAATCATCTCAAAGCGCTTCACAGAATATATTGTAAAGTGATTTGACTGTATATTTTGTGGGCGAGACGCGGCAGCCAATTGCACACAGCAGTGAGCCACAAACGTGGATTGAAATGACCAATTAATTTTTTTAAGGACCTATTACCCTCAGAAAAGCGATCCACCAATCATCCAACAACCAGGTTCCTACTTACTGCTAGGTAAACGGAAGAGTGTGGAGTAAGGAAACTTGCCCAACATTTCACCCTGCTGAGATTCGAACCCAGGTCACTTGCATGCGAGTTGAGTGCTCTAACCACTGAGCTGTAGGACTCCACAATGTTACGTCACTTAATCCACACTACAAGTACATCAGTCAATAGTTATTAGTGCAGTGTAACTTGATGTAAATGACATGAAGCTGTAGCATGATATTGCTTAGCTTCACTCTGTTGTTTTAATGTAAGTCCAAGTCCGTATTGAGGTAACCAAATGCAGGAACGTGTCTTATATTTTCGTCAGACATTTCTCATCAGACATTTTATTTATTCTGTCTTCTCTGAGAACAAGGCAGTGAAAACCGATCAGTGGTTTATATTTGTATAATCATCGAGGGAACATCTCCAATTGCTTTGCAAACAAGTACCGAAGAGGGAAAATGTCACGATAATACTCCTTGCATTTTCACAAGACTGCGTTCAGCAAATTGCCCAATGCTGGATACTCTGAAATGCCACACAAATAGAGCAGTGAATACCATAACCCTTGCATTGGATTCAGCACCTTATCATGTCGTCGAGATGTCGCAAAGAGCTTCACAGAGTACTGTATATGGTAAAGTGGATTGACTGGGTGCTTTGTGGGCGAAACGCGGCAGCCACAAACAGCCGTGGAATGAGTGAGCAATTTTATTAGGGGGATTGTTGGCCAGGACACCAGGAGAAAGAAACTACCCTTCCCTTTTGGAATAGTGCTGTATTCAATTCAAGGATTATTATTATTGTTATTATTATTATGGGATCTTTAACATCCGCCTGAGCAGGCAGATGGGACCTTCTAGACGCGGGAAGAATTTCTCCCCATTTTGGGGTGAGGACGGAATGGATGCTTTGTGTCTAGCCATGTTATCCCTGAGCCCGGATTGAGGCACAGTCGATTGCAAGCGCAGTCTTTTTCATCTTGCGGGAAAGCAGGGTGCTCAGCAGTTTCCGAATGCAACAGATGGTGTGAACACTCTGAACGCCTTTGTGAGAACCAGGACCAAAATATCAATTTACATCTAACTGACATCCAGGCGTGATTTGTTTTGATAATTGCTAATCTTGCTCCACCAGTACTTTTGTCAACCCTCATCGCTTACAAGCTCAACGACTTGTAACTTGTATAACGGTTCAGTGGGGAATTTGCTTGTGCTGATCGAGATGAGCGACATATCTCCAGGAAGGAATTAAACACCTTTCTTCTACACGAAACTAGCGTTTAATTCAAGATCAGGCGTAATAACCCTGGCCTCATTTGTACTGGGATGAAATTCCACCCAGAATTAGCTTTCCTCTGCTTCTGTCACATTAGACAGTGTCCAGAATTTGGCATATTGTTGAATCCCATTTTAACTTTAGGTTTTAGTTTGCACCTTTTGGAAAAGAAATGAAAGCCACCTCTAAAATGAAGGCTCTATTTAATCATTTGTGAGACGCGTCGGAGACTTGTCACATGATATGGTGTTACATCAAATGCAAGGATTACTATTAGTTGAAGTAGTAATAGTATTCCAGTAGGAAAGAGATTTACATAATTTCTGCCCAAATATACTTCAATCTCAACCTCAGCAGAAGGCTGGCCACTGATTACTGACCCTTCATTAAGCATTTTCAACAACAAGAACAAAATTGCACTTATAGAGCACCTTTCATGTCGGGAGGACGTCCCAAAGCGCTGAACAGTCAGGTCGGGACCCGAGTGGAGGGGGGGGCAGGAGGTGGAGGGTCAGGATGGGGGAAAGGGGAAGGAAAGTGGGAGACGGGAAAGAGTTTGTGGGGCAGCTGAAGGCGCGGTCGAAGAGGAAGGTCAATGTGAAGATGTGATCAGATGTTATCAAACAATATCGGCTAATTAAGCTTTCGCATACATCTCAGGGATGCTTTTAGTCAATGGAGAAGCAAATTGTACTAATTTGTATAGATTATTGGGGATGCCGCAATTTGAATGACAGGTGCTCTTTTGAGAAATCATAACTCGATTCAAAATCACCTTGAGGGGTTGGACAAGTTCAAGGGAGTTTCTCCTCATGTCTTTGCCAACACCTTGTGGTCATTCAAATTGTGGTTGTTTTGTGGGACATTACCATGCACAAAATTAGCTGTCGATTCCACCTACAGAACACACAGCCACTTCACTCTACAGTAAATCCTGTGAAGCACTTTGAGACTTTTCTACAACAGGTTGATATCAAGCACAAGGGATATTGTATTATTAAGGACAGCTTCAAAAATTAGTATCTTTTTAGCAGCTACTGTATATAATTATTTAAGCAAGTGATTAATGTAACTTGGACAAATCTTTAGGAGCAATATCAAGGTTAAGGTTTGTTTTCCAGGTGTTAGCAGAGCTCGGATAGTCTAATTAATTATTATTATAAGCCGGTAATGTTCACAAACTTGGCTGCAATACCTCTGATTGGTATACTTTTCCGTTCAACTGTAAACTTTATTCAGACGCTAGTCAATTAGGCCATGAAATAAAGCTTAAAACTCAAACAGGACTTGTGTTCTGGATTCAGGCAAACATAGCTGACTTGTCCTGCTGTTTCAAAGTCTGATTAAATCTGCAGCCAATGGTTCGAGTTTGATTCATTTGATTGGGGTTTCACAGACCAACAGTAGAGATATGGACTTATTAGAAGATTAATTAGTATTTGACAGAATTAATTTAATTATATCGGCAGAACAGAACGAGCATCTTTCTGGGACAATAATGAATTATAGTTTGCAATTTGCAGGCTGTTGTTAGTACTTAGATGCGTAATAAACAGGTTTTGATCAGAGCGTTAAAAACTCATTGCAGCTAAGTGTGGCATTGCTTCACAGATGAATAAACTGAGATATTCTTCCTGTGAGCTGTACACAGCTACACGGTGGAGCATGCACTAACCTAATATCACTGCTTAATTATGTCACTCGGTAACTGGCTCCTAAAATTTTTCAGGAAGGCTTTGGTAGGCTAATGAAGAGTCTGATGAAAATGTGCAGCTCGCATACAAATGAAGGGAACTGCACTGGAACCCATCTTATCACTTCGATGCAAGAGGTCCAGAGAACTTTGACAGGCAGATTTTTTTAAAACCAGCAATCTGTTTAAAAATGATAAAATAATGAGCTCCCTTTATCGTTGCGTTAATTTAAATTTCCAGATTAACTTATTTCCTTCTCCCTCTTCTCCATCTCTATATATTTTTTAATCTCAGCGGGCACCTTGTTTGCGAGGCGAAGCTTAAAGTACTGCCCTTCAAGCTTCAACCTCTGACCATAGCTTCATGTCTAGTCATATTCAGGCAAATACAATCTGTTCTGAATGACTGACTGAAGAGTTATTGCCCTGTCCATTCGCCATGAGGTGAACCTGGATCATAGGAATAGGGGAAGGCCATTCAGCCCATGTTAAATTGCTGGGGAATAAAAGTAGCAAGAGCCATGTGATCTGAGCAGTGAGCTTGTCAAGTGCTGCCAAATGAAATGTCCACTTAGTCTTAATAATAATAATAATAATACCATCTGCCTGTTCTGGCGGATATTAAAGATGCATCCGCTATTCGACAGGTGGGAGTTTCTCTCTGTGTCCCTGCTCACAATCCGCCAAACAAAATCAGTGAAGTCCCTTGCCTCTCCACCCTTCAGCCCTCAGATCTGAGACATTTGACATTGATGTAAATGTATAAACCACCAGATATTATTTTGAAAACATCATTCAATTCACGACTGTTTGTGGGACACTGCTGTGCGCAATTGGCTGCTGTGTTTCACCTACAAAATACAGTTAGTGCACTTTACAGTATATTCTGTGAAGCAATTTGAGCTGCCCCGACAACTTGATGAGGTGCTGTATGAAATACAAGGATTATTATTATTAATATTATCGTTATTTTTGGTTGTCTAACCTAACAGATCTGTGGGATCGGAAGAGCTTTTCAATTGTGTTTTGCCAGGAAAATATGGTGTAGGCCAGGACAACAACAACAACAGCAAAATTACGTTCATAGAGCGCCTTTCACGTTGGGAGGACGTCCCAAGGTGCTCGGATTCTGAGGTTCATTTGAAAAGCAGCTTGATGGAGCAAGAGGATGGTAGAATGGGTGTTCTGGAGGGATGAGATAATAATACAACAACAAAACTACATTTGTACAGCTCCTTTCACGTTGGGAAGACATCCTAATAAAAATAATCCTTTCATTTGATATAGCACCTCATCATGTATTCGAGACGTCCCCTAGCGCTTCACAGAATATTCTATAAAGTGTAGTGACTGTATATTCTGAGATCTGAGATCAGAAAGGCCAAAGGGTCTTCTTTGAACAGAGCAGTCTTGTGATCTTGCATAAATATGACTGGCATAAATCCCACCCAATAAATAGTTAACCTTTACTCATAATTCTTTTTTTTAAAAGATGACTTTTTCATCTCATAAAAAAATTCAATTGCCTTAACCATTAATCTGCTAAAAATGTACCTTGGTGCCGCTCTGATTGATTGAAATGTCTGTGCTGTTATTGCAAAATGTTTAATACATGCCAAAGAAAAAGAAGCAACGTGAAAAATAGTACAGAAATGAATGAAACTTTTCATTTTCCTTTTTGATATTTTGCCTTTGTCTTTTCGTTAAAGTCTCCTTGCATTCCCACACAATAATTACTTGCAGTTAAACGCCACCATAATCATTTTTCTGTCAGGCTCAAAATCAGCAAACTGGTTACATTTTTCCTTTCTTTGCCCCCAATATTAATCACCTGAACCTTTCCTTTGTCAACAAATAAATAATTAAATCAAGGGTTCAATTGGTTGCCTGCTTCTATTATTTCTGTATTATTATTTCAAAATGAATCCGCTGTGTATGATTAATTTTTATAAAGCCCTGATGTATTGAACAATTCTCAGTTTTTGTGAATAAATTAATACCTGTTCTTGATACATTGTGTTCTTATTCACTTTAATTATTCAGGCATTCCTTAGTAACTCTGCAAATGGAGAGTAAAACTTTGCGTTATTTTACTGTATTGAGCATTAAGTGGCAAAATAGCATTCAGGCAGAAGCAAAATGATTAAAGAGTGAACCATCACAACATTTGCTGGAAGCAAGGATGGATTGTACAATTGGCATGGAATCTCAAAAGACAAGACATTTTAGTTAAGAAAGTTGTTGGGCAAAACACTGGGAGAAAGTCCCTTCTATTTTTGAATGGTGAATGATTTGTTCGGCTCGGGAGAAACAAAGTAACAAATAATAATAATAATCTTTGCATTTGATATAGTACCTTATCACCTCTTCAGGAAGTCTCAAAGTACTTCATAGAATATACTGTAAAGTGAATTGACTACATTTTACTGGTCTGTATTTTGTGGGCGAAATCAGCCAATTCTATTGGCCGTTTTGATTTCTTAGCAAATGTAATATTAATATATTAAATTTCCTGGCAAACTAGTTATGCAAATATCAAACCTCACCTGCACATACATGTTAACCCATCTGCTTTGACTAGAAAGGTCAGACATGGTAATAGTAAAATAGCTGACTGAATTCATGTTCAACAGAAAGGAGTCAATTTTGCAACCAAGTGAATCATCCATGGTTGAATAAACTGGGTAACATCTGCAGTTACTAATTTTCCTATCCTCCTGATTTATGGGCCAATAAAGCATATTATAATGAAGTCACCTTCAGAGTATGAACTTTGTCTTTGAACGAGTGGTGAATTATTACATCTTTAACCTCATTTAACTGCTTCCATGGTGACTGTTAGATAAAGTGGAATAAAAGCAATTTTGGTGGGAAGCTATAACTTACATTGGAGGAGCTTATCTTTGGCCATGTCATGTCGTGTACACACAGCGGGTAATAGCTGACAATACAGGCACCTCTGAGCTCCAGCGTTTGTACGTGTACAGTATGTAGGAGCTGAAAAGAATCACTCATATCTGAATCTCTTTAGCATTGAAGTAGACAATTAATGTGAACCAAGAGAGGCAGAGATATTAATACTCCATTTGCCTAAGATAAAAATGCACAGAGAGTTCTTCTCACACATCCTAGCATTTTCGGTTCATTTTCCAGGATCTCCCAAGGTGATTGTTACAGAGGTGGCACAGTGTTTCATTGACAATTCATCTCTGCAAAGTGCTTTGAAGAGGCTAGGCGCTAGCGTGGGTCAAAATGTAGCAACTGCCATTTGGGTTGTGTTCATTCATAGAACCATAGAATTGTGTAGCACATTAGAAGTCTATTCAGGGCAGTGACATCTCCCTAAAACATCTGGCCACCTTGGTCCACTTGCCTGCGCTTTCTCCCATGCACCTTTTATGATTTTTTCCTTTTGCCCTATTTGTCTGATTCCCTTTAAAACCCTATCAAAAACTGGTCACTCACTCCAAGGCTGTTTGGTGGGATATTGCCTTGCGCATTTGGGATGCCCTAAAACACGCTTAAAAATACGCAGCCATCAATTCACAATAAACCCTGTGAAGCGCTTTCAGACATTTAAACAACATGTTGTGGTGCTATATCAAGTGGAAAGATCATCCTTTCATTATTAAAGATGATTTCAGGAATTAGTGCTTTCTCCTGAAAGCCGTTTTCTACCATTCGCTTGGCATTCCACGTCAAGCATGAAGATGCCAATCAGGTCATTACAATAACAACAACAACAATTTACATTTATATAGCGCCTTTCACGTCGGGAGGACGTCGCAAGGCGCTAAACAAGAGGCGTGTGACCCGAGCTGGGAGGGGAGTGTTTGGGAAGGGGTGAAACACGAAGGGGAGGTAAAAGAGTTCGGGGTGGAACAAAAGGCACGATCGAAGAGGAAAGTCTTCAAATCGGCCTTGAAAGAGGAAAGGGAAGAGACGAAACTGAGGGATTGAGGGATGGCATTCCATAAGGTGGGAGCGGAGAAACTGAAGGCCCGGCCTCCGATGGTGGGGCGGTTCGGGCGGGGGGCTTGGAGCAGGCCAAGTCCTGTTGAACGGAGGGCCCGGGTGGGCGTGTAGGGGGAGAGTAGATCGGCTAGGTAGGCAAGGCCTTGTAGGTGAGGACGAGGATCTTAAATTCGATCCTCTGGAGGAGGGGGAGCCAGTGGAGACGGGCGAGGGTGGGGGTTATGTGGTCACGGAGGCGGGTGCGGGATAGTACACGGGCTGCAGAGTTTTGGATGGCCTGCAGCCTATGAATGGAAATAACAATCCTTTGCATTCATGGTTTGTCCATGTTTGAAAGTGAATATCAACAGGTTATTTGGCTGGGGAAGAGATTGAAACTGGATTCCAACCTGTCCTCACATGAAAGGCAGACACAGGAATGTTTCGAACAGGCAATGGATTTGGTTTTCTGGCCCCCTCAATGAAGCAGGGTCTGAAGCCAATTATAGTGCCCTTTCCATCACCCAAGCCAATAGCTTGCTAGATAAACTGAACCAACAGGAAAGGCATACACCTTTTCTTTAACATATCACCCATTCGGGCAAGCGTTTGTCCTGAAGCAATCAAGTACATCACCGCACCAAGGAACAAGGTTACCTAAAAAGCCTTGCCTCATATGCACCAGTAAATGAGACTTATGTTGAAGAAAATGACAAGCTGCCTAAATGAGGCAAACAGAAATTAAAAGTAACGCGCACAAAAGAAAAAGTGCTTGAATCCATTTGCAATTTTGTTATTTTTGTTTTTAAAAAAAACTGTTTATTGAATCAATTTTCAGAACTTTGCATCCTCTTTGAAAATTGCTAGCATCCCAGAGACATCCGTTGATTCTTCCAATGCTAGTAACCTTAGGAAAATCCCAAATTTATCTAGCCCGCTGAGAGATCAGGACCAGTTTGGGAAATCAAGATATCAAGTAGCTTTCGGCAGTGGCAGAAACAAAAGTTTCTTCCTTTCATTTATATGTAAATCAGACACTTATTTCAGCTTTCCTCAGATATCCATTAGCAGATTCCACACACTGTTTAAGTGGGGTGTAGCTGATACTTTATTTTCAAAGGCCTTAATTTGCTTCAAAGATCATTAAGCGATTTATTATATTTTACCCTAACCTCTAGTGTCTTAATGTAAGCAACAGAACTGAAAACAAACATTGTAGATACTTTTAAACAGAGGTAACTTTAATAACCCATTATCACTAATCAATGTGGTTCCGTATTGCTCTACCCAAGCACTATAAATCCAGTAAGTACAAGATCATATTCTGAATTCTGACAAAGGGTCGTGGACCCAAAACGTTGACTTACTTTCCTTTCTCTATAGATGCTGCCTGACCTGCCGAGTGTTCCCAGCCATTTCTGTTTGTGTTTTGCATTCTGAATAATAGCAGTTGGAAAATTGGGGGCTGCAGCAGGCAAGCACGGACAATATTATTCAACAACAACTTGCATTTATAGAGTGCACTTCACAAGGGCAGAGTCTCAGAGTGCTTGACAATGGCAGAGCCACACACAATAAGGATGGACACTACTAATATCAATCTGGCACCAAAACAAACCTGGGTTTTGGGCGGCTTTATCCCCTCGAGGGGATCGAGAATATGCACCTCATTCTGGACAAATGGAAAATTCAATACCTATGTGGAACTCTCAGTATGCTCCAGTTTGAATATTCTTAAACAAGGAGGTGGTGTCCGGCAGCTCAGTGGTTAGAGCGCTTGCCTCACAAGCGAGAGACTTGGGTTCAATTCCCGGCAAGTCAGGCCGAAACCTCAGGCAAGTTTCCTTCCTCCACACGCCTGACAATAATCCCTTGGAAAAAAAACGATAATTTTTATCAATGGACGGCTGTTTGTGGGGCACTGCAGTTGGCTGCCACGTTTCACCCACGAATGTGCAGTCAATTCACTTCACAGTATATTCTGTGAAGCACTTTGAGACGTCTAGAAAATGTGAAAATTAAATGCAAGGATTATTATTATGATTACTTTGGTAATCGGTTTCCGCATGTGTCAGTCTGACCAAAGATAGATTGCTGTCACTAAGTATATTGCAGTCACGGCTGTACTGTAAGGCTGAGCGTGACTCAGAATCAACTGCAGTGTATGAAGTCAAATAAGCAAATAATATCTGGTGATTCAGTGTAACAGCTCTCCGGGAAAATCTGCAGTTTTACTCAAACAGGAACTGATGGGTTGGGTTGGAGTTCACAGTGTCAGCGCTCCAGAGGAAACAGCCGAAAAAGGTGTGAAGATTCCCAACAGGGAAGGATAGAAAAATCAGGAGAAAGAGACACCCTCTACCCCCAGGATCGTCACACTACTCCGGTCTCTGTTTACAGAACATTGAGAAACATTGGAGACGTTGAACTCAATCCCAGGGTTCACTACGTGATGCAGTCACATTGTGGTGACACACGATAAGGCGAATATCTATCATGACAAGATCCAATGCAAGAATGGTTTGCAGTTATTACCGAGAACGGGTGAATAAAGACACTGGAATAAAGCAGAATAAAGACACTCTTACAAATATTGGTAAACAATCCTTTGAAGATACATGTTTTGTAGTACTGAGGTATATATTTTTTACTTTGCGGTGACAAATACAATTTAGAAGGAATTGGAACATAGTGCATCATCGTAAAGGTTGCCATTTCTCCAACCACAACAGCAACAAAATTATATTGTAGAGCGCCTTTCACGTCGGGAGGACGTCCCACACCCAATTTGACATCAATTTCCCACATCAGCTGAGTTCCCTGCTAATTTAGTGTCACTCAATGCCAGACAGTGGGTCCTTTTACACCATTAGCAATTTGCTTGAGATGGAGCACAGGCTTGTCAGCAGAAAAGGAAGGAAATGTTTAATCTCATCAAAGGATACGCATGAATGATGCCCGCATTGGCAACGCATCTTGGTGCACCCATGGACTGCAATGCCAGAGGTAGAAAAATACTACAAACTCTGAAGGTGAAAGCTGCAGTAAATTTGAGCCCGTTTCATGTTATAGGTCTGTTCTCTAGTTCTGCTCTCATAGTCTAAATCAAAAGGCTGTTTGAATCAATCTACTTCATCCGTGCCTCTCATCATTATAAAGATCTAGAATGTGTCTCCTTCGGCCTTTCTTTTAATGGGAGTAAGTTTTAACTCCGCACAAATTATAAACTGTGGAATCCTGTACTCAGTGAATAGAGCACTCACCTCTCAAATGAGAGAAACAAAAACAGAGGTTGCTGGGAAAACTCAGCTGGTCAGGCAGCATCCATGGAGAAAGGAACGTGAGTCAACGTTTCGGATCCACGAACCTTTATCAGAACTGTCGAAGGGTCGTGGACCCAAAACGTTGACTCACATTCCTTTCTCTATGGATGCTGCCTGACCTGCTGAGTTTTCCAAGCAGATTCTGTTTTTGTTTTAGATTTCCAGCATCTGCAGTATTTTGTGTTTTGTCTCAAACAAGAGTTTTGTTGGGTTCAATTTCTGGCAGGGCGAAACATTGGGTAAGTTTCCAGTGCCTTGGGACGTCCTCATAACGTGAAAGGTGCTATACAAGTGTTGTTTTGTTGTTACTCCATATGCCTCTGTTTACCTAGCAGTAAACTCTGTTGTTAATTGATTGGCAGTTCACTTTGCCAGGGGTAATAATTCCTTCAAAAATAAAATGGATTACCCAATCCATGACTGTTTGTGGGACACTGCTGTGTGCAAGTGGCTGTTCCAGTTTGTACACAAAATATACAGCATATTGCAGTATATTCTCTGAAGCGCTTTGAGATGCCTCAAAGACATGATAAAGCGCTATATCAAATGCAAGGATGATTATTATTATTATTTATTATTTAAATCCTTCCATTGGATACATGTCAAATTGTGACCTTTCTTGTTCTGGTGTTCTGTCCGATAACCCTCCCACATAAAATGGGTCATTCACCTTATGGCTGTTTGTGTTACATCTCATTGACTAGCGCTGCTATTCTAACATCACCAGAGTTTCCAATATCCTGGTTACTCTCTTCTGCAACTTGTAAATCTTTTGAGTTTTGAATCGTATCAGGGAATGTATGATTATATTTCTAACAAACCGAGAGCATTAGAGAATGATGGATCATCAGATTTCAGAGTTCACTATAAAGAAACACATATCAGTCAATAAAAAAAATAGTTCAGATGCACTTTCATCTTCACTATGTTGGTCTACCTTTCTTGAACTTTATAACAATACATCATATCAATGTGATTTGTTCACTTTGTTGCTTTTATGGGTGCAAGATCCTCTGGTTTAATATATATTTCTTATCTACAACTGGTTTTCTATTTGCTGATTTGATTAGTGACTGCTTCAATCTGCCACAGTTGCCACTCTATAATCTAACTGGAAATGCAATCTATGAATATTTCAGATGGGCTAAAGGGTCTTCTTCATCTAATAATAATAATAATTTGTGCATTTAATTTAGAGCTACCCTACCTCTGCGACCTCCTAGCCCCCTACCAACCTGTCCGCTCCCTCAGCTCAGGGGGATCCGACCTGCTCCATGTCCCCTGCCCCACCCGCCCCACCGTCGGCGGGCGAGTCTTCAGCCACTCTGCCCCATCCTCCCTGATCCCAACCCCAGCTCGGGTCTGAAACACTGAATGCCCAGCACCTTGGGACATTGTCCCGACATGAAAGGCGCTACAAATATGTAATTTTGTTGGTGGTGTTGTTGTTATCACATCATCAAGATGTCTCACAGCGCTTTACAAGATATACTGTAACGTGGATTGACTGTGTATTTTGTGGGCAAAACATAGCAGCCAATTTGCACAAAGCAGTGTCTGACAAACAGCCATGGAATGAGTGACCAATATTTACTGGGAGATTGCAACCAGGAGCAACTCCCTTCTCTTTACATACAGTGTCAAAGGATCTTTAATATCCACCTAAACAGGCAGTCAGGACCTTGGTTTAATGTTTTATCCAAATAACGGGTTTCAACCATTCCTTTAAAGAAAACACCAAGGCTACACAGCATATGGAAGATCTCAGGTGTGAATCTGCATCCTACCATCTCATAGTGTAGTATAATGTTTCATCATTGCTGTACAATATCATGATCTTAACGTAATTTTTTTCCCCTCTCTTGTATTTTGTTAAACTGAATGTGTGCCATTCCTATATAAACCATGTTCTCTGACATTCACGTGATTCTGCTTATAATTAGTTTAATTTCTGCTAGGGAAGTTACACCAGGTGAGAGAGGTTATCTGGGGGGAATTATATCTTACTGCACATCTCATAAAATAAGACAATTCTGTTACTTTTATACACCAGCAATTATATCTCTGCAGAACATGTAATTGTCTCCTCAGGGAGAAAACTGGCTCTGACGTGCTGGCACTCATTCACTGAGACTACAGGCTCATCCCCTTTTTCTTTTGCTCAATATATTGTATATGGATCTGAATGTGCCACAGAAAAAAAGCTTGAAGGCCTCTTGCATCATGTAACAAGTAGCTTGAAGAACTCTCAAAACAGGCCGGCGGACACAAGGAAACAATACAAACTGATCTGGGGATGTTTGCAGCATATATGCAAATATTGATCATAGATCTTTTATTATAACCCCTGGAGTAGAACTGCAGTATATATTTGCCCCTTACTCTCTGGAACTCCGTCCTGGAGTCCCAGTGTAGGTCCCATTCCTTCCTACACTGGGTCCAAGATCCGTCTCGAGACTCAGCTCTTTTTCCATCATCTTTCCCCTCCGGTATGTATGTCGGGATCTCTAATTGCCTTGGGATATCCTCCCAATGTGAAAGGCGCGATACGAATGTAAATTTGTATTGTATCGTATAAGAATATCAACAGATTTATAATGCCAGAGTCCATGGTTTCTTTCACTAGGGGGCCTTTAAACTAATCACAAGCAGTTCGCCTGCAGAATACACAATCACAGGAAAATCTGGTGAAGCAATTTGAAACATGAAAAGTGCTTGGTCAAAGGCAAGGATTTTTATTATTACTGAAGACCATTGCTGGAAACAACCTCCATTGGCAGAAATCTAGGGCTGTAGCATTTTAAACTACCAGTGTGGGTCATGCAGCTTTTAGACATTTGCACAACATGAGAAGGCTCTATCTCAAATGGAAGGATTATTATTATTATTACTGCCCCAAGCAGTCATTGTTTACAGATAAACCTTGACAGTGAATGTCTGCAACTAAATCAACATCCTCATTGAATACACACACACACACAACCATACACACCTCTGGAAGGCATCAGGAAAAAGGAACAGGATTAAGAACCTTAACTGACTCTCACTGCTCTAACTTGGGGCTTGACATCAGAAACATCAAGCCAACAGAAAGCTGCAATCAGCCAACTCAGCACACAGCGAGGATCGAACCTGGGACCTTCCTTTTCAGGAGAGCTGTGAAACGATCTTTATTCCTCTTATTTTAGCAGCAAATGCACCATGTGAACCTCCATGCAACAAAGTATGTAAGACAGCATTGGATTTGTGAGGTGTGTCATTGTCATGCCAACCAGCTTGCCAAAATTAGACATGAGCACAAATCAAATGCAGTATTAAAAAAGTTCTGGTCTATATATATTTTTCATAGAGCTTGTCATCCAATTAGCTCTTATGATGCAGTCAAAGCCTCCCTCTCCCCTTGGTTAGAATTCTCTGTCTCTTCTGTTTGGAAGACAGACAGCAGAACACTGTGGAGTCCTGTAGCTCAGTGGTTAGAACGCCAGCCTTGCAAGCCAGAGAGCTGGGTTTGATTCCCTGCAGGGTGAAACCTCGGGCAAGTTTCCTTACTCCACACAACTGATAATAATCCCTCAATAATCCCTCAAGCAAAAAAAATAATAATAAATTGGTCATTTAAATCCACGACTGTTTGTGGGACACTGCTGTGCGCAATTAGCTGCCGTGTTTCGCCCACAAATATACAGTCAATTCACTTTACAGTATATTCTGTGAAACGTGTTGAGACATATAGAAGACATGAAAAGTGCTATATGAAATGCAAGGATTATTATTAGTAGTTGTATTATTATGCATTTTGGAGAAACAGGGGCAATAGCCAGATGGTACTGAAGGGTTGGGTTATAGGTTTCATGTTTAGAAAGGTATGAGCTATTCCATGTGTTCTTTATATACCGTAGAAATCTAAACAAAGGTGCTCTAATGAGTCAGTGAATCATTGCACTGTGCAATGAGCTAACACACACACCAGAAATGAGCCAAATTTGAGCCCTGATCTGTGCTGAGTTAGCTCATCTCAGCCAAGGCAGTGCTATAATTGGCCTCAAAATCCCTGAACTATGGAGGAGTTTTTAAAAAAAGCCGCTGTTCTCGTTTCGGATTGCTCTCCGGTGACCCTGCAACAGTGTGTGTGTGTATGTGTGTGTGTATGTAAGAAAAGGATTAGGCTCTGTGTACGATATGCTGAGTCTCATTGTTTCAGCTCATACAATGAGAGACGGCCAGTTGGAGGTACCAGAGTTTGGCTGGAAGCTTTATAACCAGCAAGAATCAAGCTTCAGGAGGCAATGGATTACGGTGAAAACTGGGGATTTTCTACATGAAAAGAATACAGTTTTAAAACATGTTGTAAACGTGTGGTGCGCTCACACCATCTGGTGGCCATTGTTTCATTGGCTCCTCAGTTTTGAACAATGCAAAGTCATTAGCAAGCATTATAGCAGAGTTCACGTTCAAACAGTATGTAATCGATCCACAATGATTTTCACTTTAACACTTCAATCTCAGAGCCTGCTTGTGCATGACCTACAAAGAAAGCAACAATGAATTTCTTCTGACGGAGGGTCGTGGACCTGAAACGTTGACTCACTTTGCTTTCTCCATAGAAGCTGCCTGACCTGCTGACAGAGTGATCCCAGCAATTTCTGTTTCTGTTTCAGGAATTTGTTTCGTTCGACATCTATAGAGCCTGGAAAAAAACACTATATGTAACGGTTAGATACTGTAAAATGCAAAGAGCAGGAAGTGTTAGTGTAAACGTTTCAGTTGGTTAGGGATGGGATGGGGAATAGATGGGAAAAGGTTGTTTGCTGGAGATATGGCGAAGGACGAGTGTTCTGCAGTGTCTGTGTGCTTGCTTCTGGAGCTCAGGGAGAGTGCAGAACATAATTGAGTCGATGATAGAGTAGGTTTTTCATAGTTGTGGAAGGAGCAACTTTCATGGATCATTTGGCTTTTTTTGGTTCACCCTTTACATTCTTCGTTAAATCGCTGCTATATCCATTTCATCTCTTTAACAATAAAATTACACTCGTATAGCGCCTTTCAAGTCAGGAGGACGTCCCAAGGCACTGGAACACACTTTGAGACATTAGTTGGCGTGAAAACATTATATAATATTATAATTTTTGCATTTGGTATAGCGCTTTCATGTCAGGAAGATGTCTCATGCTTCACTGCGGTATAGTGACTATTCTATAGGAGAACCCAGCAACTAATCTGAGCACAGTAATGTCCCACAAGCAGCCACAAAATGAATGACCCACTTTATCTGGGATATGTGGTGGCCAAGACTTGCATATAAGTGCAAGATGGAACACAAATGTGTACCACACAGATGCAGAGAAGTGTGCCACAAAGTTTTGGTCAGAGCGTAGGAGAAAATAAAGTTGAAACCTACATTTGCACATAACCATTGTGACATTGCCCCCGCTGTGCACTACGCTTCAGCGAAAATTGTTCACTTCTGTCTTACATCAGAGGCAGCACAAAATAAAACTAAAAATAATAAGAATCATTGCATTTGATATAGCGCCTGCCTTATCAACAACAACAACAACAATTTATTTACATTTATATAGCGCCTTTCACGTCGGGAGGACGTCCCAAGGCGCTAAACAAGAGGCGTGTGACCCGAGCTGGGAGGGGAGTGTTCAGACATCTCAAAGTGCTTCACGGTATATACCGTAAAGTGGATGGACGTGTATTTTGTGGGCAAAAACATGGCAGCCAATTGCGCACAAAATGGAACAAATTCAAATGAACCAACACTTCGGTGTTGCATATACCACTTGTGTGGGAGAATGACGCAGCTGCACTCTTGTGTGTTCAGGCTCACTTGCGAAATTAAAAATAAGCTGAAAAATGCATTAACCGGCACCTTCATTGGAGGAAACTGAAAGGCTGATTGCAGCAATCGCAATGGAGCACAACCGTACCCGCTGTTAACACTGCACAAGCAGGGTTAATGGCAGGTCACTGCAAAAACAAAAAGAAGACACATTGACAAATATCTTGCCATGCTCAGCCATCATG
This sequence comes from Hydrolagus colliei, assembly GCA_035084275.1. Classification (NCBI taxonomy): domain Eukaryota; kingdom Metazoa; phylum Chordata; class Chondrichthyes; order Chimaeriformes; family Chimaeridae; genus Hydrolagus; species Hydrolagus colliei. Next base: position 11,802,975 of record CM068752.1, read on the forward strand.
TTGATATATGAGAAAAAGTCCAGTGTTGAGCATCTGACTCACAGTTATTACCTTCAACCCAAGTTCATACTCCATGTGTGGGTGTACACACAAACTCCCCTCTCTGTCATATTTGCTTAAAGACAGAGGAGCTACACATTTCCACAGCTGTAGTGGATTTACCACCTTGTAAAAATCGCATTTTCCATTGTGGGTGGGACTGGTGCTCAAGACCAAACTGATTAAAATCGGAAAGAACGTCTGAGACAGCTCCGTTCCAAAGTATTAGAGAAATTAATGAGAATTATAATGTCCAAAAGCGACAGGTTACTCTGGCTCAGATACAGAGGTTTCAATGGAAAGAAGCCTCAATGAGACAGCACAGTAATGCAGTCATTCATACTCCAGTATGCTAACATACAAAGTCATAAGGCACCTCCACTATTCTTCAAATGAATTTCCATTTGGTGGAGTAACCCATCGGAAGTCACTTCCACTTGGGAGAGACAGTGATTGTGACTCATCCCAGGTTCTCTCACCCACATTCTTGCACCATCTTTTAAATAAAGTATATGATTCTGAAGTATATGACTGTCAGAGGTTTGATAACACTTTGCCCTATAACAAGCCCTCAAAAATTAGCAAGACACAGAAATAACATGGGATGATACCAAAGAGGCAGGCTAAGAAAACATTCTCATTGCCATTAAAATTACCCTCATGGAACCTTATCTGCATTTCCTTACATTCTGCTATCTATGTTCTGTTTTCTTAAAACCTCCCTCGCTTCACAATGAATTAATGAAACCCCCAATGAGGTCACTGCAGTACTTTAACTGTAAGCTCAAGAAGTTGGTAGTACTGGCTAAATCAATATGTAGGAAAGAATACACAAATATTGACCTGACAGTTTGCAGCTGTAGCAGTAACTACAGCATTGAGTCAACGAGTCCTGAGATTAGATGTTGGGAGGATGTCCCACGGTTCTGGACAGTCCAAGCGTTGCAAGCGAGCTGGGAGTGCGGGTCGAAGGGTTTGGGACGAGGGGAGGAATAATACACGGGCTGCAGTAGGATTGAGGCAGTGAGGCTGATGTTTCAGCATTTTTCTATTTTTAAGGCATCCTTGACAGGCTCGGGTTCACCCACGGACAGATGTGCTGTTTCATTTAGTTCTGGATGTCTGGAGGTATCAGAGGGGTCCAATGGACTAGGAACACAAAGCCTGAAATACGAGCAGTAGCAACTCAAGAGAATGCTAAAAGCAGAATGGGTTCATTATGTGGGTTGAATGGGGTTCAACAAGCATCTCAAAATAAGAGTATACGGATCCAAAGAAGAACAAAGTGGAAGGATTGCATTATTTATTACTTAATATGATCAGGCAGACACTCGATCTGGCCCAAAAAAACATGAATGGTGTTTATAAAGAGCATAAGTGATTAGCTTCAGTCAATCTGTCTATCTGTCGGTCCGTCCTATGGATGAATTAAAACATATTTGTAGCCCAAAGTCAACCAAATACTAGCCCAATTAATAAACAAAAATAATAATCATTTGTTTATTTACCCCCCTCCCACTGGCTCGGCCCCGGGCTCGGCTATTATGAAGCGCGCTGAGACGCCATCTGGCATGGTGGGCGCTTATATAAATCCAAGTTGTTGCTGTTGTCTGTGGACAATCCACAACTATTTGTGGGTGAAATTGGCTGCCACGTTTCACCCGCAAAATACACACAATATTCTGTGAAGCGCTTTGAGACGTCTCAATGACGTTAAGGTGCTAGCCATAGCAAATACAAGGATTATCATTATTATTACTTCTATAAAAAGTAGCCTAATAGGTCACCTGTACCTCAGTGGTTAGAGCACTCGTCTTACAAGCGAGAGACCTGGCTTCAATTCCAGTCAGGATGAAACCTTGGGCAACTTTCCTTACTCCACACGCCTGACAATAATCACTGGAAAAAAAATTGGTCATTTCAATCCACGACTGTTTGTGGGACGCTGTCGCGTTTCACCCACAAAATGTACAGTCACAAAACACAAAATACTACAGATGCTGGGAATCTGAAACAAAAACAGAAGTTGCTGGGGAAACTCAGCAGGTCAGGCAGCATCCATGGAGACAGGAAAAAGAGACTTATACGGTCAAGTCACTTTACTGCATATTCTCTGAAGAACTTTGAGATGTCTCTCAAAGACGTGAATAGTAATAATATCGTTATTATTACTATGGGTAGTAAGCTGTGGATCGGACAATTTAGGGACAATTTAGGGTTTGTACTTTTGAAACCGTGTAAGGTAAGTTCTTCAAAAAAGGAAGAAAAAAGGGTTTAAAATACCCTCCAAAAAATATTTTTAATTAAAAAAATGAGTTGAGTATTACACGCTGGCACACTCACTCACACTCATCCACATCACTCTCACTCAAATAACAGGGTGGGGGGGAAACCGCCCAATTGGGCGTGAAAAACGCACAAAGAAGCCGCCATGCGCTGTGAGTGGCTGTGGGCTGGGACGGGGTGTCCCCGCTGCACGCCTCACGGGGCAACGTGGCCAGATTGGGCGGGTTTCACGCCCAATTGGGCGGATTTTGCCTGTGCCTGTGTGGAGAAAATAACGAGGCGTTGGGCGGGTGGGACGGAATGGGGTTAATTTGAATCCTATTGTGATTTTAAAAAAACACACACAATTTAAACCCGTTCAAACTTTAAAGTTTTTTTTAAGGGTCCAGTTTTGCTGCTGCCCGGATAAGAGGGGGAAGTGGAGCAGGTTGGGCTACTTTTTGGGCTACAAACGGTGTGGAACCGACACAAAGGGGGGGGGCTGTTGCTAAGCGACGGGACTGAAGCATTTCGGGAAAAGACAAGATGGCGACGCCTATGCACAGACTGATCGCTCGCAGGCAAGCGTGAGTACCTGACCCTCCCTACCCCGGCCTCTCTGGGGAGGGGGAGCCGCCTGGGGAAGTCGCGGGGGGGAGTGGGGGGGGGGGGGGGGGGGGGAGTGGGGGTATTGAGAGGGAGGTGGGGGGGAGGGGAGGGAACTCTTAACAGCACACCCGGGCCCTGTCCGGGAGGCCCGGGGCCGCCGCCCTCCGCCTCAGACCCTGCTGTCACACTCACTCACTAACTCACTCACTGATACTTACACACTCACTCATTCACACACACTAACACACACACACTCACACACTCACTCACTGTTACTTACACACTCATTCACACTAACACTCACTTACACACACACACTAACTCACTCACACTCACTGATACTCACTCACTCATTCACACACACTAACACACACACTCACTACTTACACACACTCACTAACTCACACTCACTGATGCACATTCACTGATTCTTAACTCACACTCAATCACATTCACTCACTGATACTTACACACTCACTAACGTACTCACTAATACATACACTCACTAACACACAGTCACACTCACTATGACTTACACACCTACTAATACACTCACATTCACTCACTAACACTTACACACACTCAGATACACTTACATTTACTCATGAATACTTACACACACACTGACTCACTAATTCACTCCCACACACTCACATTCACTCACCTACATTCAATCACTTACACACACATACACACTCTTTCACTCACTAGCACTTACACACATACTCACATACTTACACTCACACACGCTCATTTGCACACTCACTAACACTCACCAACATACTAACACACTTACACTCACACACATTCTTTCACTCATGCACACTCCCCCAAGCCTTGCTTCCACTCCCTAGTGATAATAATAATATTTGCATTTGATACAAAGCCTTATCACGTCTTCTAGACGTCTCAAAGCACTTCACAGGATACACTGTAAAGTGAATTGACTATACATGTGGATGAAACACAGGGGCCAATTTTGCACAGCAGTGTCCCACAAAACAGTTGGGGATTGAAATTACCAATTCGTTGTTGTTCTTTTTTCGAGAGATTATTATTAGGTGTGTGGAGTAAGGAAAGTTGCCCACGGTTTTGCCCTGCCTGGAATTGAACCAAGGTCATTCACTTGTAAGGCGAGTGCTCTAATCACTGAGCTAAAGGACTCCACACATTTTGCCCATTTAGTTGGCAGAATGCAGCAGCCACACAGCGATGTCCTACAAACAGTCGTGGTTTGAGTGACCAAATTATTTAATTATTGAAGGAATTATTATCCCTGGAAAAATGATCCGCCAATCGACTAACAATCGAGTTCCTACTTACTGCTAGGTAAACAGAGACGTGTGGAGTAAGAAAATTTGTCTAATGTTTCGCCCTGACAGCACTCAAACCCAGATTGTGTGGCGAGAGCCCTAACCACTACGCTGTAGAACTCCACATATTCTGTTGTTGGTGTTTTGTTTGCGTGTGTGAGCCTCATGCTACCAAATGAAGAGTGCATTCATTTGGTAGCACTCTTTGAGGATGCTGTTTCGCTGGAGGAAGAGGAGAAGGAGTTAAGCCACATCAGGGCTTGCACTCATGTAGTCTAAGATGATATTCTAATGCAGTGGTGGGCGGTTGGGGGGGATGCTGCATTGTCGGAGATGCCATGAGACATTAAACCGAGCTCCAATCTTTGCCTGTGTCAGGATGATCTGTCGGGAGAAGGAGTTTCTCTCTCCTGGTACCGTGATCGGCAATTAACCCCTGTGCCCCCCAAATAAAATTTGTCACTCACACTGCACGGCTGCATGGCTGTCACACTGCATGGCTGTCACATTGCATGGACATTGCTAAGTATAAACTGGCTGCCGTGTTCACCCACAAGATATACAGTGAATCCACTTTACATTTTACTTTGAAGCTACTGTAGCTCAGTGGTTAGAACACTTGCCTTACAAGCGTGAGACCTGTACTCAAATCCAGGCAGATCAGGGTGAAACCTTGTGCAAGTTTCCTTACTCCACACGCCTAATAATAATCCATCCCAAAAAACCACAATAATAAAATTGTTCATTTTCAATCCATGGCTGTTTGTGGGACATTGCCTTGCGCAATTGGCTGTCACGTTTCGCCCACAAATATTTACAATCAATTCACTTTACAGTATATTCTGTGAAGCGCTTAGAGACGTCGATAAAATGTGAAAAGCACTATATCAAATGCAAGGATTATTATCATGATATATGTTTCCAAGTCACATTCCTCCCAAAATAAGTCCTTTTATTTACCTATCCTCCCCCTCCCACCACCACTCAATGCCTTCCTGAAGACATTAAGATAATAATCATTACAATAAATGTAACACCTTTCACTTCAGGGGGATGTCTTGAAGCTTTTCACTGGAGATTACATACGTATTGCAAGCGTATTTTGCTGGTGAATGCCTAGATGTGTAGATTACATCCAGCTTGGTCCAGTCCTATACTTTGATTATTTTGTAGTTTGTCAAATACCTTTCTGACATTGCAAAATAATAATAATTATAATAATCCTTACAATGCCTGCTGCTATCTGACAAGCGGTCGCTCGCATGGCAATGTGGATACATCGTGAAACTAAATCTGCTACAGATACACATCTGTATCAAGTCAAATGAAGTGGAGCTCAGCACAAGTTCGTTTATTGCTTCCTGATTGTAGTTACAATTCATTGCAGACTGGCATCAAACATGAGATGTTTCTGATCTGTATCTAGTGTATCCCAGATGTAACACACAGAATTCTGCAGCTAGTGTTCTTTTCTGAACTAGGCTTTGTGAGCTGATCAACCCCATCTTTGCCCAGCTCAACTGGCTTCCCATTCCCCAGAAGATCAAGTTCAATATCCTTGTCCTTAAGTTTAAATCCTAAGCCCCATGCTTCCCCCTTATGATCACTGCCCTCTCTGCTGTTGTTAACATGATTTGGATTCAGCCATTCACAATAGTTTGTAAGATTAGTAGAGTATGGATTGATCAGAAGAAATGAAAAGTTTTAGTTTGGTGTGTGTGTCATTTGTACAATTGCAAGAAATTCTATGTATTTATCCCTCCATCAGTTTGCTGACTATTTTGTTTGCAATTGCAAATGTGCATGTGTAGTGTATATTGCTGAATTTTAATAGAACAGAGTTGGAAAAAAATATGTTGGTCTACAATACTGGTATGCCGTGTCTGTTTACGGTTGTAATTGGCTCCAATTATTGGAGATTATTCTCATTCAATTTTTTTTTCCTGCACTGCTGACATTTTGCAGATGAATATACATAATCATAAGCACAGTGCTTCAAATCATGTTTCACAATTGAATCTGTCAGTCCATTTGATGTAGATTGAATAAGCATCCATTTTTTGAATAGGGAGGAGTGATTTTCCAATGTCATTGTGAACTCTGTTTGCAATTATATTTGTTAAGGTGTAAATTCTGCATAGAAACAAAAATACAAATTTGTTTCATGATGCAGTCCTACTTTGAAATCCATTGAATTAAGTAAAATAATCCTTACATTTGATTTAGCACTTTTCACTTCGGAAGAATGTCTCAAAGCAATATTTACTACAAAATATAGTGTCTGTATTTTGTATGTGAATACAATAGTGAATGACAAATAAGTCGGCTTATTAAAGAAGGGTAAACAGTGTTTACTTACTACAGTATTCTGATTTTGGCATGTTTTTAGGGAAGCCAATAAACAACATGTTCGATGTCAGAAATGTTTAGAATATGGCCACTGGACCTATGAATGCACTGGAAAGCGGAAATATCTACACAGACCATCACGGACAGTACAATTAAAGAAGACTTTGAAAGAGAAACAGAATGCATTAGCATTGCCACCAAGGTGAGTGTTTCATGGTAAAAGCTGCTCTTAACGCTCTCCACACAGTTCAGAGGATAAGTACTTAGTCACACATTACTGAAAGGTTCTAATTTTGATTCCCTGTATGTGGTGAATAACAGATCTTGGCTGAATCCGTTGTGTTTCAAATATTTCCTCTGGGCCTCTTGACTAATAGGGAGGAAGATAAATTTACTTGTAATCACTATACAGTAACTGTGTGCTGCATGTAAATGAGTGTATAGATTGGACGAGGATAGGATTGGACTTGGGTGTGATGCCTACTACTACTATTATTTTAAATAATAAAATACTAGAAGACTGAAGTTGAGAAAATAGGAAAGGTCCTTATTGTAGATGATTTATTAATTTCAGAGAGGGCAGCTATATGGTCACAATTGAAACTTTCAACATTTGCGCCTGAAACGAGATAGAAAAATTAGGATTACACTACAAAGAGTCTTTATTGTTTCCTGTGCAGATTCATTAAAGTTAAAACTGCCTAAACGTCAGTTTAGGAATGATCAAAGCCAGTATTTAAAGTTCAGTATGATCATTTGTAATCTGACTGGAGAGTCAGTGGAATAAATATCAGTTAAACATTAAACGTATTGGGTTTTGTCAAATAAAATATCCAGAATAATATGTTTGCATAGATGGAAGGTCATCTCGGCTATAATTTATAGGAACACGATTATCATTAAAGATCGTAATACAGTAGAGCCCCATTGTAACCCGGTAGTTTGACGTCTAAAAATCCAAGCAGTATTATAACGTGTTCTATATATAGCATTCTAATACTGCTTGAGATTTTACATACAGTAGATATATATATATTTATATATAGAATATGCACACACAATGGGATGCGATCACAGAAAATAATGTAACGGAAAACAGAAGCTGCCTGCTTTTTGTGCATATTTTATTGATAAATAAATATCAGGTTCCAACCCCCAATTGTACAATAAGCAAGCCCTTATTATAATGTAGCTCATTCAACTATTATTTGTGGATTGTTCAATTTTGTAAAACAACTTAGGGGATATAATGATTAATAATTGTAAAATATCCTCAATCCGAAACATTTAAATGCTTGTGTTTCTCAATTTCCAACAGTGCTCAGGGAGCTACAGAGAAAAAGACCAAGAAGAAACGGTAATTTTTAACAGCACAACAACAAGATCTAGTTGCACAATTCAGACTTGTCAAAGCAAGATAAGCCTCTGTTAGGGCTGCAATATGTTATACAAGTTTCTTTGATTAATTCCGAAGCATTTCCCCAGAAACAGCCCTAACCTTTAAATGCCATTACATGAATATTTCAATAACAAGCCTGGCAGTAATCAGCGACTGTGTTTATCTGCAAAATGCAATGGTGTATTTAACTTAGAATTTTGCACAAGTTACTGGATAGTGATAGTGATTTTCTCCCTCTTTTCACCTCCATCTTGATATGTTGAACCCAATTATATGGTACCTTTCTTTCTTTCTTTCTTTCTCTCACTATCCGGCCCCAATTGCTACTCTGAGTGAACTCAGCTAACATTAGCTCAAGCTGTAGGACACAGCAGCAGATAATGGAGTCTTTCTAACCCAACGAGATGTTGAGGAGGATCCAAAAATATACTGCATTCTAAGGAGGTCTGAACTGCTGGGATTCTCAACATTTCTCTCAAGCTCCATATGTGCCGGTGAATCTTGAGCTATTTTTAACTGAGTAGCATTGTTCAAATGTCAAGGTGCTCCTTGCATCTGTTGCTGTCTGTGGGTAATTTGAGGCAATAAATTGTGTAGCTACAGAAATGTCAGCAGGAGGGGGCAATTAACTATTAATACCTGGTGAGAAGGTTTTCTATGCTGTATTTAACTCGTCTTTTCCAAATATTACATCCACTCATTATACTGTTAGAAAGTCCAGATGGAGCAGAGTAATTGATTTATTATGATTTCTTGATGTACTCTTAACATATTTCAGAATTAACAAAGAATAATTATCATTGACTTGGTCAAAATACAGTAGCAAAGAACATTACTTTTTCTGTTGATGTGAAGTGGCATCTTCCATTATTTGAAAAACTGCAAGCGATTAAATAGCATTGTTTTATTGTACAGTTTTTTTTTTAAAAAAACATGAACTTTTCTTGCAAACCTTCTGGAGAAAATGTAAAATCTCCTCAATGCTGATTAGAAATATCTGTTCATGTGGTACTTTAAGCTTCCTATTCCCTTGCATGCTAATGGTAAAATAAACCACTTCTTTTTTTACAAAAGACTTTTAATCACAGATAATGCAATGATGTCCTTTCTGAATGCTTCATTGTGGGGGAAAATATTTAGGAAATGTCCATTTGTACTTAAAAATTAATCCTCAATTAAATCATAGGCAAGCAAAGGAATGATTGTAAATATACAGTGTAAGCATTTTATTAATAAGAGATCTGTTTTTCCCCTTGTAATGAATTAATAATTTATCTAGTTTATGTGTTTGTTTGTTTGTTTGCCTTCAAGATCTCAGAGTGTCAGCAGCAGCAGTAGCAGTACTTCATCCAGTGAGTCCTCTTCAGACAGCGAATCATCATCCGATTCCTCTTCCTCGGACAACAGCAGCAGCGACGATGACAGTTCATCAAGCGACAGCTCCTCCTCCTCATCCTCTTCCTCCAGTGAAACAACATCCTCTGACTCGGACTCTGACTCCAGTTCCAGGAGTAGCATAAGCAGCTCGGATGACGAACCGCCCAAAAAGAAGCCCAAATCGTGATGCTGCTCCCCGTGTGAACTGCAGTCAGAAATATTTCATACCAGGCTGTTCGGTTTAAAACTTACCAATTGGCTCTGCAGTACTTGCCAGTCTTAGAATCTACTTAACGTTCAGATGTGCCCTCTTTGTGAACCCTGACCTAAACTTTCTTTATCTGTCATGTTATGTGTGTGATTTCTACCCCTCGTTCCTCTAAATTGCACATTTTCATTACCGTTTCATCAGCTAACTGCCATTAAGTTTTATATTAAAAAAAAGTGTGGGTGGGGTAAGAAGAGAAGGAATTGTTATTGTTATAGAAAGGGAGGTACTGTTCACTAAAGTGACTGTTCCCAAGACCAGCAATGGGAGAAAGCCTCATGATTGTACCAGAGATGGGTAAAGAAACAATGGCAACAATGCTGCATTTCTGTACTTTTGCCTTTGCTTGTAAAGTGCATACTTTCTGCTATTTTTGTACCATTTCCAAATTAAATTTAAAATTCATAAACCTGATCCTTGCCCTTATCGTTCTCACCTGTCTTTGACCAACTGCAGTTTGTGAGAGTCCTTTTGTTTGTTTTGACGTGGTTGTTTCTGTTTTAAATAGCAAGTGTAATCTGCAATCTATTCATAAGCGATACTATATCCATCTTTATAGCCACTAATTGAAATCTCTAGAGACAATTGAAATACTGACGGATTAAGTGACCTTTGAACTAAACAGAAATATTGTTAAATAGTCAATAGATGGACATATCAGGAGATCCTTTGATCAAATGTGAGTACCATGTACAATTTTTTTACCAATTGGCCATGAAGCTGTTGATAAATTTAGATTATGCAGCATTAGAATGAAAATGGAGTTGAACTAAATTGGAATAGAACTGGAATTGGAATAAGGCAACCAATCTTACAAATGACCAGATAATCAGCCATTTCTACACACAGCAGCTGTTTCTACATCTGGTATAAAACTCACTGGTCTCCAAATCCCATGAATTGTTCTATTAACTATTTTTTATTTAGGCTGAACAACCTTACAGTAAATTGATCATAATATATTTTAGGTCCTGTGTTATCTTGGAGGTTATTCATTCTGAACTTAAACCCCTCACCAACCCTTTGGGGTTTTTGTGTGTGTTTTAATGGATCTAAACAAAGGTGTTAATAGATTTGAAGAAAGATGTCCAATCTTGATAATTTGATTTGAGTGATTGCAATTTTTTTTTCGTGTTTGGGGCACCCATAACATCAACAAGATGGGGCCTTGGCTTTTCAATGTCACTGCTTTAGTGGTGGGTCCCAATGCAATGCAATACTGGTAGCTCAAGACAACGACTTATGGTTTTAATGAGATTGATGATGGAAACTTACTTAAAAGAGAACATAGTGAGGGATAAGTACTGCATATGTTCTTGTTCTATAGGTCTTCACTGCGTCTTCACTGATGTACGATTGCAGGGATATGAAACCTTGTGATGGAGATTGATTCAGCAGCAAATGTATTCAAACATTTTTGCTCGTGATTTATGTTTAATTTTTCCTATTATCAATACACTATCATTCCCCTTTTAATCGTAAGTGGTTGCCACTGAGCTGCATATTCTGCTCTCGAGACTGGGCATTTGTACCCATTTTTCTCACCGTACCAATTATTGTATCTTGGCATTGTGATCAGTTAATTGCAATATTTATACTTGCATCATGTTGGTTGAACCAAGTCAATTTTTCCCCAGCATGCTGAATGAAATAATTCTCAAAATATAATTTACTAATGACAAATGTTTTAAATGCTGAAAAGTTATTAAAATGATATTTCAAATCTTACAACTCTCGAATCTTATGTACAATGGTATCAACCTCTTTATATGATTTCTTCCATATTATCCACTTTGTCCTGTTGAAAGTTGCAACTGTCTCCCCATCTCCCCATGGACTGATGCAATAATGCTTTAATGTTTAACAGATATCTACTCAACCCGTGACAAATGACATTTAGATTAAAATAATAGCGAGCACATCATTTCAACATTAATATTTATTCTATGTGGAATGCTGAACATATATGTATATTCAAGAATAAACTTCTGAATATCGCTCCACTAGTTATAGTTTAAGATTGCAGATTTATTTAGGAAGAGCAGGTCTGTTAGGTTATGGGGAGAGAGCTGGGCAGTGGGATTGAGTTGCTCTGTTCAAAGAGCCAGCACAGACCAGATGGGCCGAATGACCTCTTTTTGTGCTGTATAATTATATGATTCTTTGATTTATGCCACTGATGGCATGAATGATTCAAACAACACATCACATTATATTGTATAGCGCCTTTCACATCATGTGGATGTCCCACTGCTGAATTCCAGTGCTGGTGTTAAGACATTCGCTACAAATGCAAACATACACAGCCATTGATAACACGTTCAGGATTTCTCCCTGGAATGAGGAATCTTTCTGCATTTGGTTCCATTGAGCAATATTGAGATAAGGAACCGAGTAGCTAAGCGAGAGTGACATGGTTTTTAAAGTAATGGTGAGAGATTGTTAAGGAATTCTATGTCCAATTTTCATAATTTATTTTACACAGTGTTACACAATGTTCCCGTAATGCATGGGGAAACTTGGGAACACTTCTCACCTAGGAACTGATGTGTCGAAACTGTTGCTGGAAAAGCTGATATTTTAACTGTTAATTATTCCAAATGGCCAGCTCAGAGAGTGAAGACTTTAAAGCAGCTGCCAGCAATCAAAGGTTTAGTGACTTCAATATCCATGTGTGTTGATGGCAAACATGATATTGAATTGTGAGGGTATAATAAGATTACAGATTCAGTGACATTATGATCCATAAATAAGTTGAGTATGTTATCTCGAGTAAAATAGCAGCCTCTGTTAAGGAGCTTTGTGAATAAAGGACGGTGGTCTGTTAAATTATTTTGAATCTTCGTAGCATTCTTTTACAAATGTTTGTCATTGTTTCAAGTTTGTTATCATGGTAATTTAGGGTATGGTGCTATGAATCTATAATGACTTGTTCTGTATCTAAGACAGCTTCTGGACTAGTTTATGCTTTATTAGTTTATTAGTTGTGATTTATCACCAGTGGATTTTATACTATGTCGTCAGTAACGTATGTTTTTCAGAGAGTAAGATGTACTTTAATATTTTGGGTGGATCACTTAAAATGAAAACAGATTCTCAATGCTTATGAAGATAATACTACTCCTTACTGTGCTGTATATAGCACCTTATCACATCATTGAGACGTCTCAAAGTGCTTCGCTGTAAAGTGAATTGAGTGTATATTGTGTGCATGAAGCACAGCAGCCAATTGTGCCCAGCGTTGTCCCACAAACAGTGGTGGATTGAGTGACCAAATTATTTTTTAAAAGGGATTATCGCCACCGGAAAGTCATCCGCCCATCAACTAACAACTGGGTTCCTACTTACTGCTCGGTAAACATACGATAAGATCAATGAGGTTTTTGTTCACTTTCCCCACAGATTCCCAACATCTGTCAGATCCCAGAAACAAAAGCAAAAAATTGTTCCAAGAAACAAAGTTCTCTGTTTAGGTGTTTGTTTTCCAGTCAAATTGCTGAGTGCAGCTCAGGTGACCCACACAAACAAGCTCGGTTCAAATCATTGTCGGTGACCACCTGTCCACCACGGGATGTACCTGCATTCAATACAAAAGTGAGTGACCAAAATGCAACAAAACTGCTTCCATTTAGAATAAATGCAAGAATTGCAAGAATATAATGTACATCCGGCGTGGGGTGATATACAGTTGACAAATGAAACTCCCAAGGCTTTGCTACCATAGTTTATGGTGTAATCGGAGCCTCCGGATTCATTGCTGCCTTTGTAACAGACTCCAGCTCATATGTTATCCAATATAGTGTTACATGGCGTGCAGCGCCCTGTAAAATGCATTAAAATAAAACGTAATACTCGACTAAAATCTCATGATTTATTTGCAGATTTTTTTGTTTCATGTTGCTGTCTGCCATGATATGTGTAACACACTTGCCCAAGAACAGAATAAAAAGTTTAACAAAGCTCCTTTTGTGATTCAACTGTAGCTAGAAAGGCCTACAGGTTATTCCACTGATCCAGGTCTTGTTAGCTAATTTCAGCTGTCACAGCAATGGGGATACTATGAAGAGCCTTCAGCCCTAGACTACATAGAAGAAAAATAACAAGGGTTTGGCTCTATTATCAATACTCAATGCCTCGTCCTCTCCCTTCCCAGTGAAAAATGCACACGAGGTCAGGGTTAGGCTTCACTGGTTGAATTGCTTGCCAAAACCAACATTCCAGGCTTTCTCATAAACTCACTTGGGTGATCCAGCCATGACTGCTGCTAACGCTGTGAAATTTACTGCAGCGTCATTCATCACTTTCGGGAAAGGGGAATTAAAGGAAGAAATTTGAGAATAAAACTAGCAGGGGGGAGGGGGACAAGAAAGGAGAAAATTCTTAAAGGATAAATAAATTCTACTTTTCTATATATTGTGTAGAATTGTATGGACAACATTTACTCAGACCCCTAAGAAATAATATTTCAACTGTGTCAAGGCCTTCACATTCTTGGGGTAGTGAGCTGTCTCCTTTAATGTTTTTTTGTGTTATTGTGACAATCCAATTTAACCCAAGTGATTTTAGGATCGCGTAGATTTCAGCAGAAAAAGATTTCTGATAATTAAAAGGGACAGACTTATTGTGTACGGGGCAGTATTTGGCAAACTTTTTCCTGTTTATTAAACATTCAGATGCAAATCACGTCAAGGCATGTGGCTAGCATTGTGCCAAAAATGACATAAAGTTGGTTCATCTGCTTCCCTAACAAAGATACAAAATCCCCCAGCTGCGTCCTCTCTTGTAGCAGCAACTTCAAAGGGGATATGAGGATGATGTAAAATTTGGTAAGGCCACTGAATTTCAAACCTGCCAATCACATGCTGCTATAGGATGTGGGGAGAACAGGAGGCGCATTGTCATTTGATCAATGATGTGCCAAGGTTGTGCTGGGACCGTGAAATGGGAATAATGTTACGCTTACATTTTAGAAAATGTTTCGATTGCACAAGTCTGGTGATAGTTCCAAAATTGCTGTCAATTAGACTGTCGGGATTTTTACGAATTCAAACGGATATGCTGGTAACGTGCAAGTCAATCAACAGCAGAAAGATGAAGATATTTTGTGAACAATGCTACATTTCTAGACAGTCTACTCACAAATCTGGTGATCGCTCTAACAAGTTGTCACTTTTTAAAACATGAATAGAAACGCACTACCGGTTCGGCCAAAAAGATAGACATTTCATGTGTGATCACTGGGTGGGACTTGCCTTCAAAACCATAACCTTTCTTTTTCAATTGCTTGCCTTCAAACCTCAGTTTATTTCAGTTGTTTTCAACTTTTTCTTATTTTATTTCAGCACCCATGTTTTTTTTTCTGTTTTATCATGTTTTCTTTATGCTTGATACAGAAAAGGACATTTGCCGATTTTGATTTTGACCCAGGTTAAAACTGAGCTTGTGAAAAGAGGCAGCACAGATAAACTTTAAACTAGTACTACTTTGGTATGTCTTGACTTATTTAACAAGGAAACATGATTTCGCCTTGCCTGGAAATGAACCCAGCTTTCTTGCTTGCAGGGTGAGAGCTCTAATCACTGAGCTACAGGACTCCACATACCTAACATCTCACCTGATGGATCTCCATCAATGCAGTCTTCCCCCAGTCTGTATTGGGTGGTGGGGGGGGAAGGAATTTATGTGTGTAGGGGTGTGTGTTTTTTTGTATCTGATCTGCCCCAGTGAAAGAGAACCTCTGTTTACCTACAACAACAACAACAAAAGTAGATTTTTAGAGCACCTTTCACGTCTGGATGATGTCCCAAGGCACTGGACAGTAAGTAGGAACCTGATTGGTTAAGTCGCTTAATCGCTTGGAAAAACAAATTTAAAAAAATGTATATTTGGTCACTTCAATCCATCCCTGTGACTGTGGGACGCTGTCTGTGCAATTGTCTGCTGCGCTTCTCCCACAAGATGTGCAGTCACTACACTTTACAGTAGACTGTGAAGTGCTTTGGAGGCGCTATAGAATCGGCTGCTGCATTTCACCCACAAAACGTAGTCACTACTACACTGTACAGTGTATTCCGTGAAGCGCTTTGAGCCGTCCGGGACACGTGAGAAGGCGCTATCTCAAATATAAGGATCATGATTATTATTATTATGATGATGAATATGATCCCACCCAGAGTGTACAGAGCCACAGTCAGTCTGGGGCCATGTAGAGATGTAGCGAATAAGGCAACAGGGGGCAGCGACGTGTGCGGCCGCGTCACGTGACGGCGCAGTGTCATGGGGGGGGAGGGGAGGGGAGATCCCGGCATGCCGCGCGCATGGCGGTTCACGTGACGGCGAGGAGTCGATGAGCGGGGGATTCCGGCATGCAACGCGCCCGGGCGGTCACGTGACACGCTCCCCCTGGTTACCAGCTGTTCCTGTCCCTAAAATGGAGCCGGTATGATATTTTCTCCTCGGGGTGGGGGCGAGTGTTTGTGTGTTTTGTTTTCAAAAAAGTCGTCGTAGTGTTTGTTCATTCAACACAACAAATCCTCACCATGATCCTCAGAGTGGCGTTGACTCCGTCGTTGCCATGAATCCATTGGGATTTTGGCGCCAGGCGCGGGAGCCGGGAGTTCTTTCTCCTTTGGCGGTGGTGAGGGGGAGCGGCCTGGTCTAGTGGGTTTTTAAAAAAACCCGGTGACTCGTCTTCGCACCTCCCCACTCCCTCCCTCCTTTAGTCATCCCCCCCCCCCCCTCCCCCGCACACATACACGCTCCCTCCTCTCCTCTCTCGGTTGGCGTTGGGAGTAAAGTGTGTGGCAATGGAATGGCTCCGGCCCTAGGACTGGATTGAAGGTAAACCTCACCTGTCTTTGGGGATCGGGCCTGTCTCTAGTTGCCCCGGGGAGGGGGGAAGGTACGCGGCGGTGACCAGCTTGTGTGGGGTGGGGGGGGTATCAAACTGGCGTCTTGGCCATAGTTCGTTCGAGCGGTGATCTGGGCGCGTTATTATTGTTTTATGTAAAGCCAGGCCGCAGCCTAACAGTTTAATTCCTTCTCACCCCCTCTCCGCCTCAGACTCTTCACCCCCCCATTCCCCCCCATCTCTCTTCTCTCCCCTCCATTCCCCCATCTCTCTCCCCACCTCCCTCGTCGTGTCCCCCTGTCACCCCCCCCCCCCTCCCTTGTCTGCCCTCCGTCTCGCACCACTTCCACTTGTCTTCCCCCTGTCAGTCTCTCCCCCCGTCATCTCCATAAATGTCATTTTATTGTTGTCTCTCTCCCCCTTCTCTTATTTCTCTCCATTGACTTTCACCACCCCTGGTCTCCCCCTCCCTCCCCTGTCTCTCCCCCACCTCCTTCCCCTGTCTCTCCCCCCCTCCCTCCCCTGTCACTCCCTCCCTCCCCTGTCACTCCCTCCGCTGCCTCTCTCCCCCCACCCTCCCTCCGCTGCCTCTCTCCCCCCCACTCTCCCTCCGCTGCCTCTCTCCTCCCCCCTCCCTCGCCTGTCTCTCTCCCTCCCCCCCTCCCCTTTTTCTCCCCCCCTCCGTCCCTTCTCTCCCCTTTCTCTGCCCCCCCTCCGTCCCATCTCTCCCCTTTCTCTCCCCCCCTCCGTCCCATCTCTCCCCTTTCTCTCCCCCCCTCCGTCCCTTCTCGTCCCTTCTCTCCCCTTTCTCTCCGCTCCCTCCACTGTCTCTCCCCTCCCTCCTCTGTCTCTCCCCTCCCCTGTCTCTTACCCCCCCCCCCTCCCTCTCCTCCCCTGTCTCTTTCCCCCCCTCCCTCTCCTCCTCTGTCTCTTTCCCTCTCCTCCCCTGTCTCTTTCCTCCCCCTCCCTATCCTCCACTGTCTCTTCCCCCCCCTCCCACCAATCCCCTGTCTCTCCCCCCCCCTCCCACCAATCCCCTGTCTCTTCCCCCCTTCCCCTCCCTCCCCTGTCGCTTCCACCCCCCCCCCCCCTCCCCTGTCTCTTCACCCCCCCTCCCTCTCCTCCCCTGTCTCTTTCCTCCCCCTCCCTATCCTCCACTGTCTCTTCCCCCCCCTCCCACCAATCCCCTGTCTCTTCCCCCCCCTCCCACCAATCCCCTGTCTCTTCCCCCCTTCCCCTCCCTCCCCTGTCGCTTCCACCCCCCCCCCCCTCCCCTGTCTCTTCACCCCCCCTCCCTCCCTCCCCTGTCTCTCTTCTTTACCCCCTCCCTCCCTCCTCTGTCTCTCTTCTTTACCCCCCTCCCTCCCCTGTCTCTCTTCTTTACCCCCCCTCCCTCTCTCCCTTGTCTCTCTTCTTTACCCCCCCCCCTCCCTCCCTCCCCTGTCTCTCTTCTTTACCCCCCCCCTCCCTCCCTCCCCTGTCTCTCTTCTTTACCCCCCCCCTCCCTCCCCTGTCTCTCTTCTTTACCCCCCCCCTCCCTCCCCTGTCTCTCTTCTTTACCCCCCCTCCCTCCCTCCCCTGTCTCTCTTCTTTACCCCCCCTCCCTCCCTCCCCTGTCTCTCTTCTTTACCCCCCCTCCCTCCCTCCCCTGTCTCTCTTCTTTACACCCCCTCCTTCCCTCCCCTGTCTCTCTTCTTTACCCCCCTCCCTCCCTCCCTCCCCTGTCTCTCTTCTTTACCCCCCTCCCTCCCTCCCCTATCTCTCTTCTTTACCCCCCCTCCCTCCCTCCCCTGTCTCTCTTCTTTACCCCCCCCTCCCTCCCTCCCCTGTCTCTCTTCTTTACCCCCCCTCCCTCCCTCCCCTGTCTCTCTTCTTTAGCCCCCCTCCCTCCCTCCCCTGTCTCTCTTCTTTAGCCCCCCTCCCTCCCTCCCCTGTCTCTCTTCTTTAGCCCCCCTCCCCTGTCTCTCTTCTTTACCCCCCCTCCCCTGTCTCTCTTCTTTACCCCCCCTCCCCTGTCTCTATTTTTTACCCCTCCCTCCCTCCCTCCCCTGTCTCTCTTTTTTTACCCCCCCTCGTCTCTCTTTTTTACCCCCCCCTCTCCCTCCCTCCCCTGTCTCTCTTCTTTACCCCCCTCCCTCCCTCCCTCTTCTTTACCCCCACCCTCCCTCCCTCTTCTTTACCCCCACGCTCCCTCCCTCTTCTTTACCCCCACCCTCCCTCCCTCCCTCTTCTTTACCCCCACCCTCCCTTCCTCCCTCCCTCTTCTTTACCCCCACCCTCCCTCCCTCCCTCTTCTTTACCCCCACCCTCCCTCCCTCCCTCTTCTTTACCCCCACCCTCCCTTCCTCCCTCCCTCTTCTTTACCCCCACCCCCCCTCCCTCTTCTTTACCCCCACCCCCCCTCCCTCTTCTTTACCCCCACCCTCCCTCCCTCTTCTTTACCCCCACCCTCCCTCTTCTTTACCCCTCCATCCCTCTTCTTTACCCCCCTCCCTCCCTCACCCCCCTCCCCCCCTCCCTCTTCTTTACCCCCACCCTCCCTCCCTCTTCTTTACCCCCACCCTCCCTCTTCTTTACCCCTCCATCCCTCTTCTTTACCCCCCTCCCTCCCTCACCCCCCTCCCTCCCTCTTCTTTACCCCCATCCCTCCCTCTTCTTTACCCCCCTCCCTCTCTCTTCTTTACCCCCCTCCCTCCCTCTTCTTTACCCCCCTCCCTCTCTTCTTTACCCCCCTCCCTCCCTCTTCTTCACGCCTTCCACAATCCCCTTTACCCCCCCCCTCCTTGTCTACCCTGTCTCCCCCTTCTCTCCCGTCTTCCTCCCCTGTTCTCCCTTGCCTTCCTCGCTTCCCCCCCCTCTCTTGCCTTTCTCTTTTCTTCCCCCTCGTGTCTCCCCCCTCGTCTCTCACCCCCCTTCCATTGTCTCTCCGTCATCCCTTGTCTCCCTACCCCGTCTCTCCTTTCTCACCCCCTCCCCGTTTTTTTCCATCGTGTCTCTCCTCCCCCCACCCCCAACCGTCTCTCTTTTCTCCCCCCTCCCTGTTTCTTTCTTCCCCCCCACCTGCTATCTCTCTTCTCCCCCACCCCCCCATCTCTTCTCCCCCCCTCCAGTTTGGTGGATATTTCCGCAATTTTTTTTTAAAACGATTTGTAAACTTTCTGTGTGTGTGTTTGTCTTCGACGTGTTGTCTAGCTGGTTGGATGGGGGAAGGGAGACTTCCATTTCTCTTTCCCTTCGATTCTGAAGGATTTAATGTTTAAAATGTTCTTTTTAAAATCTGTTGGGAGGAGTCGCAACATTTTTTTTAAATTAGCCCCGACGTCAGATCGGCCGAACCCTTTTGTTCTGACCGATGTGGTGGGGGGAGCGGCCACCCGGGAGTTGTTGTCCTTCCTGACAATCTGCTTCGTTGAAAGCAACGAGAGTCCCCGACACTAAAAACTACAAATCCCTGACAAAGTCTGTCCGTGGTTAGCATTGTGGGTATTAATAGGATTAGTTGTGTATTTTCTTGGAAAAGAAACGGAAGAATGTATCGCAGGGTATTTGTTTTCCTCTTAATGGGATTTCTTTTCCGCCTGTACAGTCCACATCCGATGGCTAGTGGTTGAGGTACCCTCACTGTCAATCGAGGTTTGTGTTTTAATGTTTTTTTGAAAACGTTTTTATATCTTGTTCTCGGGATGGCCTCCGTATATATATTTTTCGAGTATATGCGTTTGATTCATGGAGTGAAGTGAACGACACTTCTGGGTTCCATTTGCTTTAGTTGTGGCGAGAGCTGGACACAGTATATATACATTGATTAGTCTTGTGAAACTTGTGTGTTTATGTAGTCTGATCATGCGATCGTCAATAAACGCAGCCGATTGTTTTAGAACAGTTTTTTTTACAGTTAAAATTATTTTTTGCATATCCTGTGAAAGATATTTATCTTAAATATCTGAAGTGCAAGATTTGTAATCTACAAGTGTGCATCGTTTAAAACATACTGAGCTTTCTTATCTGTATATCATCGAGCAATTGATGCATTAACTAAAATATTTTAGAGCGTTTGACTCTGTTGGTAATCGTTGCTGATAATAATAATATTCAATGCCTTTTGTTCTAAATAAAATTTTTGATGACATAATAAAATCTACTGTGGCATTGGTGGGGTCAGTGTCTGCTTCTATTGTGATTTCGATTGAATTTAGCCAAAGCCTAGATAGAGATCACAAAGAACTAGGAAATATAGGGATATATAAACACTCTCTGTGGTGTGGGTTTATTCGCTACACTTTAATAAATTCTGTGAAATGTTTTGAGACATTTTGACAAATGTTATCATTAGTTTTATTTTACCACTACAAATTATTGTTTCTATTCCTTTACATTAAATAAAATATTGTCTTAAAATTGTTACTTGCAATAAGATTTTCGGAAGTTCATTTTAGAAACATTGTAGATAGTGTTGTGTATATACTGTAGATGGAGTGGAGAATCACTACATTTGCTTATGCCCATATTCTCATATTTTATAGTTTAAAGTTAAGGTCAGAGGCCTAGTGACAGCAGACATTTTGTATCTCTATAGTGATAGTAAATAAACCTTGATGTGCATTCCCAGTTGGTGAATGAGACTGGATGTTGGCACAAATTGTCTTTTCCCAGACACTGTACATTTTGGGAAAGAATAATAAATGGATTCTGTTATAACAATAGGTATTACATAGCTACTACTTTAGTAACTAGAATAGACAAATTGAAATATGTTCATAGTTCGGCAGCCCAGAATTGGTCTCAAGGCACAAAACATTTATTCAAGGACTCGTCTGCGTCAGTGCAACAGATTAATGAGTGAGTGCAGATTACTCACATGCTGAAAAACAATTGCTGGGGGCTGATTGAATGGCATTGATTTGGCAGAAACGTTTATATGGAGTCTGTTTCAATAATTTTTTCTACAACTATTTTCCCCTTCACACTTCATAGGCAGTTCCTATGCTACCTGGCTTATTGTGGGGTCTTAGCCATTCTTGATATATTAACGTTAACTGGCTATTCAATGACTGGGTCTCCAATTAAACTTTAATGCTTACCTGTGGGTTAACAATCCCCATGTAGAGATAGTGTGTGAGTGTTATTATATATATGATATATATATATATATATATAATATATAAGGTTGTTGAAAGAAACCACAAGAGAATTTGTGTGGTTGATATTGTATCAAATGTTACTGGACTAGTAATGTTACTCGACTAGCAACTCAAAAGTCATGGGTTTAAATCTTGCAATGGCAGTTTGTGTAATTAGAATTTTAGAAATGAGTAATTGACCTAGATCAGCAAAATTCCACAAAACTGCCAGATTGTGGTAAAATTCTTAACTTGTTCACTAATAATAATAGTAATCCTTGTGTTATTGTCCAAAATCATCCATCTTAGTGGGGCTGCACTTGCTTGGTTCGAGTCCTATCTCACAAACCGCCACCACTACATTTCTGCATATGGTTCTTTCACCCGGTCACCTACGGGGTACCCCAAGGCTCCATCCTTGGCCCCCTTTCTCTTCCTCATCTTCATGCACCTTCTCGGTGATGTCATGATGACACTAGATTAACTTTCACATGTTTGCGGTTGACACCCAACTCTAGTTTTCCACCTCCAATTGCAGTCCCCTGATGTTCTATCAGCTTGTAGAACATCAGGGGACTGTCAGACATGAAGAGCTGGATGACTGTGAATTTCCTGCAGTTAAATGTCAACAAGGCAAAAGCCATACTCTGGCTCCCGACAACTTCTTCTGCCTCACACTTCCAACCTCCTCGACCTTCCCGAGCTGTCCTTACAAGTCTCCGAAACTGTGTGCAATTTCAAGTTGCATCAGGTTCCATCCCCAGTTATCCTTCCTCCCCCATATCCAGTCCTTCACCAGCACCGCATTCTTCCATCT
Organism: Hydrolagus colliei; assembly: GCA_035084275.1. NCBI lineage: Eukaryota > Metazoa > Chordata > Chondrichthyes > Chimaeriformes > Chimaeridae > Hydrolagus > Hydrolagus colliei. The sequence continues at coordinate 11,825,381 of CM068752.1, forward strand.
CCACTATATTGCCTGTCTCCCATCAATACCTCACCCCAAAAGCTGTTGAAACCCTGGTCCATACCTTTGTCACCTCTCGGCTGGACTACTCCCAATGCCCTCCTTGAGGTCTCACCTCCTCCACCATTCACAAAATTCAGCTCACCCACATTCTCACCTGCACCAAACTTCGTACCCTGTTTACCCCAGTCCTTGTCTAACTCCACTGTCACAGAGCAGATTGACTTCAAGATCCTCACTCGTGTTTAAATCCACTCTTGTGTTTAAAACCCCCTCTCCCCCTTTACTTCTCTAACCTCTCTCCTTACAGCAGTACCTGCTGCCTCTGCTCTACTGTGTGTGTGTCCTCCTTGTCCCCTGAATCCTCCGCTCCACCATTGGTGGACATGTTTTCAGCCACTACGCTCTGAAACTTTGGAATTACCTCTGTCTGCCTCACTTAGTCCTCACCCCTCTTCTGGTTGCGTCTGAAGACCTTTCTCTTCGACTGCGCTTACGGTCAGCTTCCCCCTAACCCTGGCTTGGCCTTGGGCTCTGCCATTGTGAAGCGCTCTGAAATGCCCAGCATAGAGAGGGCTATGTAAATGCAAGTTGTTATTGCATTTGATGTAGCAGTTATCACACAACTGCTACATCAAATGTTATTGCATTTGATGTAGCAGTTGTGCGATACTACTGAATACCAATTGCTTTAAAAGGAAGGTCCATTAGCAACTTCTCAGGGCAACCAGAGAATAGGCAATAAATGGCCCTATCGATGTCACCCAATTTCTGAAATGAATTTTTTGTTAAAAATTGTGAGCCATAGACCCAGAAACATAAGAAAACCAGAATTAGGGGAGAATATTCCGTTTGTTGGCCTGTTTCTACCTGTTTTAGATCTTGACACATTGTTTAATCCAAATTCCTTCCCTTTTGCCATACTATTTAATATCTGTAGTATCCTAGTCTCTCTTAAACCTCCCTATTGATTCACTATTGATCTCAATTGAGACCATGTTTATCAGGGTAAATCACTAAGCACTCATGAGGTTTGCATAAGAGCAGTAAATAGTATGGAGAAGATAAATCTTTAACCATTACTTCAGCGTGAAATGAGTAGTAGAATCAGAAGATAAAAATGGTGAACAGACTTCAGGGAAAATATCTTGTCAAATACATGTTTAATTGTCATGGTAGAAGAGTTAATGCACCATGGGAGTGAGTTTGTTGGGCAAGAGTGGCCTTTTTTCAATCTGAGTCATGTCCTCTCCCAATGTTGCATCATGAATATTTTCAAGTAGTGCTGGGCAACATTCATGATCAGGAATCCAGGCTGATGATTGCCATCTGTGTATTTGAGGTCAGTGAATAAATATGTTTCTACCGAACATTAACAGCAATATGATTTTGTTCTGAAAACCCTTGAGTTATGATTGCACAGCTACTTAAACATTAGACTGAGGTTTATGGTGCCTTTTTATTTTACTGTTTTACTGTACTTAGTATTCTGGCTTACCGAGGATGTTTCAAATACAATATTGCATTTGTAAAGCCCCTTTCACGTCGGGAGGACGTCCCAAACTAGTGGTTTGAGAAACCGCCTTTATGACATCACAATATTAATCTATCGGTTTGATTTAATATTTGGCTTACAAAAAGGGTCCTTTGAGTTAGATAATGATGATGAACATGATAATCCTTGCATTTGATGTAGCAATATTTAACAATTTAGAGAGGATGAATTGAGAAATTTCTATTTTATTAAATATCACAATGTAAATATTATGAAAGGGCTACTTATAATTTCATCTGCTTTCTGAGCGATAGTCGGCCCAGAAGCAAATACTGTACATTGTATTCTGCCCCAGTGACATGAATGAAGAATGATGCTAATAATTTGCCATTCCCATTGCCATTTTGTCATTTATATAGTGCCTTTCATGCCGGAATGACGTTCCAAGATGCTAGGCAGACAGTATTGCGGACCCTAGCTGGGGCATCGGGATTGGGGAGGTTGGCAGGCAGGGGTGAGGAAAGGAGGTTGATTGAAGAGGAGGGCTTTGAGGTGGGCCTTGAAGGAGGCAGGGGTTGGGGAGAGGTGGTGGGTCTGCAGGATAAAGTTTCACAGGATGGGGGCAGAGTGGCCTATCTGCCCGTTGTGAGGTGGGCGAAGCGGGGGACATGAAGTAGGCCGGAGCCAGCTGAGCAGAGAGAGCAGACAGGTTGAAAATGGGTTAGGTTAGGAGGTTGCGAGGCCTTGGAGGACTTTGAAGGTAAGGACCAGGATCCTGAATTGTGATAGGAAGCCAAAGGAGTTGTGCATGGATGGGGGTGATAGGATGGGGATGACAGAGACTAGAGCGGAAGAGGACAGGTGCTGCAGAGTTCTGGATGATTTGCAGCTTGTGGAGGGAGGAGTTGGGGAGGCCGACAAGCAACAATGCCGGGCAATGTAGCGGATGTGACGGAAGGAAGCACAGGTCGTGGCAAGGATGTGGGGTAGAAAGGATGGTTGAGAGTTGAACAAGACATCAAGGTTCCAGACTGGCTTAGTGAGATGGAGTGTGCATCCATGGATGATGATGCTGTCAGTGGCTGAAGTGTGGAGATGTTGATGTGAGTCAATCGGGAGAGCCTTGTTGACATTTAACTGAAAAAAGTTCACTCTCATCTAGGACTTGATGTCTGACAGACATTCTGTCAAGACAGCAGTGGGCCTGGAGTTGAGGGTCGTATTTTACAAGAGAAAATATCCACAATGTTTGGCCTGAGACAGTAACCAGTACGATAGTGCTCAAACAATTATGAAACATTGAAGATAGATATATATTTCTCCCTTTGTGCATTAACAATTATGGGACAATTCAAGAGATATTTAATCCATTTAGCAAAATATTATATTTCAGATACGATGTGCTGTTTGTGCTTGTGGCCCACTGTGTTCTTCAAGGTATTCTTTAAAAAATCCTTGCATTTGATACAGTGCTTTATCACATTTTTGAGATGTCTGAAAGTGCTTCACAGGGCAATATACAGTTTAGTGACTGTATATTTTGTGGGCAAAATGCAGCAGCCAATCGCACACAGCAATGTTCCACAGCCATTTGTGGATTGAGCGACCAAATTATAAATTTTATTGGAAGGGATTGTTATCCCTGGAAAGCGATCGCCAATCGGTTAACAAGCGGGTTTCTACTTACTGCTAGGTAAAAAGGGACGTGTATGTGGAGTAAGGAAACTATACAGAAACTTTTTTTAGGGAGATGTAAAAGGGTGTCAGAAACTGGAGATGACACAAATGTGTGTATTGAACAAGATAAGTGATGATTACCTTTCAGGCAGGAAGACAAACTCCATAATATTGTACCATGATTTTTGTAGAACATAATTTTTAAAAGTCTTACATAAACAGCTATAAAGTTGCTGATTAGTTTTGTATATACAACAGCGGTTCTGTCGAGGTTCTTCTGAAGAAAGTTTTGAATAGATTGAAATAACATTTCTTGGTGGGTTTATAAATTCATTATTTTCTTGGAAGTGTAAAACAATAACAAAGTTTCTAGAAAAAAATTCAAGTCGAAGCATTTTTAGCACACATTATTGTTTGCTTTGTTTCTATTGTCCATTGTACTTTCAAGATGGAGTTTGTTAAAGTGTATTGATAGTATTATACAAATTTAGAAGAGCTAGATTTTAATGTTTTCGCAAGAATTTATAGTAAAATTGTCAAAAGTGATTGTTTGAATCAAAGTGCCAAAAGAATTGCCAGTGCCAAAATTGTCGAATCGACAGTTTGATACTCGGAGGCCCCTCCCTTGCTTTCTTCAAGACCCTCCTCTTTTCACCATTCCTTCGATCATCCTCCTTTCCCCTCCACCTTGCACGATCCTGAACCCCAGCTCAAGTCTGAAACACTGATTGTCTAACACCTTGGGATATCTTCCTGACATGAAGGCGCTATACAAATGCAATTTTGTTGTTGTTGACATCATGCTAACACATATTGATGTAAAAATGTATCTGTATCATGCTTTCAAGACTGAAATAATAATGCTGTGCTTAAATAAGCCAGCACAAATATTTTTTTAAAAGGGTGTCATTTTTTCACTTCTACTAATTATTTGTAGTTAGTAGTGACATTTTGATGTGTAGGGGTGATGCTAGCAGATTATTTTGTAAATGTGGGAGTTGAAAGAATAGATCATATTTGTTATTTTATGGTAATGCAAATGTTCAATAATATGCATTTTGCTAGGTTAAAAATATAAATCTACATCTCCCCAGCTTGAAAACTATCATAGTTGCTTTGTAAAAGTATTAACTACATATATACACATCAGATACATGTTATATATGGTTTTCCAGTTGTGCATCTCTAATGGCTTGTGATGAATCATATTTTATCTTTGCATAAATTAGTTTACATTTCATATGTTTGTGTAATGAAAAAAAATCCTGCATTCACATACATGCTGTCAGCTTGAATTCTGTTAATAACAAACATATATCTAACATTATGTTAAGCAGATAGGATTCCAGTTCAATTCCTGACAGATAATTCCTGACAGATGATTCAGTTCTATACTACTTTATAAACTATAAACTAGCAAAACTTTATTTGGCCTAGAAAATTATTTTCTTAGCTTGAGTCATCACACCTGTGAAGCAAACATTGTAGAAAGACATTTCATCAAATTGATTTATTGGGTGCATTGAATATCTTGCACTAGAGGGAAGTAGAATTGATGGGTTTAGTATCCAAGCACTTGATGTGTTTTATTTTTTCCCTTGTTAAAAATTTCCAGTGGGTAAAAGCAAGCTTGTCATAGTGATACTCCTATTTGAAAATGTGACCATTTCAGGTCTAATTTCTAACAGCTCGTATTAAATAATGAATTAATTGATGCGTTTTTCCCCAACAGCAATCAAAAATGAAGTATTGAGTACTTTTAAATGTTTAAAATTATGCACAAAATTACGAGGTGCTTTAGTGGGTAAAATGAAAGGTTCTCCTATGGGGTGTGCCAGATTTCCTGACATTGGGATATGCTGAGCAACATAAGCAAAACAAAACACGATAATAAAATTTCAATCCACGACTGTTTGTGGGAATCTGCTGTGCGCATTGACTGCCACATTTCACCTACATATATACAGTCAATTTCACGTTACAGTATATTCTGTGAAGCACTTGAATGAGTCGTCTAGAAGACGTGAAAAGCACTAAAATCAAATGCGAGGATTATTATTATTAAACCATTTGCTAGTTCAAGGATTAAGGAAAGATTGTTATAAACAGAAGTGCGGAAGCACATTCCTACTGCTAGTTACCTGCTCTTTGTTACTGTCTGTTGATCCATACTCAAATTACATGTGTTTTTGATGAGGTTTGACTATACACAGGGAAGTGGGGGTCTCTTTGGACCTGAACTGGCTCCAGAATTATATGCTTGGCAATACCTCTGTAGTGGTCTCAGTAGCCAGGTATGCGCAGTACTCCAGGCAATGCTGCGGACAGACGTGGCAATCTGACTCACTAGTGGGACGTGAAGGCACTGGGGTCAGGAATTCTTCGCATTCACCTCCTGTTAGCCTTGCAAGCCAGAAAGCTAATAGCTAGACCAAACCATCTTCACAAGTAGCGGAAATCTTGCTAAACAGTGTTTTCAATGCCAAGCTATGCATTTTTAGCTGACTAAATTCCAGTTGCATCCCAATACATACAGTTTCCAAGTCTTGCCTCTTGTTAAACGGCCTTATACTTTCTGGAAGTGGGTAAGCATGTTGCCTTTAAGGAGAGATTGCACATTCAAAGTCAAAACATAATTTCCACATGTAGGTGGCATACATGGAACCTTCCATCTAATTTGGATACTCTTAAGCACGGTGATGAGTTTGTGTAAGTGTCAGACACCAGAGATGTTTGTGCTGGTCAGTGAAAATTGTCTTGTGGTTGGATTGTTTGCTGATAGTGATTATTGCGTTGACTTCGAGGAAATGGGGGAGGTAATCGAGAATTCAGATGGATACACTCATATTTCAAGACTTCTGCCACAGAGTCATCAGTGGGTGTGGAAGAAAAATGTAAAAAATTACTATATGTCTGTTCAGTTTGAGTTTCATCAAAGTGGTTGGGGTTTGTACTTACGGTATTGCAGTGCACTATATGTAACAATATACTTGTATCAAGGCAAATGTGATCAGTTTCCCCAAATACCCTTATCTAATAAGCACAACTTTCATCCAGAAAAGATAATCCTAAATTGCAATTCATTGCTTTATCATTCCCAGCAAAGTTTCTTCTGTTACATCACCACCATAAACAACAATAGAGTATGTTGGTAGCTTCGCTTCCTAATAAAATTAATGACTTTAAAAAAAAAAAATTATGCACATCAGTGCCCTGCCCCAACTGTGTTTTTTTCTACCGCAAATTTCACTTATCCATTGTTGGCTCGCTACGCCAACCTTTGCTAACCACGGCAATGGGTTTTGCTTATCAACGGGTTTTTGACACTAACACTAGCGTTTGGCGCTAGGACCCAGTTGCCTCAACTAGTCACAATGCCGCTTCGCGCTAGCGTTTGGTGCTAGGACCCAGTTGCATGTCGCAATCAACCAGCGACGATGTCACTTCTCTTTTAGGATTAAGATAAATAACATTAATTTATTGTCGCTTCTCCGCATCCCTCGCTATTCCGTCTCACCCACCACACCACCTTCTCCACATCACCCCCCACTCACCATGTCACCCACCACACCACCTTCTCCACAACCCCCCCCACTCACCATGTCACCCACCACACCACCTTCTCCACGTCCCTCTATCTCACCCACCACACCACTTTCTCCACATCCCACCCCCCCACCATGTCACCCACCACACCTTCTCCACATCCCCCTCCTCCCTGTGTCACTCACCACACTACCTTCTCCACATCCCCCTCCCCCCCATGTCACTCACCACACTACCTTCTCCACATCACACCCCCCTCCACTCCATGTCACCCACCACACCTTCTCCATTGATTTCTCTCTGTGTCTGTGTGTAGATCAGACAGTCAAGTCAGACAGCCTCGCAGATTGTTGCAGTTCCTGGCAGCCAGTGCTCCCAATCTTGCTCCCCCTATCCCCATGTTTCCCATGGGGCCCTGTATTTTCCAACCGCGGTTTCACTAACCGTGGAGGTATTCAGCAACGTATCCCCCGCGGTTGGGGAGGGGTACCTGTATTTTGAAACCAGCACCTCACCTGTTGTTCCTATCATACAGGATTTGCATACAGCCTAAGGCTTTTGCCAGTGATCACTGATCAAGGAGTCAGAGGAATGTTGCAGATTTTCATTTTTGGTTGCACCCATTAATTTGTGCCCAGTGCCTTTACAGGCCAGCTACATTTGAGTATTTGAAACAAAAACAAAAGTTGCTGGGGAAGCTCAGCAGGTCAAATAGCATCTATGGAGAAAGGAAAGAGAGTCAACGTTTCGGGTCTACAAGACTGGAAAAACCCTTTGTCAGTCCTGACGAAGGGTTGTAGAGCCGAAACGTTGACTCTCTTTCCTTTCTCCATGGATGCTGTTAGACCTGCTGACTTTTCCCAGCAACTTTTGTTTTTGTTTCATATTCCCAGCATGTGTAGTATTTTGTGTTTTGTTTACATTTGGGTATTGTTTCTTCAAGGGCTTTGTAGGAGTGAACTTGAACCTTCTGTGTGGTGCACCATTGGCAAGTTTACTCTTTACATCTGATTCATGCTGTACATTCGGGCTAAAAGTTTTAAGGCCTTTGAATACTGCATGATCAATGAATTGTACTTGTAGTGTTCAATTTGTATCTAGAAACATTAAGGCTAATGCAAATAAATAAGGATGATTATTCAAGTGATGCACATACCCATATAATCATAATCATTTGGGAGGATTTCCCAAAGAGGATATATTGTAAAGAACACTGAATGTTGTCTGTGAACATACAGGCTCACTATGATCAGTTCCAAAGCTTCACAGTATATTTATAATTAGATTGTTGGTGAGTTTGCTGCTGTTTTAAGTTTGTGGGTTATCTCCAGTACGCCAACTTTCTTTTTTCTAAAAGTGACACTGTTCTGGATGGAAGATTGTACTGCACATGACAAAGCACACTCTTTGTGAAATGTATGCATTCTCATTGGTTGCAAATTATTTTGCATCATGCTTGAGGGAGGGGCACCATCTGTTAGCCTAGTGAGTTCTTAAAAGATACTTGATAGATTCTACCATTTTTCTTATATGTGAAAGTTCACAATTTTCTGTATGATTTCTCTATTTTACTTATCACTAATCATACAACCATTGCTGCCATGATGGAGTGGAGTATTGCTTTAAATTATGCTATGTATTCATTGCTTTATGAAGAGTAGTATTAGAACTAAACCTAGGGAGAAAATTATGGTAATTTTGGTTAACCAAATGACTTAAATATAAGGGGAATAGAAACTATTTAAAACGCTCGCGATTAATTTGCTAATTGTAATCCAAATATCAAAATATTTTTGGGATGAAAATTGTACTGCTTTTCTGTAGTACAACATATTGTGTGTAAACAGATTTCATACAAAATTGGGGATTTTGTGTGTTTATGATCTTGTAACTGTCTTATATCGGTCTAGATTTAATTGATGCAGATACTGAAACAGAGAATCTGAATGGTTGCATGTAGACAATTTCTCCCCACTTAAGTTTTTTTTTGTTTCTTTAAAGACTACAGAGAAAATTGAATTTGCTGATTGCCTGGAGAGGAGGGAAGTTATGTGGTGTGAAATGTCTTTCTTAGATCAGTGAAGCCTTTTCTGTAGCTTCACACAGTTTTCCATGGCTTCACAGACTGGGTAAGTAGCTGTTGCTTTGAATTTGTATAATTTTATACATTTAATTTGCTTTCATTTTAGAACGCAATAGTTTTGAATGTAGAAGCCATCTATTTTATGTGTCAAGTTGTTCATTTGAATTATTGTTAACTGAATTGTTAACTGATCCAGACTATGGTACCATATCTGGGTATGGTAAATACTTGTATGGTAGGTTGTCTATAAAGCTGTGATCTAGAAATTCTGCAACATAGATCTGTTGATTGTCGATCATTACAAGCAACACTCGTTAGGAAAACAGGAACATGAGGCAGACATTCAATCCATCAAGTCTCTTTCACCAGGCCTCTGCAGAAACGTTTAATCAAATATAAATCTAGCATTTTCTCTGTTGACAACCATGTATCGTATATAATCACTATGCTTTACTGTATATTCTGTGAAGCGTTATGAGTCATCTTGAAGATGTGATAAGACATAATATCAAATGCAAAAAATATTTTTATGATATCCTTAAACTTTGAAATTAATGGCCATATTGCAATACAAACCATATAGCTGTATGGTACGGTATTTTAATGGAACTGACGAGGCCAACAGAACCTGTTTGTACAATAATTGCATAAAAGACAACCAAGAATGTTATCCTGCAACCAGGAATATTCTAAGTTAAGATGATTTATGATTAAAATGTTGAATATGACTGGTTTGGGGTAGAGTGTGTGGATTATGAAAGTTCAATCTACCGATTGATTAACTTTCATCTTGTGTCCATTGATGGAAACACTCCCATGTATATTCTCATTGCACTATAGGAGGTTATCAGTGGAGGGGTGAATTGTGTTCTACTTAGTTTGACTAAGCTAGTCAATCTAAGTAGAGGTGGAATTGAAAAAGAAATGCCATTTTTTAGATTCTTGAGTGCCTTGTTTAAACAAATTGATTCCTCATTAAACAATAACACTTAACATTAGACTTTTTAAAAAATGGTTTCACCCACATGTTTACTTCACATGGAGGTAAATGGAAAAAGAAAAATTCTCCAAAGTTTTAGTCACATTGTATATATGTATTTGTTTATCTCAGTTGTATTACCGGCAGTTTCAGTTTGTTTTATACCAGTATATGGATGGTGCTATAGTTGTATCAGTCTATCTATTGTGGAGTACTGTAGTTTAATGGTTAGAGCACTTGCCTCGCAAGCGAGAGACCTGGGTTGAATTCCCGGCAGGGTGAAAAGTTGGACAAGTTTTACTTACTCCATGCGCCTATGTTTATCTGTAGGAACCTGGTTGTTAGTCGATTGGCGGATCAGTTTTCTATGGGTAATAATTGGTCACTCAATCCATGACTGTTTGTGGGACACTGCTGTGTGCAATTGGCTACTGCTTTTTGCCCACAAATATATAGTCAATTCACTTTGCAGAATGTTCTGTGAAGCGCTTGCGACGTCTCAAAGACTTGAGGCGCTATATCAAATGAAAGTACTCTTACTATTGTATGTAAAGTGAAGGAGAAACAGCAGTTCTAATATATTTCCATAGACATGACATTCTTTTTCATAGACTAGGATTTATTCCTCATCTACACAACTACAAAAATAGTATTTTTTTTCTAGAGTCCTTTAGCTCAGTGATTAAAGCACTCGCCTTAAAAGCGAGAAACCTGTGGTTTGATTCTAGGCAGGTCAAAACCTTTGCAAGTTTCCTTACTCCACACGCCTAATAATAACCTCTCAAAAACTAATATATTGGTCAGTTCAATCCATGACTGTTTGTAGGACACTGCTGTGCGTAATTGGCTGCCGCGGTTGACCTCAAATATACTTTACAGTATATTCTTCAATTCACTTTACACTTTACAGTATATTCTGTGAAGCGCTTTGAGACATCTAGAAGACCTAAAAAGCACTATATCAAATGTAAGCATTATTATTAATATTATTTATTATTATTTCCAATTGAAGAATTAGCGATGAGATTTGTGAAAGCAAGATTGTGTAACCCCTAGCAGCAAACGTGGAACTGACTTGAGTTAATCCTGACAAACTCAGATCATTAAACTATGTATCATATAAACCTACTCTATGACTTAACCACTCATCTGTTTCAAGTGTTACAATCGCAACATTTTCATGACAAGAATTATGTGCTTTTGGTTTGAACAATCAGTGGTTTGAATACAAAGTTATTATTAATCCTGAGTATATACGAGCATGACTATATAATGGAAATTGAGTTACAAAAAATAATTGTATGATTAAAATATTTAAATGATTACTTTGAATCTTCAGAATATTTACCAGATAAAAGGCCACATTTACATCCTGGGCTATTGTTGCATCCTATAGTTGTATCTTAATATCCTTTCACTGTAAAATGGTCTGCACTTTCTGGAGCATGAATGGGTGTAATAGAACTTAGTACTTCAGAAGTAAGGGAAAAGTTGAGAGGAAAATGTTCAAGCTGTGAGTGACTGAAATTTGTCTATACAACAAAAAAAACGGGTCTGGAATCTTTTGCAATGTTACCCTAATCAGGGTTCCAACAGCAACCTGCACAAGCACCAGCATGTTGGGAGTTTTAGGGTAGTGGTTCATTCAGTTGGGAGGAACATTGTCATAAAAATGGAACTGTTTCCTGAGAAACAACTTGCATCTATAATAGCACCATTCATATGGGCGGGGAAGTGTCCCAGAATGCTTCTCCGTGGAACGCTTCGAATCTGACAATGAAAAACCAAGAGAAATGAAAAGCAGATTAAAAATATATATAATAAATGGTTTGTGGACTAATCTGACTACTTTTCTTTAACTTTTCATGTGACTCATGCTGGAGTTTGTTTTGTTTGATATTAAGTCTGGGGAGTCCTCGGGCCCTCCATTAGGTCTCTACTTTAGGAAAAAGTTGTAATTGCAAAAGTAATTTCTGTAAATTTGGAAAGAATCGAACAAATTGGTGTTGAAGCTGGTGAGAAATTGATTATTTTAGCTGTTGCAAATCAAGCTTTAAACTATCTGTTGGTGTAATTTTTATTTCACTAGAAACTTTTCTTTAGCTGTGGATGTGAAGAGTCCATGGAATTTTGTGTGACCTAGGCTTGATCAGTCTTTGTTTCAATGCAATATTGTTTGAAAAACGGTTTACTGCAATCATGCTACGATCTCAGAAATTGCTTGACCTGGGGTGGTTGGTTGAGGGGAGAGCACACACAAAGATACAGAAAACATGTTGAAGCCTCCACCCTAGCCAATAGCAAGAAGCAAGTAATGATTGTGTATGCACACAATGAATATTTAATTTAATTGTTGTGTAGCAACATGTTCTAACACTTCCAGTCTATATAAAGCACCCCTTGTAAATAAGGATTCCTTTTAATTATGGAAATTAGTTTCAGTGCTATTTGTATTTGAAGTGCAAGTGCAGTTCTGCTGTAAGTCCCAGGTTCTTGTTGTCATTGGTAGATAGCCAGGTGGGAAAGATCAGAGCAGAACATAGAATTTTAGATTAGTAGCTGAGATCACTGAAATAATATAGTATCTGGAACTTTCCTGGACGGTTAGGGTTTGGGTGAGTTGTTACCACACAATTGGGCAAGGCGAAGCATAACTTTCACAATTGTTCATGTTTTTAGCAGTTGATCTTGTGAGGCTCTCTAACCTCAGGAAGGAAATGTACAGATGGTTCCAAATATTGGATCATAAAATACCTAATGGATCATAACATTTTTGATTTGTAAAATGTCTGCGCCAAGCTTCCCCAATGTCATTGTTTAAGAATCTTTGAGGCATGTGCCTTGTAAACTCCTGGAGATCCAAGTGAAGAACATTTTTTGACAAAATTATGTGTTCATGGATGATGCAATTAGTGGGGGGTTTTTGGCTGTAGGAGCTGATTACGATGGAAATACAAAAGTGAATAGTTGCAAAGTCATGGCCGAATAACGTGATTCACTTGTGAATTATGCAAGTCTTGCATAATTGCTGTGTTCTGGACGAATTGATTAACACATAATTTGCTGTATCATTTTTAGCATGTGTAATGGTGCTTATAGTATACTTTTCAACACCAAATTGTCCATGCTAACCTAGGAAATCATTTTGAGAATAATGTGCTAGTAATGCCCATAATGATTTATTTAGTTTAAAGTTAAAGTATCTGTAGAACATAATTCAGTAGCATGTGTACCTTTCTAACTGAATAACAAGAGTAATACACGTCTCACTGACAACCACTTATTTCTGTGGAGCAATTGGCGATCTTTTGCCTTGTCTAGACCATTTGAATTGTTCATTGTCAAGGGACAGTTCAATTTGTCCCATATACATTTAATACATTGCTTACATTAACAAAGAATTTGCAAAACCTAAGTTCTTTATTATCTCTGTCAATCTGTTGGTTTGGGTAATGCTCAGTTAGAGATGTTACCCACACTTTGTTTAGCTGTAAGGCCTGTTTGTGTATTTATTTGTGAGAAGTTTGATGAATTTCACTTTTTTCCCCCAAATTCAAAAGTGTTGCCAGTATACTTATGTGTATTTCAAGTGTAGTTTTGTAACTTTTGTGCTAGTTTCTCTATTACTCTAAATCCCGTGTAAGTCTTGAGTACTGCTTACCTTGGGGGAAAGTAATGCCTTGAAAGAGTTGTTTTGCCCTGTAATTTGTGGATTGCAACATCTCTGAGTTAACATTGTTGATCCAGGGTGCTTCAGTGCTCTTATTTTGTCTGTGTAGGTTAATTCAATTTCCTTCCACTGTCTGGCTCATTGTCATCAATTAGCTATTTTTCATTGTCAGAACTTCATATTTACAGACAGAAAGGAAGTTCAGGTTAATTATAATTGGGCACTGATGTGCTGCTGTGTCTCATTTAAAGGGTACTTGCTAGAGGCGACACCTGATAGGCATGGAGATCTCAGGGATCTTCTTACCCAGACAAGGAATGCAGGTTCTAAAAGATACTTTCAAACCTATGCTACCAACATTTCTCTGAAAAGACAGATGGCTGTCTTTTGCTTTTCAGCAACATGAACCGTGAAGATAGAAATGCACTGCGAATGAAAGAACGAGAACGGAGAAATCAAGGAATTCAGCAGAATGAAGAAACTTTCCCTGGAAATTCCCCCCTCTTTGCTGAGCCATATAAAGTACAGGTACAGTAATTATGGGTGAGAAAACCTAAAATTATCTTTGAAAATGTAACCTATCAATGTCTGGAAATTTGGCATCCTGTCCACATCCATTGTTGTAAATTGGAAGCAGTTCCAATAAATACAGAAGCAAGTCTAAAACTGAATTAATCTTTAACTAGGCCAATCTTGAGTTTGGTTTTACTTATGAACCTTGGCAATGCTGATGGTTTCTATTTAGACGTCATAGTATTTGAACGTTGCTGTTTGGAATCAAAATGGTGTCTCAGATCCAAAACTAAAAACTTGCAGATGGAGTCGATTTCTGGGTGACTTCAGTGGGTTAATCAGTGCCAATCACCCTTCGAGAAATGCAACTGATTAAGTGAATGTTTATGCGATAACATGATTGGGCTCAACTGAGCTGTCAATTATCCTGCTGCCAGCTGCTGTCTGGCCTCTTGGGTATTGATTGAATGCTGGATACCTGCCACCGTCTGGGATTTGTGTCCTAATCTGAGTCACTACATTCAGGAAAGTGGGCACACAAGAGAGAAAAACAAAATTAAACTGAGAGCCGGACTTGTATTCTATTCTTATGTTCTGGTTGGTTTTGGTAACAATTATTGAATTCATTCTTATATTGCATTCCGATTATCTGATAATCGGCAACAGTATCCCTCGTGCCTGAATTAAAAAGGAATTAAGACAAATGTGGATTGAATTCACAGGGTAGGTTGAAGGCTTGTACAATACAATAAAAAATTACGTTTGTATAGCACCCTTCACATCTGGGAGTACATCCCAAGGCATTTGTATGCCCAAATAAATTTATGTTAATTTTTTTCAATCAGCTATGTTTTATCTTTCTTGAAATTCTTTCCTAATTGTAAGAGTCAAAACTTCCAAAAAAATTTGGAAAGTCTTAAATCTTTCAGAGATTATGTTGCACAATCACCCTTCGAGAATAGCATCTGATTATTTTGGGGTAACTTTCTTATTCAGTTATGTCAACTAACATATTAGTGTCAAATAAAAGTAATTCTAAAGGAGTGTTCTACTATCGCTATCACATGTGATGTGTAGTCATGCAATGCAGATCTTGCCAGTTTACATTGAAGCTTGTAGATGATGACATCACATTCTTTATTGTTGTTATATAAAGGATGTCATAATAAGCAATGCATATTGCTGCGCAAAACCTCCTGGTTGTTATTCCAGGTTGCTGAAGCATTGACCTACTTCTTTATTGTTTTAAAAGTTCTGCCGATGACAGGTTAAATACTTTATATAAGGGGGTGGGGGTGAAACTGAAAGAAGAATAGGGATCCAGATCAAGGCTTCCCTTTTTTTTATGTAAAGCATCAATGCTTTTAAAGATCTGATTATCTATAAAGTCTTTAGTCAGTTAGGATAATCTCAGACTTTGTTTATACTGCCCTTGAAGAACAAATCACATTTATTTAGCGCCTTTGACATCAGAAGGATGGCCCGAACAGTTAAGGATTTGACCTGAGCTCGGGTTGGAATCAAGTTGAACTTCCTGGACTGAACAGTAGTTTGTTTAAGGAGCGTCCTTAAGTTTTGAGATACTGTTGTGATTCAAAATGGTTTGTACAACCTAAGAATCTTAAGTTGTTGGTCTATTGTCCTTGTGTATCCCACCAAGTGTAAATCCCTATTCCTGATTGTACTGCAATGAAAATTTAAGTTTTAAAAGGTACCATAAAATGGTCATCTTCATGCTTTTCACTTGAAGCTTCTTCCACATATCAAGCTCCTCCTACCCAACGTATATTTCTAATGGTAGGTAACTATGATTATAATTACATTTTCGTTCCTTGGAGTTGAGGAACTGATCTTGATATCATTGTGTTGCTTATCTTAAAGAGATGGTCTCCCTTCTAATTTTGTTCCATTGACAACTAAGATGTGCTCCTTTGACATGTGGAGGATGTTTCATTTGAAGAACGAAGTCCCCTAAAAGCGTTAAACTTTTTTGATTGAAGTCAGTATGGACATTGAGCCTGAACATTTGTTGGTTGGTGAATGTGTAAACAAGTATGGGCGATTTCACGGTAATGGGGTATATGAATGTGACATAGAGGTCAGAAAATCAAATTGATTGCAGAACACTCATTTTTTGTACATAAGTTCCCTAGAGACCATACTGTATGTATCTTGTAAGAAATAGATAACTTTTTTACCAGAATTATTTTTACACTTCCAAATGCTCACACCCCATGCATTGTAACGCTGCAAAACAGCTGATTAGTTCTAATCTACCCGGTGTTTGTCCCCGTGGAGATTCCTAGAAATACCCCTGCAGTCGTTCAAAAAATCTCAATCAAAATCAGTAGTAATAATATAAAAACGTACCGTATTTGATAATCCAGCTGCAGGAAACAAATCTTCCGCTCAATTTAATCACAATTTAACTGAATAGGTCTTGCTCGTAACCGTGGCAACACGCGTAACACCGCAGACAGACAGGTAACTCACTCACCTAAACCATGTATAGCAGCAATGACACCGCTAACGCTAAATTTGCTACTTCCGGGTTACCGAACACAAGGCTGTGCGACCAGTTTTTTCTTAAAAATGTCATTCTGGTAGTTCCTAGCTGCGTTTCCATGGTAATTACGAACTTAGCAATTAGAGGACAGAACGTCACATGTGAATTTTCAAAATGTCGCAGCGGTAAGCGATCTTCAACCTTACCAGAATAAATCTAACCACAAGGTAGTTACTTCAATACATTATTAATTGAGAGCAAAATAGATTTTTTTTAAAAAAAAATTAACCTGAAATCTCATCTTCAACGGTCGTAACGTTTTGGACAGACGGGGTTACGCGTGTGTAGCATTTTTTTTAACGGGAAAAAACAAATATAATCAAGCTCTTGAATGATACAAAAACTTATCATCTTTCTGACTTAACTATTGATTTATGGATTTAGTTATATTTAATGATAATGAGAGTTAAAAATATGATCTGAAATTGGTTTCAAAAGCAGCCTTGTTTGCCGTGTCACGTTTTAGAGGTCT
Source organism: Hydrolagus colliei (assembly GCA_035084275.1). NCBI lineage: Eukaryota > Metazoa > Chordata > Chondrichthyes > Chimaeriformes > Chimaeridae > Hydrolagus > Hydrolagus colliei. Next base: position 11,842,382 of record CM068752.1, read on the forward strand.
CTAGATAGGGTGGACATAATCTTTAATTTATTGTCATATTAAAATAAAGCTCATTTTAAGGCAAAGTTATCTTTTCTATCTCTTCAGAGTATGTTATCTATGATTTTCATGCTTTGAAAAAGAAATAACCCACCCTTTCTCAGAAAATGGCATGCATATTTTGGCTTACTTAATGTACCCCATTACCGTATAATCGCCCATATATAGCCGAAGGTGACTGTCTGTGGATGGCACTTACCAAGTAGATCAGTAATTCTATGAAAAAGTCATGGCTTGTTCAGTGGATTGTATTGAAAATTTGTTTTGTGTTGTAGTCTTGAATTTAATAACCTTGCGTACACTCTTTACATGAGTGATCTATATCACCATGTACATGCTCTATCTTATATTTGATTATGTTTCTCTTGGTTCTGTAGAATTGTTTGATAACTGAAAAAAATCATTGTTTAGAAATTAAGATGGCCTTGTTTATAAACTGCCTTTTGCAAAAACGATTCTGGCTCATTATACTAATTCTATTGTGATGCATTAATCATTAGGTTTAGTATTGTATGCCTGTTTTCAGTTAATGGAATCTTATTGCAGTAAAGAAATGACAGCACCATGGTAAAACTATTCAACCTTCCGGTTTCACTGTATAGCTCTTGGGACATGGGCCTTTGCCACGATACTCTGCACAGTGAGTTCCCTTTTAGGGAGATGTGGAGTTAATCTTGGGGAGGTGGGGGGAAGGGTGTGGTGGGGAGGCAGGGTGGGAAAGACTTGAATGCTAACTTTGTGCAGTTTTCCAATGGGACTGTTATACACTAATTGATGTAATATTCATTACAATTCAACTATTTAAAAAAATATTTAACTTCTAAATTAAGTTCTTTCTCACTTTATTTTTGAAAAACAGGGCAGATCAGAAGATAAACTTTCCAGTCGAATCCAGAGCATGTTGGGAAATTACGATGAAATGAAAGACTTGATAGGAGATAGAAAACTCATAGGCATACCCAAAGGCACTGTTCCATCAACTCCAGATGAAAAACCTGACCCGGCTTTCTTTGGTGATCAGAGACACAGTACATCTCACCAAAGCAGCAAGTGGACCCCAGTGGGTCCAGCAGCTTCTGCCCCTAGTACTTCATCACAGTCACAAAAGAGGTCAAGTTCCAGTTTACAAAGTAGCCATGGCAGCAGCCAAAGACTTGGTGGTGGCAGCAGCAGTAGCCAGAGGCATGAACGTGATTCACACATTAGCAGTCGTAAGAGAAGTAGCCAACATGGATCTGAACATTCAAAATCACACTCAGTCAGCCCAGCTAAACCACCAACCGTTTCCATAAGCTCCAGTAATTCAAGGTCTCAAGGAAGCGACCACCACAGCAAAGAGCGCCATCGGTCAAAATCACCTCGAGATCTTGATGCTACCCGGGACTCTCCGTCTCGTGTTCACACGTTCCCTGCCAGTGGACAACACACTTCTCAGGCTTTCACTCCTGCATTGATGTCCAAACCCAGCTCGATGCTGCAGAAGCCTACAGCCTATGTGAGACCTATGGACGGGCAGGACCAGGCCCCCAATGAATCATTGGAACCAAAAATTCCTTCCGAGCATTATGGTAGCCAGTCTCATGGAAGCAGCCTGTCAGAGATGAAGTCAGGCAATAAAGTGCATCTCTCAAAACTCAAAATCCCATCCCAGCCTGTAGAGGTAAGCAAATGGTTCAATCTTTCCATTTACAACGTCAAATTAAGCAATCCTTCCTTTTATAACTTGAGGTTAATAAAATTATCATTCAAAAACTGGTTACATTTTTAAAAATTGTAATGTGTGATCTCCTTGCCAATTTAAGGAATTTATCACTCTAAAAGGTTATCAGGACACATGTTTTGATAAATTCAACTTCACCGAGAAAAAGGCTGACAAAATAGAAATAAATAACAATATAACCATCTCGCTTAACGAATGACAAAATCTCAAATGAGAAGTGTGAAAAGAAATTAAGCACAGCTAGATATTTCAAATCTAAGGAAGAAAATTGTTAGGTCGGCTATCTATAATATGTCTTATTTACCACCTGTTTACAAAATTAAGACAAACGGTTGTTATGACCTTGTAGAGGTCAGACAAGTATTCGGAGTTAGAAGTGATGTAATGAAAAGCTGGATGCTTGTTTCCATTTTTAATAAAAAGACTTTGGTCTACTCTCTACTCTGTGTGTCATTACAAAGCAAAGCACAGTTTGAGTCATTTCATATATTCTAATTTAATTGGAAGACAGAATTCTAAAAGCTTGTCTCCACTACTGTAGCGGCGTTAGTTCAATGACCTATTGTTTTATTTTCATCTTGCCTCTTGAATGTGTAACTTCTGTATTTTTGTATAATAAACCTTTCATTTGACACAGTACCTTACTTAGCACATCGTCAAAACATCTCAATCACATCACATAATTTTCTGTAGAGTGTAATGACTAGAGGAATAGCACTTCTGACAATGAAGCATTCCCCCAGCACTGCATTGGAGTATCAGGCCTAGACTAAGAGCTCGAATGCTTCATGTTCTCCCATTTAGGGTAGCTCACAAGACCATTGGATCAGTGAGGTGAGATTGTGAGACATTGAAAGGAATCGCACAGGTGTTCAGAGCACTAGTAGCTGATATAGCTGATGTTTGGCCACTCAAGCAATCTACTAGTCAGAATGGATCAAGTCTTAATTGTGCTATGGTTTTTCATTGTAAATTGTTTTATTGAACCGCCACAAGATCTAAACTAAAGTACAGATTAACTTATTTTCTTTTTGAAATTTACAGTCATCTGTTTCTGGTGATGCGAGCTGTGTGGATGAGATTCTAAAGGTATGTTCCATGTGCACACATGTTTTTTTTTTTGTTGGTAAATCAATAGTGCTGTTGTCTTTTTGCCCTGACTTTTCCATTTATCTTAAGTTTGGAATTTTTAAATTTATGAACATGTATATTCTAGGAAATGACACACTCTTGGCCACCACCTTTGACAGCAATTCACACACCATGCAAGGCCGAGCCATCAAAGTTTCCATTTCCAACTAAGGTGGGTATCTATTCCAGCCTCTAGACTAGAGTACACGGATAGATTGATTTACAAATGTAACGTATTGTGGGAGGGGAAGAAGAGACCTGCATAACTTGGGAGGAGAGAATGCGGAGAGATTTACAAAAGAAGGTACATTGATTTCAGGTTTTTCTGAGGTAAACCTTTGCCTGCAAATAGCACACCTCTAAATATTGACATAATGTTGGAAATGAATACAATACTGATACAGTAGAATATGGCTTTGAAATAATTGTGAAGAATAAATGGTACTTTTGGATTCCAAAAAGCACTTTTAAACAGTTTCAATACTTCTGAAAGATATATAGTCTTGATAGTAATAATACCAAATAAATTTTCAACAAATTGTATTTGTATATTTTCATGTTGGGAGAACTTCCCAAGGGTCTGGGCAGTCAAGGGTTTGCACCCGAAGGAGTTAGAAGTAAAGAGGGGTGGAGGGCAAGGGGTCGGCTATGGGAGGGTAACCTGAGCATGCAACAAAACTGTGGTGTTTGCCTTGTATGTAGGGACCTATTTGTGTTTAAGATAATGCATCTATTTTACAGCAGATCTAGAACCTCCATGCCAGTTAGCTGAGGCAATACTTTCCATCTTTGGCAAGGCTGAAAACCAAGGCAACCGGCTTACTAATAACATTGTTTTTTCTCCCTCCATCTTCAACCTTTTAATGTTTCTATCTTTGCTTTCTTGCTGCATCTGATCCTTTTTGGCTATGTTACAGACTAGTTTCTCATCTATACCAAAGATACATTTTAATTCTCTTCAGGTTTCCCTTGATTAAAATCCAAACAATAGCTTTTGGTGAGTGAAAAGTTCTTTTGAGTGAGTTTGGAAAAAGTTGCAGGTGACTTTCAAAACCAATTTACAGATCTGTTTTCACAATGTGTTGAAATCCTAAAAATATGTGCTTGTGATTTTGTTCTGACACCTGGTGTGTTACGAGAACTGTGTCCTATGGAGGCCTGTATTGATAAACGATTGGGAAAACGGGTCAAAATCTGTTTGGCCTAAAGAGTGTTTAATGTTCCACTTCCACTCCTATTGAGACCGTGGCAGATGTTGTACACTTCACATCTTATATTGTCTTTTATCTTTTTAGGAATCTCAGCATGTTAACTGCAGTATACCTGGGCCGAGTAAGTATTTAAAGCTATTTAAAATGGGATGTTTTCAAATCTGTTTACCAAGGCAATTGAATTAATGGAGCTAATTTCTCAGGAGTGATCCTTAATGATTCAAATGGCATATTGTGCTGATGTGTTTTTTAATGTTCACTAGCTATATGCATGTTTCTGGAATTTATAGGCTGTATTAAGCTTGTGGAAATGGTTTCCAACTATTGAATAGGTAATTTTGTAGCATTTGGCCCATTGTCCAGGATGTGAACTCATAACCTAGACACTCCAAATACAGCAACTGAGGGAGAGTTTTGTTTCCCGGAGGAACCTGTTCCAGTGACTCAGCTAGATGTAAACAGTCCCATGGCACTATTTCATAATAAAGAGGCCGTTCCTCCAGCTTTGTGGCCAATTTTCCTCCCACATTCTGTTACCAAAATACTAGATTAATGGTCAATCCCATCACATTGCTATTTGTGGAATGTTGCTAGTACACATCAGATTCTACATTTGTCTACAGAATTGTCAATATACTTTTAAAAGGTCAATATATATAATAGTCATTATTCTGCTAAAGTAATTCATTGTAGGGAGCGCTTTGGCATTTTGACAAAGTGCTATACCAAATACAAGTGCTTGTATTATGAGACTTATTCCAGGAATTGGTTTGCCATCATAATATGAGTAATCTGATCCTTTTTTTAAATTAACTGCTGAATTATTGAGTAATGAGAGCCAAGGAATGTTGGGCAACTCCTCCACAATCAGTGAAAATCAGTGCACAAATAATCTTTTTTGCATGCCTAGCAGCTATTTGCAGAGCAATCTGGAATGGAGGAAAACTGGTCACTAGGGTCCGGCGATATATCGATAAAACCCGATATAATTTTCATATCGATATGCCGATATAGACATTTAAAAAATATCGATATATCGAAAAAACGATATATCGAGGTAAAAAATCGGGATGCGAGCACACTGAACTACAAGACCCAGAATGCTCATCTCTATACACAATGCACAGACCGAGGTGCAAAGCCGCCATATTGTATTCAAAGTCCTCGAATACAATATACAGGTATGCAAGGGCTGGGGGGTGAGAGAGACGGCTGGGGGGGGGGTGGTGAGGGGGAGAGACGGCTGGGGGGGGGAGGAGAGGGGGAGAGAGACGGCTGGGGGGAGGGGGAGAGAGACGGCTGGGGGGAGGGGGAGAGAGATGGCAGGGGGTGGGAGGGAGGGCGAAAGAGACGGCTGGGGAGGGTGGTGGGGGAGAGAGACGACGGGGGTGGGGGGTACGAGAGAGGGACGGTGGGGGGGGGAGAGACAGGGTGGATGTGATAATATACAGATAGATAGAGATGGGGGGGATGTGAGAGAGGGAGAGAGACATAGAGACACACAGACAGAAAAATACAGAGATGGAGAGAGTGAGAGACACAGACAGAAAGATATTTACCTCCTGAGAAGATAGGTCCCGAATGCGCGCGCACCCGGGATGCATTTGGAATGCGCGCGCGCATGCGCAGTACGAAAAAACGGAAAATATCGATATTTCGGTATATCTCGATATGAGCCCATCGATATATCTAATCGGAAAATTTTCCATATCGACGGACCCTACTGGTCACTTACTATATTCTCTGCAAGGGAATGTTCAAATGAGTTAAAAGCCTCAAAAATGGGAATCAAAGGTGCTGTAGGATAATAGAGCTATTCTTTTACTCAACGGGTTAATTTTCACCTTTACTAAAGGTACAGTTAAGTTGTTGTCATATCTAAAGCAAAACGTAATGAGGCATATATTTTGGAAAGAGGGGGAGAAGCTGACTTTGGGGTATTATCAACTGTACTAAGGCATGTCTGAGTCATCTAAAGTTCTACAAAGCATTTCCATCAATAGCTAGTTATAAAATACAATTGGGGAGTTCCAAGGACAAAGACAACAATTGTGAATCTTCCCCACAACCCTGGCCAAAATAAATTCCAGGCTGTTCTGGATCATTCATACAATGATTCTCCTCTCTCTTCCTTGAAATAAAGTAGCAAAGTGTCAGATATTAGAAAGTTCAGACACTAGAAGATATTAGGATGTAACTGCCTTAGTTCCATCTTATCCAATTCTAGTTAAGTGTTTGCTGCAGCTACAGAGACATGATCACTCTTGCATTTGATTTCATTGACTTTAATGTCAACACCTCACAATATTTTCCAAATTCAGAGGGACACAGTTATAAGATGATGATTTAGGTCAATAGTTTAAAGCCCTGCTTGAGGAAAATGTCTGCCAGTCAGTAAGTACTTCCTGATCTCAGGTTGCAACTGACATCATTAAGCTGTGCTGGGTGGAAACCAAACGGGTCAGTGGCAGCTGCTCCCACAAGCATTGCCAGCCATTGTTTGGATGGTACTCATGATGGGAGGTTATTTGTGTGTGTATATGTGTGTGTGGAGATGACCAGTAACTTGCTCTCTAGTTCCAGTATGTTTACAGGTTCATTTACCTAGTGCCTTTCTCACTGCTTTCAAACCTCAGTTGGTAGAGATCTTGCCTCTTGAACATAAGAACATGAAATTAGGAGTAGGCCATTCGGCCCCTCGAGACTTCCCCGCCATTTAATAAGATCATGGCTAATCTTCTAATCCTAATTCCATGGAGCCCTGTGGTTAGAGCTTTCGCCTTGCAAGTGAGAGAGCTGGGTTCGATTCCAGGCAGGGCGAAAACTTGAGCAAGTTTCTTTGCTTACTTTGCTTATTCCACACAATTTAAGAGATCCCTCTTAAAAAATATTGGGTCACTCAATCCACGACTGTTTGTGGGACACTGCTATGCCCAATTGGCTGCTGCATTTTACCCACAAATATACAGTCAATTCACTTTACAGTATATTCTTTGAGACATCTAGAAGACGTGGAAAGTGCAGTATAAAATGCAAGGATTATTATTATTTATCTACTTCAAATAGCAGTTCAACTGCATGAAGTTTTCTTCAAATCTTGTTCCATGTCTAATAGGGCAGACGGGTGATCTCCACCCATTTCGCTTGAAAGCTGTTGAGAGGCTGACAGCTAGAAGGTGCCCAAGAGCAGTCCACGGCAATTTCTCTCTTCATTATTCCTCCTTTGGGAATTGCCCAATGTGTACTGGTAACCAATTTTCACCAACTCTCCATATGGGGAATTGCAGACGAGAACTGCAGATGTGCTGTCACTGGTACACAGCATGCTGTCCATTATTTTTACATTTTAACTGCACAGTTTACCTTTGCAATCGTAAATACTTTTTTTTAATAATGAGATTTTAATTGCAGAGAGATACACTGCTACATCGAAAGCGGCCTCCAATAATCGAGCAAAATCGTAAGTAGTTCTCAGTTTTGTCCACTGTTTTGTCTTGGTGAGTACAAGTAAGTGAGGAAGGTTGAAGTTTAATTTAGAATGGGAAAGATACAGGTGAGTTTTAAGCAGAAAATAAATAAATGTCAGGTGCCCAAATTGTTCTATAAGTGGTCATATCAATCATCACTAACATCACAGCAGGCAAAATGCCTCAAAGCTGAATGTTTTGTTTCTCCCCCCTACCATAAGAATACAGACACCAAAGCTTTGTCCTCAGAGAGAAAATCTATTTTTCTCAGATGAAGATGAGCTTTTTTCCAGTTATTATTTTCATAACCTATACATACTGTAGAGGGGTAAATTTAATTGACTTGAAAGGTAAGTAAACCTTTAGTTTAACCTAACCAACTTCTTGGTCTAATATGAAGTGAATGGGAGAGCGCTGACTGCACCCTATCATCCTGGTTTAGGATTTTATGTCCCAACTTTGGGATATCCTCCCAATGTGAAAGGCACTATTACAAATATAATGTTGTTGTTATTATAACTATGTTTCACTACAGTAATTGCAAGTGTATGGGATCTGCCAGAATAGATTGAGGGTTTTCTGGGGACTTATTGAATAATACTCTGCTATAGAAACAACAAAGATACCAGATTTGATTACAAGTCTGATACAAATAGCTGGTACTGGGAGGCACTGGAGTTGGCCTAAGCAAACTTTATTGAAGTAGCTCAAATAGGTTGACTTCTGATCAACCTTCTTCAGTATGTTATTACAGTGAAATCCTGCCCAGAGTAGTGGTGTTTCCCCTTATTTATGGATGAGAAATACGCAAACGTAGCTTGGCTGTCTGGGGAAAACCAAAGTGATTTTGTTTTCAACTCGTTTTGTTAAATCCCTCTGATCTTGACCAACCTCTGGGCATCCCTGCAGCACAGACCATTTAGATTATGTTGACTGAATGCATGACATCAATAGCAATGGAATGCAACAACTTGCATTTATATAGCACTGCTCACACAGGGTAGGGTCTCGGAGCGCTTAACAGTGGCATAGCACGATGCTGAGTTGGGATGCAGAGGAGGTGACTGTAGGCGCGGTTGAAGAGGATTGCCTGAAAAAAATAAATAACTTGAGTTTACTTTATTGTTTTTTTTGTTTGTTTTTTTGAGCTAGAGTGGTTTATTTAGGTCATGCATTTCCGCAGTCGTGGCTTGTGGTCATCTGTAAAATATTGTGCCTTGAAACTGCATTTTTAAAAACATTTTTAAAACAGTCTTGCAAATCTCCAATACAAAATGAATGAAGTTATACTTAATGTGTCTAAAAAGTAACTTTAGTTCAGTAATTTTAAGTTTATTTATAAGCGGTTAGATATAACACCATTTTCCTTTTTTTTTAAATAGCTGTGAACCTGACCAAGCTGCTTCAATGTAAGTCAATCTCCCAATGACTATTATTCCCTTATAGAATGAACAGACAGAATTTAGCCCACTGGATCATTATTGAGCTATTAAACCAGGAAAAATAATTTAACTTTATTTTGATTTTGTTTGAAGCTTTTAGAATTAATATGCCATGCTCCCATTCTGAGTTTATTGATAATAATTCCTCAAGAAAAAACAACAATAATAAATTGGTCATTTCAATCCTTGCCTGCCTGTGCGATACTGCTATGCACAATTAGCTGCCGAGTGTTGCCCACAGATATACAGTCTATTCACTGTACAGTACATTCTGTGAAGTACTTTGGGACATCTAGAAGTTTTGAAAAGCTCTATATCAAATGCAAGAATTATTATTTTACAGAGGAATTGCAGTTATTGAAAGTTTGGTAATAATATCAGATTGCAGCTTGTGTTACTAACCATCTAGGTTCCACTCACAATAAAAACTATTTGAAACTTACTAAAGCAATAAAAAGCAGTATACAGTAAAAGCCTGTTTATCCGGCATGATAGGGGTGGTGGTAGGGGGGGGAGTCGACTAATTGACTGTGCCAGATAATCGGGTGGCAAGTTGCCGAAAACCCAATTCAAAAAATTTACTTTATTTTAAAACATACTATAGTAATAATATACTAAATAGTAACAGAATATTGTATAGCTACTTACCAATAAAGCATTTTTTACTGACCGGTTAAAACCTCCAAGTTTGTAAGTTTAATAAGTGCGCACGCGCAAATTGAGCATACTCACAATTGCTGGAATGGGGAATTGCCCCGGGAGGGGTTCAAGCAATCCGGTTAATCGGGTCATGGATAAACGGGCTTTTGTCGTATTAGGTAGATACCCAGAATGAACAAAATATACTTTGGTGAATGTTGCAAGTGCACGATATATGAAATAGACACTGCAACATGCTTTTGTATGAACAGTTTAGGACTCAAATGACCCCATCATTAAATTTTCTACCTAATCCTAATGTTTTCACTATTTGTTGTGGCAATATCACTACAAGGTTCTAATAACTTTGTTCAAATTTGTAGATTATCTGACAAAAGAATTCAAGAGAAAACTATCTTTTATTTTTAAAACATTGTAAAGATAGCTATTGAGAGGCTGTCAGCTATAAATGTATTAGCAGACCTGGCAACTGAGGTGGGGAATTGCACTTTATTGTGCATTGATGCAAAATTATAGAAGTAAGGATCCTATTTAAAAAGTTTGAACTCCCAATGGAACAGTGTTGTAATTGTGTGATACATTTTGAAGCAAAGTTACTGTCTCCTTTCCCTATCATATCTTTTTATTCTAATGTAGTACAAATTTATCACGGTGGATTCAATGGCAGCGATGCCTACGTTTGCTTGTTATTTGGAGTCTTACATGTTCCTGACTTTCGTCATTCTTTAGTCGTGCAGTGACATCAGTTTCACTCCAATTGCGGTTCTGTATGTTTTGTTGTCAAAAAATCTTGTGCGTCTTATGCGCACAATGGTCTATAGATATTAGACCTATCTGCCCTTGGCTGATTTTGAAAGTACATCAGACTCTTGGTAAATGCTGATTTCACTTGTATGGATCCAAATCTGCATGAAGCCTCCTTATGGCAGTGATTGTCTCCCCAATAATGATTTCTGTTTTCTATTGTTCAGAATGTTGGCGGATGACCTCAAACTCAGCAGCAGTGAGGACAGCGATGCAGATCAGGTTTGCCTTCCCCGTAGTGTTTGTATTTTGTGAATGAAAGTCAAATGTTGTCTCAGGAATAATGTAAAAATCTACCATGATCAACTGATACTGTTTGTATTGGACCCTGTGCTGGAGAACGCTATTTGGCTCTTGATCTCTGTGTTGGTTCAATTCCCCTTGCTGTCCTTCTCACTCACCAAAAAAACCTGTTACTGAGCTATTAATTGGAGACAAGGAAAGTGTGTAAATGTACGAGTTAGGGAATAAGGGAGGAGGTACAACAGGCCAACAAAGGATCACATGCAGCAAGATGGTGTAGAAAGAAGCAATATGAGGCTGGAGATGGGGATTAGAAATGCATTGTATTGAACCACTTGTAAGTTGCCAGGTTGCTTTGCTTTCCAGTTTGCCAAAATGTGGTGGGAGCCTACTGCTGACCTGTTTGGAAGTGACTTATTCATTCACCCCATTCTTTATCCCTACATGCACCATCCCACCCAACCTCTTTCAAAAAAATTATGAGATGCTATAAGATTGAACAATTAAAACTGCGCTGTTTCCGGTAGCTTGTTTCATATTTTTCTCAGTCTGCCATTAAAGATAATATCATCATTCTTTAAACTCTCTTCTCCCACCAATATGTAATAGCTCTCATCCTTTTCTTCATTTTTCACAAATCAAACCTATTGCTTGCTCAGTGATTTAATTACCTTTGTGTGTAATGAAACTGCATTTTAAAACTGAAGTACAGTGAACCTGTATTGCATTTTGTTGTACATTTGTGTGGTTTTTATTGTTGTTTCATATGGAACAATAATGGAAGATGTGTGATCTCTCAGTTATGACACCATTGTCCTTACTTAAATTGAAATTATGTAATGCTTTAGTTACTTTAGTTTCACGACAATCTAACACAATTTAATTTGCTCCACTGGTCTGTGAACGCGTAGAGCGTTTCAGAATGTGAAGAAGCACTACAATAGTTACTTACATATTGATTCCTAATTTGATCAGTATCCATGCATGGGAATTTAATGAGTATCTTTTTATTCCTAGGATTCAAAACCAGCGGCAAGGGCTACTCCTGGCGGGTAGGTAGTACTGGCAGAGGATGTAAAATACAGTCTGTCTTAAAGCTTCTCTCTCCTGTACAAGTGTTCTGTCCACTCTTTTCCACATGTGCACATTGATCCTAATCCTAGATGATATTGGACCAGCAATAATGCTTGGCACAGCTATTCACCCTAAGTAGATTGTGGCTTTGGTCAATAACAAATTACTACTGATGTGATTTTTTTAAGGGTGACAAACTGCTAACACATTGATGTTGTTTTACTACTGACCCCCATTGATTATAGTAAGCTTATTTAACCACAGCCTTGCATAACTATTACATTGTGAACAAATCCTAAACGCTGAATTATTCACACAATAGAAATAACATAATCGATGTAACCAGAGACTATTATTACATTCTCAATTTCTGTTAAAATTTATGTGGTAAATAAAAGTTGAGCGACTGGATATTCAGACTTGTATTTAAAGAACATGTCATTTGAAATCTACTTCAGTTTCTTAACTGATAGAATTATCTGTAAAATATGTTCTCTTCAGTGCTTCTGAACCTTCACAACAAAACAGTGAGGGTGTGGAACCATCCAGGGGTGACTCCAGCAGCCACAGTGGCTCGGAAAGTAGTTCTGGATCAGATTCTGAAAGTGAAAGCAGCTCTAGTGACAGTGAAGCAAATGAACCATCTCGGAGTGCATCTCCCGAGGTATGTCTGGAATTTGTGTGATATAATTTGATGTGTTAATAGTGTCATTATAATAATGTATATGCTCCCTTTCCATTGTCTGTGTTTCCACCTATGGTTTTAGTTAGGAAAAAAGCTTTGTAAACCTGAATTTGCCACTCCCAATTCTAAGTGTTCATTTTGTGATGGGAGGTAAAATATTCACAGTGTTTGTGTTGTTAGACATTTGCCGTTGTCACAATATAGTTTTTGTGCTTTCTTATGGTTGAAGCAGGAAGTGTTGAATCTTTCAAACACAGATTAAATATAATGCAATGTCTTTGTTCGCTCCATATCTGGCTGACTGTAGCAATGTCTGCACATAGTACCATGTATCCCACTGACCCCACAATGGGCAGAATCACCAGCTAATGGACCATTCACTTCATGGCAGTTTGGGGGAATGTTACTGTATGCAAATCGAATGGCGAGTTTGCCAACAAAATACACAGTTGCCACACTTAACAGTAAATCCTTTGAAGCACTTTGAGACACCTCACCGAAGTGATGAGTCGCAACATCAAATGCAGGCATTATTCAATATGGTTCAAGTTTCTCTCTATCCTAAAAGGGTGTGCGCATTTAATATGGGGTCATCTTGGTATTCAATAGTCTTTGGAGAGACTATAAGAAGCGACTATGAGGAGCAAATTGGGTATATTCATGCTGGAAAAGACGAGATTGAAAGGTGACATGATTACGGTATTGAGATTCTAAAGGAGCAATATAAATCATGACAGTTTGTTTTCAACTTATCCAGAGTAATAGAACCAGAGGACACGGCCTGCGATTGAAGTGGGGGTAAATTCAGATCAAATCTATGCAAACACTGTTTCAGTGAGTGAATAGTAAACCTGTGGAAGGAGACAGTTGAATCAGGAAGTGTTGATTTTTTTCAAACACAGATTAGTTTTCTTTTAGGAAATAACATATGAGATATAGTACATAGGTAGTTTAGGACATATGTGCAAGGTGTAAGGCAAACTAGATGGATCTTGATTTTTTTTGTCTTAACATTTCTTATGTTCTTAAACAAAAATGGCATCAGGTCAAATACAGCAGAATTCATCATGTTTACTCATTACCAAAACACATTTCAGCAGGTCTGATGCAGATTTCAGTTAGAATAGTGAATGTTTAAGTTTGGTTGGATATGGTTTCTGCTATATGTGAATAATTGGCAGTTATTAATGTTAACAGCTTAAGGCCTGTGTTGTAGTCATTTGCAGATGCACAGCCAGGATAAATAAATGGTGGTTGAAATTATTCAATTCTCTGTCTATTCTTAACTGGATGATGTAAATTGTTGAACTCAGTGTATTTTAAAAATGTCATCCTTGATATGGCAGTTTGATTTCATGATAGAAATGCGATTCAGAAGCACTTACAAAATAAATGGCTGTCGAGATATGTAAAGTGGTAAATGCAATCTCCTGAAAGCTTCCACTGAGGGATAACTAGTTTGTTTTCTAAAGTGAATAAACCCTTTAGATTTGTTAAAAAAAAGATTCTCCGAATAATATTATATTGGCTGCCAGTGCATTTTCACGTTTTAGAACTAGTTTAATGGTTTTAACAATTAAAATGACCGCAGAGTATGTAATTAGTTTGCTTTCAGTGTGTGTGTTTTTTTAATTGTGTAGTAATTCTGTGAGCACCAGTTTAAATTTCTCTTTTCTGTTCAGCCTGAGCGACCACCTTCAAGTAAGTGGCAACTAGACAACTGGTTGAAAAGGAACTCCCACAAAGTTTCCCCAGCTTCTTCTGTGGACAGTCACATCCAGTCATCGCAGAGCTACAAGAAAGAAAGCAGGGACCAGAATGCAGCCTACGAGGATCCGAGTGGATCAAAGGATGCAACCACAGCCACATCCGGCAGGGATTCAAGGACTGCACAGAAAGGTTCCGAAAGCCGAGGTCGTCAGAAATCACCAGCACAAAGTGATGGTAGCACACAACGGAAGTGGGTTGGTAAAAAGCAGCCTAAAAAGGCAGAACGACCAGCTGTAACTGAGGAGCAACGAGGCGGGCTGAAAGTTGAAAGTGAGCCTACCTCAGACAGGGCTACTCCTATTCCTGCCAATCGTCACAAAGCTGCTACAAAGGGTTCCAGGAAGCCTAGCACAAAATCCAAATCGACGAGAGTGACTGTTGAAAAAAGAAAGCACAACAAGAGTGCAAGTAAAACCCCCCAAAAATCCAAGGAATATGTTGATACGGACTCCTCTTCCTCTGATTCTGAGCAAAGCGAGACCCTCCCTCCCGCATCCCAAACCCCAAAGTATTCAGAGAATAACAGGACTCCTGTTCATAAATCCTCCATGGATGGGGAAGACAGCATTTTCAGACAGAGGAATTTCTCTCCTATGGAAGAGAAGGAACTCCTTTCACCGCTGAGTGATGTTGATGACAAGTTTCGCAACATTACCTCACTTATTGTTAGAATTGATTTGAGTCTCTTGTCCAGGAGACCTGAATCTCCTCAAAAAGAAATTGAGCAGCCTAAAGTGGACAAGGAGGTCTCTTCTGACAGGCGAATGCGAGACACTCCAAAACAGCCAATTGAAAAAAGTACCGCCAAAGGCAAGAGGAAGCACAAGGTAAGAGAGATTGCGTTGGCTTCAGAATACATTGTTATTAATTGTAAAGATATTCATCTTTGGGTGGCATGAAAATGGATAAAGTTGGTCCATCTGTTGCAGACATTTCTGATAGAATTGCAGTGCTTCTATTTCAGATGATGTTGTACTGTTGGACTCACCTAGGGATCTTGTCTGCTGAACTCAGTATCTTGAGCATTGGGACACTCAGTTGAACCCGATGGTGGTTCTTCTAAGTGTAGTATATCTGCATAGATCAACGGGACGAATAAAAAATGTAAACTGTTTGTGCCTTCTGAAAATGAACAATATTTTACATCTCTATTGATCTTCTTTACTGAGCAAACGGAATTACCTCAGCAAAGTGCATGAAAATGAATGTGTGTGGTTACTGGTTTGATCTTGCAATATAATATAAAATCTTGTGTCGTTCCCATCAGGAGATTGTCTCAAACCCTTTGTCTAATAATAATAATAACAATAATAAGCCTTGCATCTTATCACTACATTGTGACATCTCAAAGTGCTTCAGAAAATATACTGTGTATTGTGCAGGAGAAATCTTAGAAATATTCAGTGCAGACAACACAAATCATAGAATATTACAGCACAGGAGGCCTTTTGGCCCATCTTTCTTGTGCTTGTTTATTGGAAGAGCTACTTAATCAGTCCCACATCCCACCCCCTGAAACGGATACCATGGCTTCCTTTGAAACATGACTGCCATAGAGGACTGTACTGTATATTATTTTGGTTCCTAATTATTGTCATTTGGTCAGGCTTAAGTGGGATTTTAAGACCAGATGGTCCATCCTGCGCAGAATCTCCCTTTGATTGGCATGGGGAGCAATAAAATCACCAAAGAGGCTTATCGTACCACCTTTTGGAATGGATATTCAGTTAAGGATGTATGGTGATTCAGAACAACCAAAGAAGGATCCTGGTCATGGAGTCCTGCTGCTCAGTGGTTAGAGCCCTCACCTTGCAAGCGAGAGGATCTGGGTTCGATTCCCAGGACAAGTTTTCTAACTCCACACTTCTCTGTTTACCTGGCAGTAAGTAGGAAGCTGGTTGTCAGTTGATCACTTTTCTGTAGGTAATAATTCTTTCTAAAAAAAATAATTTGGTCACTTAATTTGAACTGTTTGTGGGACCCTGATGTACTCAATTGGCTGTTGAGTTTCGCTCACAAAACATGCAGTTAATTCACTTTACAGTGTATTCTGTGACATGCTTTGAGACGTCTAGAAGATGTGATATGTGGTGCTAAAGCATATCAAATGCCAGGATTATTTTCATTATTATTATTTGTTGATCTCATTGCTCTGGTACTCTTCATATTTCAGTGTTTAATTGCAAACTTTTTTTTAAAAATGAATTTTTGCCTTTATTGGATTTGTAGGTACCCAATTTTACTCTTTTCGGGGTGCTCTATTTAGCGAGCAATCTGGTTCCCGTGAAACCCCAAATCCTCACCCGGGACTGCAATGCTGTAATAATATTTTCTGCCACTAGATGTCTTATTTAATCAATGGTAAAGCTGGTGATGCTGCAAGCAAATTCAGTATTTTGTCTATGGGGAGAGTGTTGGAGAGAGGGCCCTGACCTGCCTGGATTCGAACACAGGTCTCACGCTTGTAAGGCGAGCGCTCTAACCACTGAGCTCCAGGACTCTCATGCTGCTTGTCACAAACACTTGTCTCCTCGTGTGGATGAGTTTCACCCAACTTTCTTGCTCAGCTCACATACCTGGTGGACAATATTAACGCAACAGGATTCTCACAAATAGGTCACAGTTCTGGTCTACTTCCAAGGCTATTGTAATTATGAAGACAGTGTGGTTTGGTGGTTTTTCACTGGATTTTAATTGAGTCCACAGATATTCACAGATTTTACAGTGCACTTTCTACTTGTTCTATTCTTTCTTAATCAAGCTCCTGTACCTGTGTGTCCACATTATAATCATTTGCCTTTCTGGTAAATGTATTTGTATCACTTTAAATAGTGTTAGTTGGACTGGCTGTTAAGTGGCCCTGATACATTGTAATCACTCCCAAACTATTGGAGCTGCATTATACCATCTTGTCAGTAGACTGTTTCAAACAATTGTTTTTTTCTTTTAAGCGTTTTTGTAACTGCACTTTTTAAATATAGTAAAAGACCAAATTAATTCGTATTGTGAGGGGTTTTCATTCTTGTTACCCACTCCAATTGTATTTTAAAATCCGTTAAATGTTATTACAAATAATACAGTAACATCGAAGACTGTCTTATGCACTATCGGTTTCGTGTGGATCTAAATCTCAGCAGCAAATATAAAACCACATTTTTGTAATTTTTTTTAGAAACTTCTTTTTCCAGGTATGTTTTCCTTTTCCAGGATGCAAGACACCATTGTTGTGGTGTAATTACAATTGAAGGCAGTGGATGTGACCTCACAATGGGGATGCATGTTTAATGTAGTTACTGATGCAATGGTAATTGCTGCAACGTTGAAGCTAATACGAGTTGGGAAGAGTCTGGTGGCAATTATTTTGTGATGTGTTGCTTAGAATGATGGAGAGAATGAGAGCTGTGAAAATAAGAAGCCTAAAACAGAAGAAAAGATTATAAGCCACAAGACTTCAAGCAACAAAGAGTAAGTAATATTCTACCTCTGCCTGTAATGAGGGAGAAGCATTAATTGAAAAAAAATTAATTCATGGATGTACAGTTGTTAAACAAAAGACAAAATACTGCAGATTATTATTATCTGAAATAATAAGATTGCTGGGCCAGGCAGCATCTATGAAGAGGAAAGTGAGTTAATGTTTAAAATCAATGACATTTTGTTGTAACTGGGGGATATTGGAAGGGAGCTCATTGTAAGAATAAGAAAATAAGGGTGTGCGTGTTTTTCTGTTTTAGATGTACAGTTATTTATTTTAGATTGACATTTAGATTACTACCTTTTTTTTCCTTTCTCGTTTTTCCTCTTAACTAACCTTTGCTGAAGGCAGCAATTTAAGTTGGGGTATTGTTATATGGGTAGCATCGATACCTTTGGCGCCTTTACCCAACTGATCATTCTTTTTGTTTGAACTAGAATAATGTATTCATGAGCTATTTTCCAACGGATACCAGATCTTTCTGCTCTGTAAAGCTGAGAGCAGTATCATGTGGTTTTTATACTCAATAAGCTTTTGGAGCTATTTAAGTCCTCAGATTTTTGTCACCCATAGCAGTAGTGTTATCTGGTCATGCTGATTTTATCCATGGGTACCCTGGAATTGTTATTTTAGCATTAACAATATATATGGTATGTTGAATATTGAGTAGCAGATATTTCCGTGGATCATTATATATTTGAAATCCGATTTACGTTATCAAGAGTGAATCATTTGAAATCCGATTTACATTATCAAGAGTGAATCATTTCAATATTAACAAGCGTTTATATTCCTACCTTCACAGTTCTTTGAGGCCATCTTCTGAACGAGACAAGGTATCTCTACCATCTCCTTCTGCCTCTGCTTCACAAAGGACTCCCAAGACAGAGCACAAACATCAGAGCCGCAGGAGAACTGCTAGTCAGTCCTCCACCTCAAAGAGCAATAATAGCAGTAGCACCAAGCAAAGCAGCAACAGCACCAAAAGCAACTCCTCATCTTCCAAGCATAAAAAGACAGAAGAAAAGGCATCCATGCGTCCCAAGGAGAACCGGGTCAGTCATCTCCAATTATGTTAAAAAGCTATCTACACTGGTAGCACTTTGTAGAGAGCCTTAAAAACAAATGCAACTCCATGACTGGATACTGGGAGATGCACATAGGGATTGAGTCTTAACATTTTTTAAAGAAAAACCTTTTCTGTGTTTTCGATTTGAAATTGATGTCTCACACCGTGGGTCATGATTGTGAGTTCATATTGTGCTCCTCGTTCCATCGTACTCTAAGAAATTATAAATCTATTGTCCCTTGACAATTTTCTGTTCTCAGGAAGATGTATTGATTCCATTTTCTTCCTTACTATTACTTGCACATGTTCTATCTGCAATACCTCACCATTATTTACATGTGAGATTTAATCGTCAGTGGACTGTTTCAAACAGGTTACTTGGACTTTAGGCAGTTGCATAGCTGATTGCAACCCTGCACCCACACAATGCTCACTTCTTTTATGTACTTATTATAGTACTTTAGAACAAAATAGCTTGGATTAATTTTCCACTGGTAGATGTGTCAGTCACTCGAGGTCACAGATTTGAAATAGTTTCTAAAAGAAGCAGAGGGGAGGTGAGGAGAAATGTTTTCACGCAGCTCAAATCTAGAATACATTGCCTGAATGTTTCAGGTGTGGAGGCCAATTCGATGACGACTTTTAAAAGAGAGGCGGATGGTTATTTGGGGAGAACAAGCTTACGGGTTATGGAGAGAGAGCTTGGGAAGTAGGATTGACTTTGAACAGCTCTTTTCAAAGAGCCAGCACAGACACAATGGGTCGAATGGCCTCCTTGTATGCTGTAAAATTATTTGATTCGATGATTAGTGATCAGAAGTAGATATTTCTGTATTCTGTTTTTCCTGTCTATGTCTATTCTCTGTAAACACCAGCATACTGCACAAGTGATTTCACTAACGCAAAGTTTGAATACAATTTACACAGCTCAGCAGTGGCTGCAACGTTATTTTCAATTGTCAGCTCAAATTTACGTCATTATAGATCGATTTTCTCTCTTCACAGCATTCCTTATATTGAGATAGTAATCATTAGTTTGGGACAATAAAGTATTAATTAAATGTTAAATTACTAGAATGAAAATGGAAAGTGCCTTTTATGCCTGACCGTTACTGTGAGAAATACTGAACCACACACAGTTTGACAGAAATTTTATTTTATAGTTGCAAGAAAAAAACCCTGTTAGCTCTACTCTGCCATCATCAACACCATCAGGAGATGGTTTGAAGTTGAGAAGGCCCAAGTTGACATTTGAAGATCGGTGAGTACAGTTTTGTGCTTGGGCATGAATTGAGCTAAATTGGAAGTGTCGTACAGTTTCAGGTGTTGTTGAAAATGTTTTACCAAGGCTTTCATTGGTTTTCACAAGCGGAAAGAGAAAGAACTCTGGCACAAACCAAGAGAGAAAGTTAGAAGAATCTTGCTCTTAAATAAATGCACATATACACCTATACACATCTTAAATGCTCCATTCTGCCTCCCACATTGTTTGTGTATACAAACTCAAGCAAAATATTAGCAACTAACTGCTCCTGAAATACTATTTCCAACTGATAATGGGGGACAACATCAGTGTTAATGTTTATAGGAAAATATCTTTGTAGGTGCTGCATTGTTAGAGCATGCTGTGGACTCCAAGCTGATAAATTGGCATTCCCAAAAGCCCCACGGCTTGAGGCGTTCTATATTTAAACCACACAGGCAACATTATTGCCTATTAACAATGGGATATTTTTAAAAAGCGATGAGTAACATTGCTGAATCCCAAGGGCGTTGGTCTGTAGGGAAAATGTCTACAGGGTTTCCTAACCAAAACACCATTGCTACAGTTTGGAGGTATTGGAGCTACAGTTTGGCGCCTCACCTCACCACAGCTGTCTGACGAAGTGGTGAAAAAATAAGAGGTGTTTTATCTCCTCACAAAGCTGCCTCCCTTTTATCTCTGCTTTTGTATGTGGCTGCATAATTCCCAAATCAGATATTCAATATGTAATTTTATTCAATTTGTTTTGTTGAATCTTCAGACTGATACTTATAAACCTGTGACTTTAGGCTGCTCAGATGCAGATATGTAAAGATAAAGTTTTCAAAATAGCAAATTAAAATTTAAAAGCCTAGAAAAGATATTAAGGAATTGTTGTGAAGCAGTGTTATGCATATGCTTGTCAAAGTGAACTTGCTAACTACCACCTTGTAGTGTTGCTTTGCAAGAAGCAGTGGTTCTTTAAAACCTGGAAATTATATATTTTTAAAAAATCTTTTAGGTTGTATTCAGCAGATCATTATCTCCAGGAAGCAAAAAAGCTTAAGCACAATGCAGATGCACTGGTAAGTTATACAATTTGCCTTTTTCAGTTACATTTGTGTATGTTGGACTTCTTTCTTTGTGAAAAGCTGCCATTTATGTGTTGTAGCTTTGAGATCCAAAGTTACATAGGACAGGCTTGAACTGTTCTTAGTGCTGGCAGCTTAGCAAACTTCAAATCAAATGTTTGAGGTTGTTTTAAATTTGCATTGAGTCTGCTGATCTCATTACAATTCCACAGCAGTAAAGCAATCATCGAAACAGTGCATGTTGCAGATAAACTTATGTCCGTTCAATGCAATGTGTTGACAGTCACACTGCGGACTTTCAGTGGAAGAACATTAGGAAATAATGGGGCAACATGTTGCCTAATTTTTTTTAAAAAATAGAAATCTATTTTGCCAGTTTATTTATATCTAAAGCCATCCTGACTGACAATGAGAACAAATTCTGACCCTTTACAAATCCTTTACACCCTAGGAACCTGGGCTGTCTCCTTGTTATAATGACGTCAGTAATGGGGATTGATCAGTTACTTTTACAACGTAGAATCGGCTATCACCATATAGTGATAGTAAACCAGTGAGCTTCTTCAGCAATTTAGACAAAGAATGGTACAAAATATGTACTTAGCTTTTAGCATCCTTTAGTTGAATAGTCCCTCTGAGCGCTTGTTAAATATTTAACTCCCAATATTTTTTAAAAAAAGTTACTTATATTAGTTTTAATTTGTTTATTATTGGAGCTGTGAGCTGATCCCCTACTATTTTGTCATTTTTAGTCGGACAGGTTTGAAAAAGCAGTGTATTATCTTGATGCCGTTGTATCTTTCATTGAGTGCGGAAACGCTTTGGAACGAAATTCTCAAGAAGCCAAGTCTCCTTTCCCCATGTATGCCGAGACTGTAGAACTTATCAAGTAAGTGAGACAATGACTGTGAGCTCACACATTATCTGCTTAAAAACATGTTACTTGGGCTAATTGATTTCAAGGTTGGGCACGGGTTAATGATGTACTGTTTGTATTGTGATATTTTCATTATACGTTTTCTTTAATAAATAGTAAACCATTTCCTATCTCTCTCACTTAAAGTTAGTCTGCTGCATACCGGTATCTACTTTCTCAAAGGTAAAATCACTGAGAGCAACAGCTAGCAACATGTCTGATCTTAACACTGGTTTGCAATGAGAAAGATGCAGAGCGATGAGATATAATCATCATCATTCCCCCACCCCCAGTCCTCACCGTGGGTCTGAAGCAGTGACTGTTCAGCGCCTTGGGACGACCTTCTGACGCGAGAGGCGCTATTCAAGTGTAATTTTGTTGTTGTTTATTCTAAAAGCCATTTCTCATTGTACCTCAAAACACACACACACACACAAGATCTCATGGGTTTTAATCTGGAAATAAACCTTGTCTAGTTTGAAAGACATCACTGTATTCTCAGAAAATCAACCATGGGAGATGGTTCAAAATCACCACCCCTATTTTTGGCTTAGCAAGTGGAAGAAAACTCCACCATGTTCCCCCAGCAATGTGCAGTGGGAAGTGAATTGCCAGATAAATTGGGTGCAAAAAAAAAACTTGGTGCCAGAGAATTCTAACCCACAAGATGCTCAATCCTCCTTTGTAGCAAAAGTACCCATCAGGGTATTGATGGGCATGCTCACTATATTACACAATCTTCATTGCAGTAAACAATCGCTTTCTAAAAAATGTATTAAGCTTTGAATAATAATCCTTGCATTTGATATAGTGCCTTATCGCTTCTTCGAGACGTCTCAAAGCACTTCACAGAATATACTGTAAAGTGAATTGACTTTATATTTTTGGGTGAAACGCGGCAGCCAATTGCGCACAGCAGTGTCCCACAAACAGTCGTGGATTAAGTGACCAGGTTATTATTATTCAATTTACTTTTTTTAGCACCTAGATCAGAGTTGAATATCTGCTAGAATATAAATAAACAATTTTCCGTCTGATATCCCTGACGTTGTTTAATTAATCCCTTCTAACTTGGTTTGCAACTCAGTTTTGCCTTTTATTTCACTTACTCAGTTTTACGACCAGATGCATTCGCAGTCTCCACTCAGCACTTCAGTGCTTACAAAATGTGTCGCTGGATGTTGCAAAGTATGAGAACATTTAAGGCTTCAGTATTCTATTAAAAAGTAAATTCTACAATGTTACAAGGTTTTATTACAATTAAGTAGGTTTTCACAAACCAAAAAGTGCCCCATCTGTATTTTCTTCTCTCCAGATACACTATGAAGTTAAAGAACCATATGGCGCCTGATGCTACAGCAGCAGATAAAAAGCTGGCTGTCCTGTGGTACGTTTAACCTTCTGTGTTCTGTGTACTGTCTTAGCCTTATAAACCCGTGGTGACAAAAATTGTCATCATGAATCATCTTAATGAGGTTTGAGCTTCTTCCCTGATCAATTAAGAGTTGCTGCTGGAACCAGAGGAAATTTATTTTGAAATAGATGGATTGCCTTTGCACTAACCAGTTTATATCAAAAGTGTCAACAGTAAACGTTATCCATGTACATATACATTGCATGATCATGTGAAATTGTTGTTCGTAACTTGTTTATGGTAGTTTCTGATACCAATACGGTCAAAGTACACGTCAAGGTGTGTGCTTGAATTTAACCTTCTTTTGGTCACCATTCCCCTCCTTATCTTCTTCAGCTCCCAGTCCCCAGCTTGAGTGCCCAGCCAACAGTGTCAAGCGTTTTGAGATGTTCTGATGTGAAAGGCGCTATATAAATGTAAATTGTATTGTATAATAAGGTCACTCTTTTGGACCTTTTACCAATCAGCGATAGTTTAGTAACAGTATAGCTTTGAAATAAGGCCATCTACCCCGTCCAGTGAACTGTTGTTTGTACTGCACGCAAGTGACTATACTCAACCCTATCCCTCGTCCCATATCCCTCAACTTTTTCTCATTTGAATGTACATATGGGTGGAGCCCCAACAACTGACTGCAGAAGGGAATTCAACACTTTTACCACTCTGAAAAAAAAGATTTCCTTCTCTGTTGTGGACCTCTGAGTTTAAACTGATTTTAAACTATGCCTTCTAGTTCTACATGCTTGATTTCAACCATATGATCAAACAATGATTAACCTGTAAATTGGCTGAAATTTTGATTGATGTTAACTTGGTTTATTTGGGGAAATGCCAGTGCAGGTCAAGGTTGCCTAGGCACAAGGTATAACGCCAGCCAGAATTTCAGTCTAGGAATCTCTTCAGTTAACGTTGTAGAAATGTCTGTTAATTAAAATGCATGTCCTTGTTTGTAGTCTCCGATGTCAGTCACTTTTGTACATGAGGCTGTTTAAATTGAAGAAGGACAGTGCACTAAAATACTCCAAAACATTGACCGAACACCTCAAGGTAAATCAGATCATTATTGTTGTAGTTTGTTTTACTTGATTGCTCCAAGCCATTCCTTTTGTGATCTAAAATTGTTTTTCATTTTGTAGAATTCCTATAACAGTGCTCAGGCTCAGTCACCTGGTGTGGGCAGGTAATTTCTCTATTGTGCATTATTTAAACGTATGTTCTATCTTACGCAAAATCACAGATAAACATCAAGCCTTTGGGGAGGTTGGGGTTGTGTGGATTTTGTCATATGTGACTCAGTTGGTGGCACTCTCGTTTCAAGTCAGAATGCTGTGAGTTCAAGCTCCTTAACGAGACCTTGATCCTGATCTAGGCTGACATTTCATTGCAGTGCTGGGGATAAATATTGTGTTTTCGGAATTGTCGTCCTTCAAATACACAAAGATGTATTTTGCCCGTTAATGGGATGTTAAAGATCCCACAGCACAAATCAAAACGAGAAGGGAGTTTCTTCCTAAATGTGATAATGATTTGGGAAAGTCTTAGCCAACCACCCCACAAATAAAATTGGCCATTCACTTGATGCCTGTTTATGAAACATTGCTGTGTGTAGATTGGCTCACAATTCAACTGCAAAATATACAGTCACTGCAATCATGCAAAGGACAGTACCTGACAATGTAGCCCATCCCCAGCACTGCATTGGAGTGTCAGCTCAGACTGAGTTCAAGTCCCAACATGGGATTTGAACCCACAACCTTGTGACTCAGACAAAAGTCCTACCACTGAGCTAAGATGACACACTTGTTGACACGATAGACTCTTCTAAAAGGTACTGAGGGTTGCTCATCCCCTTTGTAAAACCATATCCCAGAATAATCAGAAGGATAGACATTTGGGGACAAAACAAGTATTACAGTCCCATAAAAAGGCGATTGAGACTGAAGATTGATTTTCACTTTGCTACTGTTAAAAGTATATTAACGATTATTCTTTTGATCTCTCTTGATAGCAAAGCTGCAGGCACGCCATCTCCCGTGTCACCCAAACTCTCTCCAGGCACTGCTGGAAACTATTCCTCTGGGGGAAATTCTTCCTCCAGCAGTTCTTCTGCCTCTGTCACAATTCCACAAAGGATCCATCAGATGGCAGCTAGTTATGTCCAAGTCACATCCAATTTTCTGTATGCCACTGAGGTGTGGGACCAAGCTGATCAGCTAGGGAAAGAAAACAAAGGTAGGTTATCTGAGGCAGTGCCCAATGTTATGTTGCAGTATTATGCTACGTATACAAATTCTCACCATTTATTTTGAGTGTACTTTTTTTTAAGAAATCATTTGACTTTGATTTTCATAGATAGCACATTGGAAGTTTAGTCTGTTATAGGGCACTTCTGTTTATAAAGGGCCTGGCTGGAGCCCAAATCTGCCCATAATCTCCTGTGGTTACGAGGAGAATGTTGTGTGCTTCGGGTTTCCGACCATAGTAATAATAATTTGGCCACTCAATCCACAACTGTGAGCAATTGGCTACCGAGCTTCACCCACATAATACGCAGTATATTCTGTGAAGCTCTTTTTGAGATGTTTTACTATTTACTTCAGTAAATTGACACAAATCCAATAAAGTTTAGGTTGCTTACTAAAACTTTGCTTTGTTTTGTTTGTAGACTTTTTTACTGAGCTGGATAGAGTGATGCACCCATTGATATTTAGCAGCAGCAGTATGACTGAGCTGGTACGCTACACCCGCCAGGGATTACATTGGCTTCGACTGGATGCTAGCCTAATACCTTGAGGAACTTGGAAAAGTTGGACTGGTGATCCGAAGACTCTTCCTCTTTCTTGCTGCCTCGAACACCTTTCACATCATTGTTGCTATATATATTTTTAAAGAAATTGCGCATAAAATCCTGACCTGGTTTTACAGAACAAAAGAAATTATGAAAACTGTTACATTAGGGATGAAACCAATTTTAAACCAGTGACTTATCTTGCGGATAAAATCTGTAGAACGTACATTTTTAATACTTTCGTTATATTTCTTCATAAACGCTTTCAATCGCCAGAGCTTCATCAAGCCTCTCCCAGAAAGAAGGCTCACAATCATGTAAACTATGATCAGCGACATTTACACTAATGAAATAATCACAGCTTAGAAACCTATAAGCCAAGTTTACTGCATGAAATCTAGATGCACTTACATTTCATAATAGTTCTGTACTCATTTCATATTCCCCTATGTGCCCAGTCCTTGTTCTAATGATAATATTGGGAGTTTTCCTTCCTATGAATCTTACTCAGTTTTCTCTTGTCAAATCCGACATTAACACAGGGTATTTTATTTTTTAAATCAATTGTAAGAGACTGCATTAGGAAATTCCTCTCACTTTATATAACGCATGCTCAGAGCTACATTTGTTTCTTGAATGCATGCTGCAGTCTACCTAGGAAGTTGACTTTGATTTACCAAAGTAGAAAAATGTGCACTGCTGGTTCTTTGTAGATACAAAAAACAGTAGTTGTGTTAACAGCCTTGCCCCAGTCTGATGTGACTTTCAAGTTCAGTTGATGCAACAGAATTGTGAATGGATTTTTACTGCTACACGTTGGAGAATACTTTGGGGCTATGATTTATGTCGGTACTTCACTGCATTTGCTTTTGAATGCCATGTGCTGGATAACTGAAGTGGTTCTGTCTGGCATAACATTGTACAGAAGACATGCACCTTTGTACAGGAGATGTACAGCATTTATACTGTTGTAGTTGTAACCCATCTGAGATGTTAGCCAAATGAATTGCAATGCTGCCTCCCCATCACCAGCACAGCTTAGCTGCTTTCATATATATTGGTTCCTCTACTCTGCTGGGCCTACAGTTTAATCAGTCTACTGTGTACGTCCGCACAGGTGGACAGTGAAACGTCCATAGGCAATGCAATACCAGACCTGAATGAAATGCAATTGTTTGGGTAAGATAGACTGTATGTGCCTGACATGTTTCTGGTGTAACAGCTGGCTGGAGGTTTTGTAAATTATGGATGGTTTGAAGCATTTTTTTTCTAAGAGTGTTGGGATGTGACATGAAATACTTGGCATATAAAGAACTTTTTAATGTGAATAATTGAATTCCTATATATTAAGTTGTAAAATCTGAAGAAGAGAAGAAACAGTACCAATGCAGCTCCAATTATTATGCATTATAAAAATATACAGCTGCTTTAAATGTCACTGATTTAGCAAAAACGTTTTCTAAAGTACTTTCACAAGTATAACCAGGTTAGCATTTCCTGAGTATTTTTGTTAAGCTCTTTCGGGGGTTGAATCTGCCACGTCAAACACATTGTGTGTGCCTTATACATCTGTATTCCCCCTCCTTGATATACATTTACAGTAGATTGCCAAGGTGCTACGTCAAGCGGTCATGCTGTGTAAACTACTTACTTTGAGGGAAAAAAAAGTGTTGTTTGTGTTTTAATTTCTAATCATGCCTTTGGGATAAATTTTAGCCACTTTCTCCAGATGTCTGTGCCACACTATTTTAAATTGATTGCACTAGTGTAAGATTACAGGGTGGGGAAACAGACTGTTACCCTTGAATAAATTGAAATATATGAGGAGGATGCAGTAAAACACTATTGAAATGAGTTCCAACATTTGCAGCCAGTCGAACGGGGGAGAAGTGCAGCAACGTAAAGTGGGGAATATATTTAATATAATTTTTTTTGTTTGAGTGAAGAGATTGGTAGCGTAAGTTTCTTTTGTTTGTGACTCCAAAATATTTGCTGTTTGAACAGTTTGCATTTTTTTTTGAAAAAAACTTTAAAATATTTACCTCCCAAGTAAACAGGAAGGCACAGCGCTGAGCTGGTGCCATAACTAGCATTACAGTGGTTAGACTTTAACCAGCAAACACGTTCCATATAGTAAAGACATTTTGAAGAGGTTATTCTGTCTAGTCGACCACTCTCTATATATTTTTTTATTTGCAAAGGGAGACGTGCTACAATGGGTTTTGTTGCTTTAAAGTTTGGGGAAACCGATTCAAGGTGAGAAGTGACTTCAGGGGAACAGAATGAGCAGAGGACATTTCCAAACTCTGCCCCTACAGACAACAGGAGTGGGATATTTTCTATCTAGCTGTATGTAGAAAACTGGCCTACTTCCGGTCAAAATCGATAGGCCTGCGAGTTCAGAGTAAGATGCTTTTTTTTAACCAAAAAAAGATGGATTATGCGAGATTTTTTTAAGATTCAAATATTTTTAAAATCAATTGACAATTCTTTGTAAATATTCCAAGAATTCCATGGGCCTTTTATTGCAGCGGATTGAAAACGGCTTAGAAAGAATAATACCTGCCATTTACCACACCTCATTGTCATTTCTTACTGCCAGAATCTCATTGAATTGTTGTTGACAGCAATGTTTGGAAAAGTTAGATCATACAACTTCAGTACCTAGTGAGAAAGAGAGAGAGAGTGATTCTCATTCCAGTCTAACATACTGGCAAAAGTCATCCATTGTTGCGTTCTCCACTTTTCTCTTTTTTTAAAAAAAGAAGTAATGTATTCAACCAGTGTAAGAAATAGCCATCGAACCACTTAACTAGCACAGTCTTCCTGTACAGCGATCATCAGAAAGATTCTCAAACATTTGTCAGCCAGCCAGATTCCAAAATGGTTTCAGTCTTTACCGTTGTCGTTCTTGGGACTATAAATGTATGTGATGTTAATACTGAAAGTGTGTAATGATAGGTTTGTGTCTGATATGATGTCTGCCCTTAAAGTATCAAAAGTTTTAATGTAATGTGTATTTCTAATTATAAATGTTTTATTTGATAGAATTAACTGACCTTATAATATTTTATAGTATTTATTACTGTAGACGATGTCTAGGTCATGTAGACCTTTTAGCTCGCTGTTCCCATTTAATGCCTCCCTATGATTTGTATCTTCATTTTCAGATTCTGGGGATGAAGAAAAGATATACTGGAGACCATTTCCTCCTCACTAGCTACACTTTTCTTTCATTTCAGTCTGAAGCTACAGATGTTTATTGAAACACATTAAATATTCAAACAGAGTAACCTTATATAAGCAGAAAATGAAAAGTTGCAGAAAAATAATCAAAAAGGGAAGTGATCATTTTAATCAAAATTGGGACATGTGATTTCCCCCTCCCCCCTCTTGTGGGTTTCCTTTGCTATGTGTTCCTGTCACATTATCTTGATTAGCAAAAATTGTCTGAATTTTGCAAGTGGCATTTTTGTTTAGTATCGAGTACCTTTCTGAAAATTAAATGTTATTTTTTACAACAGCTTTCCTCATGCAAAACTTCAGTCAATCACTAGATCAATAGCGACACGTTTTGCTGCTTGCTTTAGGTTATTGTACCAGTCCTAAGACAAGAGGTTACTCAAAATCAGGGTGTTCGTAAAGTTCTTTGCAACTTATTGAATTCTCTCGACATAGTTGCCTGGATTTTCTGTGACCTATTTATGTTCATGCAGTGTTATCCCTATTTATCAACTGTATTACTGAATACTGGTACAGCTTGTATAATTTAGCACATCTTACTCACAAAAGGTACCTTTTTAAATAAAAAGGAATGGTCTATTTTTTAAATTTATAATGGTGTTTAAATGTGTTCCAAATAACTTGCTTTCTTATGATTTATAACACTTGATTGCATTGGCTTATACAAATGGAGAGGTTTAGTTAACTCAAAAAGTGAAAGCTTTTATTAGCTGTGGGTGAGGTTAACCTCTAACAGTGCCATCTTTTGCAATATACTGTACTTTGGCTCTTTACAAAGAGCGCTGCAGGGTCAAAATTGCCTCCTAAATGTTGGGGCAATTGAATCGGGAAATATTTGTAAAATAATCTGTTTATGGCAAGTAAAGAGCATTGTATAACCAGATTTTTGGGCTTCTGTAAAAATATATATTTTCCATCATAATGGAAAAATGTTTTTAGCAAATCTAGATTGTTGCAGTTCAGCTCTGTATTTTTCAACTTTAACCACAAGTTGCATATTTTTAAGGAAAATGGGATTCACGTATTTACTATGTGTATAAAAAAAACTCAAGATTCTTGTTAATTATTCTGTCATGAAAAGAAGTAGGTTTGCTTTGTATAATGCACAATTGTTAACTTTAGTGAACTTCCAGTGAGCTTTTTCTTTAATAAACTTTCCAAACAGTGAGTCATTTAAACAATTTTTTTTCATCCATCAGCACCAATATGTCTGAACCCCTTACTTTATCACTAATGAGCAATTATTTTCACCAGTACTATTCTACCAACCAAGCAACTTTGCTTACCTTCCTCTTCATCTGTGAGCCTACATTGCGGAAATTGGGAGAGGACATCATTGTAAGAAGATATAGCTAAACCCAATCCCACCATATTTTGCTATCCAAATCAAGTTGTTGAGTTTGGCTGGCTTTATTTTTCATTCTGTCTTCACTTTTTCTCAATCGTTCAGTGTTGCCTCCAGTGCTGTAACTATTTAGAATTTCAATTATTAAAATCCCTGTTGTATCGTGAAGGCTTACTACTACCAATAATAAACCTTGCATTTGATATAGTGCCTGTCACTTCTTCGAGGCGTGATAGGCATTGTACAAATGTAATTTTGTTGTTGTCTCAAAGAGCTTCACAGAATATATGTTGTGGGCGAAAGATACTAAGCCAGCTCTGTGTTACACATGCTCAATCAAGTGCATGCCACCCCGAGTAACTTATTGCTGATTAACTGCAGTAATAAAGTAATGAAAACACTGAGGAGGATTAAAAGCTGATTCATCAGGTGGAGTTGGTCTATAACACGACGACTGAACTTCGAAACCAGCTGAGTGAACCTTGTTGATAAGATTTTTTAAAAGTTTGCTCGGGGGGTGGGTGGGGTGGATTTCTGAGATGACTGTAATTATTCTGATCCATTTACAATGATTCTTTCAACTCTCCCCTACCCTTTGCTCAAGTCCCAACCTGACTGTTCAGCGTCTTGGGATATCCTCCCGATGTGAAAGGTGCTCTATAAATGTCATTTTGTTGTGGTTTTGTTTTTGTTGATTCTCCACTGTAGCAAATTTGAAACAATTTTTTAATCCAATTTACCTACATAGAAATTCACTGAATTTTATTTGACAGGTAACAATATAAATTTACCCAGTGCCTTTCACATTGAGGTGGGGGGTTGGGGGGTGGAGGGTAATGCCCCGAGAAGCTCAGTACTCTTGAGTTACGAAAGAACTTGCATTTTCAAATACAACGGTAATTTGGGAAATAAAGATCCACAAACTGCCTTTAGGTGAATGACTGATCTGACTGGGCTCCCAGGAGAAACTCCTTTCTTCTATCTGAAGAAGTAGATGGACCAAAATAGTTTGCTATTTGGTCTTGGGTGGGGTGTGGATGGCAAACGAGTGAACGGACTCAAATAAGAATGGACATTCCTATCTGGATCTGAAAGTTAGTTTTTACTGTCCGGTGCATTTAATAAAATAACTGAAAGGCGAGAACTCACACGACAACAACAACAAAATGACACTTGTATCGCACCTTTCACGTCAGGAGGATGTCCCAAGGCGCTGGACAGTCATTGTTTCAGGGCTTTGGGACGTCCTCCCGACGTGAAAGGCACTATACAAGTGCAATTTTGTCATCGTTTCACACCCAAGCTGGGGAGGGTGGAGGGAAAGGGGGCGATTTGGGGTGACCAATGGGACCATTGAAGAGAAGGGTTTTGACGTGGGACTTGAAGGAGGCCAGGGAGGGGTCAAGGTGGAGGCACTGCTGGATGGGAGTTTCAGAGGTTGTGCGGGTAGGTTGGGGGACATGGAGTAGGCCAGAGCCTGATAAGTGGAGGGGGCGGGCAGGTTAGTAGGGGGTTAGGAGGTCGCGGATGTAAGGTTTAACTGCTGCAGGAGAATGCTCAGGATATGAGAAAGAATTGGTTTAAACCGCATGGGCAGTTAGTTTAATTAATTAGTAATTAGTTGAAGCCGCTCAGCCCAAACAATCTGCGCAGGCGTCAATAATCAAAACTCCATAAAAGTTCTCCAGCTCATCCAGCTGCTATTAAAAGCTGAATTTGTTGACTCAAATTCCTCTGTTAATACTCAGCCAGACTGTGTGTCACGTCGTGTAATAAACAGCCAGTCAAACCTCATTTGAAAAATTGGGTGGGGTGGTGTCAATCCAAATTGTCCATGTGTTTAATTCACTGAGTCATATGAGTGCGTTGGTGTGGTCTCTGTGACACTTCCACCTGGGGAATTCCAGTTCCGAACCCATTTCCTATTATCAGCCTCAAAGTCGTGTTCGCCCACTGAAGCCAGTTAATTGTACTTGATGATGTATCCTGTGAAGTGGTTTGAGGCGTCCTCCTGATGTGAAAGGTACTGTCCCAAATGCAAGGATCATCATCACCTTGAAGTGAATGACCAGTTTTATCTGTTGGGTTGTTAGCCAGGACACTCCCAGCAGAAACTACTTTCAAATTGTGCCTCAGGCTCCTACACAAAACATGTTTAACCAAAGTCAGACCAATTCCTGGCAGTCATAAAGCTTGTTACAATTTGTCACTGTCGAACCACTTTCAATTAGGACTGTGTTTGGTCCACAGTCGTTTCATTTTTCATTCAGGGCCTTGGGACGTCCTCCCGATGTGAAAGGCTCTCTAGAAATGTAAATGTCATTTTTGTGGTGGTTCTTGTATTTTACAGCACATTCTGTAAAGTGCTTTGAGGCGACTCAACATTGTGATAAAATGGAAAGATTATTATAAGAGCCAGAAAGAGACTGGGGCATTGAGACTGTATCCGGACTTCATTTTGCCTGCGGATGTGAAAGCTACAAATACAGTACGAGGGTTATTTCTATTTGCACCTATGCACCAAAGGTGAATGGTCTCAATGCTCAATTAATTATAATAAATGATAATGGCTAGTTTCATTCTTGTAAAGGTACAGCCACAGCTTGCAGGATGTACCGCATATTTGGCAGCGTCATGAAGTGTGGTTTAAACCGATTGTTTCAGCAGTACTGACGTGGCTACACTGAAACTTAATTGGTAGGTGAGTCTTTCACCTATGAGTCAGAAAGTTGTGGGTTCAAGCCCCACCATGTTGACTAGGCTATAATAATTCAGGAAAGCCCCGATTTAGAATGCTTCTATTTACATTCTTTCGATTGAACGAACATAATTTTCTTAGCATCTTTTTATCGATATCGGACACTTGGTTTCGTTTTAACCAACAAAATTATCTTTAGCGCATGCGCAGTACATATTGTATATCGCAGTCGTATTTGGCTCGTCTTTCTAGTCCATACGCACAGTACATAGTGTAATCATGTGTAAATCGTGCTCGCACCTGGTATAGTGTATCCAAGTGTTTGAACTGGCCAATAGCATGTCGCTAAGTCATTGTTTAAAAGCAGCTGGTTGTGAAGCGACACCGCGCCAGGTCAGTATTACAGTAATTCCCAAACATTCCCGAACAACTTAGAGCGATTTACAGCCTATGCTGCGTTTCTACCGTTGTCGGGAAAGAGCAGTAAGTGATATGAGCAGCGGTAATACCGCTGGCGGCAGGAGACCCACAAAGTCATCACTTTAAATACTAAATTGGAGGTGATAAAGGTACGGACGTCGGGAGGGCTTTAGGGCTTGATCGACGGTGGCTATTATAAAACAGAACAAAGGCAACGTATTGCAAGTTCAAGGTGTGTTACAGCTGCAGGTGGAAGCAGATTGTAATACTGTACAGTTAACCCAAGTAACCCTTCTTCCCTATGTGTGTTGTGTGTTATTTAGTGGGTTCAAAGTCCGAAAATTTTGTGAAAAGAATGCATCTCGGGTTATATAATGAGAAAGCATGGAAAACCGCGTTTCGATTTATGATGTTTCGATCTGAGTACCTTTTTTCAGGAACGCAGCAACCCTGTCCTAAATCGAGGTTTACCTTTATCAATATTACTTACATTTGGTATCCTGCCTTTCATATCAGAAGGATTTATCTTAGTGCTTCACAGGATGTACTATAAAGTGTAGTGACTATTTTGTGGGTGTCAAAGAAGACAATTTGCACGTAACAATGTCTCACAAACAGCCATGAACACCAGAGGATACTCCCTTCTCTTTTTAGTAATGCAATGGGATCTTTAATGTCCACTTGAACCGGCAGACAGGACCTCGATTTAACATCTCATCTGAAGGACGGGACCTCCAACAACAAAGCACGCTTTCCAGCCCTGCATTGAGAGTGTCAGCTGAGACTGTATTGAGTTCAAAACTCTGCTGGGAGGCTTCAACACACAATCTTCCTGTTCAGAGGAGAGCGTGCTGACAACGGAGTCAAGCTGACACTTGAGTGCAAATAGAATCACTTCACGGCTATTTGTGGGATATTGTTGTGCTCAAATTGGCTGCTGCTTTCACCTAAAAATACACGGTCTCTACTCTCTTGTTAGAAAACCCAGTGAAGTATTTTGAGACACGTTGAAGTGCTCCAGTATATCAAATGAGGATTATTATCGGTTGGTAATTAAGGGTTTCATGTTAGCGATATGCTTTATATCTCCTCGCTGTCTCTATGGACGGTATGTCCAGTCTGAAGGCATGCCCTATGCCTCTGAATGCATTGTCTGAGCTAGAATGTCTGTATAGTTCAATTCACACATTTAATAGATTTTGAAAAATAGTACAAGATCGCCCCCTGGTGTTAATATCGCTGTTTTCCTGCAAACAAGTAAGTAATTTTTGGAAGCCAGCAAAGCTTAAATTAATTAGAGATCAGACGACCTCAAGCCACAGAGGCGAAAGATAGTATTTAATGTATATCATCTGGAGATTAAATTACAGCACAACTGCTTACTGACCTGACCCATCTTTATTGTTTTATATAATCCTCAATAAAATGCAGACAATGGAAAAATGACATAAAACAGAGCTAGCTTTTGACATTGATTTCAGATGTCGATGTTATGGTCGTTCAACAACACAGAACACAATCTATTCATAAGGGAGTTAAGAGGTGGGAGTGATTGCGATGTAAGCATGTTGATTCTTATTTCCGTCTGGTTTAACTAACAATTTGTCCCAGTAATGATTTGATCCTGGGTTTGATTTCCCTGCAGAGTTTCACCAAAGCCCACCGCAATATACGACATCCACAGTTGGTGAAAGTTGGATCGGAGGCAATACTTTCTAAACCAAGAGAATCACAAACCAGCAAAGGCCAAAAACAAATTGTGTATATAAAGGCAAAGCGCAGTCCCACGCAAATAATTCCCAGACGTGTGTGTATCTGGGATGCAGCACTGACAGTCCGCTAAGGCTGCAAGTGCTAACATTCAAATTTGCCACCGAATCCCCTCTGATGATACAATTGTGCCACGTTTAGAAGGTTTAGAAGCCAGAGACCTTGCTGAACATTCATGTTGGGTTTTCCTTATCTACGGCTCTGGAAGAAACCTGGAAGTAGGACTCCAGGAAAAGGGGGCATAATCTTAAACTTAGAGTTCAGGAGTGAAGCCAGGGAGGATATTTTTTTCACGCAAAGGGTAGTGGAAATCTGGAACCCTCTGCCCCCAAAAGCTAGTGGGTGCTGGATCCATTCCAATTTTTAAGACTGAGCTGGATAGATTTTTGCTAGGTCAGGGTATCAGTGTATCAGGGCAAAGGCGGGCAATTTAATTTGAGGTACTGAACAGCACAATCTAATAGAATGGTGGAACAGGCTCGAGCGGCTGAATGGCCTCCTCCTGTTCCAATGTTCTAAAGACTTTGAGTCCAGAAGAGACCAGGAACCCCCAAAAAATATTCCTAGAAACTGACTGCAATTCTTTACACACTTTTTTTTATTATTGCAGTTTGGCAAATATACAAAAAATAAATAGCGTGTGGACATTTATTTAAAAAAAATCAACTTTGTTCACAAATTAGGTGGGAGCGTTGGTCAGAAATGCTTTCATTTTGGAATGTCCTCCTTGAGATTTAGCTTTTGTGAATCTTCAAGGAGCAGCGATTTTTCCTGCAAAGATACAAGAGGAGCAGGAGTTCACAACACATTACACTGGTCATCGATTCTGAGGACGACAAACGTTGGTATTTACTTTACAACAAACAGCATTTATGCAGCGCCCCTCACGTAGGGTAACTTTCCACAGCGCTTTCAGGCTCAGGTTGGCAATAGCCAAAGCTTGGGGACCCCACAGTATGTGTTGGGATAACTGTTGAAGTCTGACCACCAGCCAAAACTTCATTGATATCACTGTTTGCCATGCCTTCCTGCTGCCTGACTCACGAAAATCACCACGCAAAATAGGCTTTAGCTTGTAGGGTTAATAGGAATTGAGTGGGATGACTCCCTCCCCCAGAGACAGTAGTCATATAGAACAGGAAAAAAATGTTTCCTCAAAAATTGGATTTCCACATTGATTTGGGATCAAACAATATTTTTAAGATTCTTTTGGTGAAACCACAAGTGTAATGACAGTGATCAAACTGCATAGTATACATTCCAGAGATTTTAGTGTCTGGTTAGAACGTGCATTTGTGATCAAAGCTCAGAGGCATGACATTGTAATGAAGTCATTTTTGTTTTGTATCACATTGCAGAAGATTGTAGCTGTTCTGGACACAGCTAACTGATATTAGTCTAGGTCTCCATCAGTGAATGCGCTTTCAGCCCGAAACCATGGAATGTTTCGGCAACAAAATATATAGCCCCTCCTTCCCCATCTTCAGGGCCCACCTGAAGACCTTCCTCTTCAACCATGCTTACTGTCACCTCCCCACTCTCTCTGGCTCTGTGTTGAACTCCGTCAATGTCAAGCGCATGACAACAACAACAATAATAATAATAATCATTGCATTTGATACAGCGCTTTTCACATCTTATCGATGTCCCAAAGCGCTTCACAGGATATACTGTAAAGTGAAATCACTGTACATTTGTGGGCGAAACGCGGCAGCCAATTGCGCACAACAGTGTCGTCCCACAGTCAGTCATGGATTGAAATGACCAATTTTATTATTGTGGGTTTTGTTGTATCCACCCAGAGCGAGTAATACCCAGCGAGGGGGACGCAATGTAAATGCTAGCTGTTGTTGTCTCCTTTTTGTTGATTTTGTCGCTCACCAGCAATATTTAGAGCCACATTCATCTTTTCCTCTGCAGGACGCTCCAAGGGGTCTCTGGGCGATCCATCTCCAGAGAGGTGTCATTCTCCGGACTCGCTCCAGCAAAATCTCAGACTGACTTACAGCAGCAGATTCAACCTAGGACACCACGGGACATCACTGTTAACAACCATTGATGGGCAATCCAGTCAGAATATTGGCTCCTTCCACAAAACTAAGAGATGTACACATTGAGAACATAAGAACATAAGATTAAGGAGCAGGAACAGGCCATTCAGCCCCTCGAGCCTGCCCCGCCATTCAATAAGATCATGGCTGATCTTCTAATCTAACTCCACCTGCCTGATGTATCCCCCTATCCCTTAATCCGTTTGTCCATAAGAAATCTGACAATTTCAGTCTCGAATATGTTCAAGGACTGAGCATCTACAGCCTTTTGAGGGTAGAGAATTCCATACATTCACTACCCTCTGAGTGAAGAAGTTTTTCCTCAGCTCAGTGCGAAAAGGCTTTTGAGCGTTGGAAAGTGTTTCTGTTTCTTTTCTGATCTCATTTTATTGTCTTATCCGGTATACATACATGTTGGGACATTCCCATGATGTGAAAGGTGATATACAAATGTGATTTTGTTGTTGTTGTTTGCGTTTCTCTGCTTCAAACCCATTCTCTCGAGACTCTAGGGACAGGGATTCCTTCCACTGTGGTGCTGTGGAACTAATTGGATAAACTTGGCAGACAGTGCTCTCAAAGGCAAGCTACATAGTTATATAGCAGGTGAAACACTCACTCTACTCCAAATCAGACTCTAGGTTTCCCAAGACACAGGGAACTTTCCATGCAAACATATGTGGAGCTCTCAGTCTGGTTTGAACACTCGCAAGCATAGTAATGAGGTCCTCATGTAAGATAATAATAATCCTTGCATTGGATACCCAGCTGACCAAATATAAATTCCCTCCAAAACCGCCGTGAGGGAAACCTTTTCACAGGTCTCAATCAAGTTCTGCAAGATAGCGATAAGGAATTGTCTTCTCTCTTTGGAGATACTTGCTTATCCCAATAGTACAGTAGTGAGCGTTACACAGTCCACATCTGAGTACTGTTTTACAATTATCTATATTATTTTCTTGAACTACTATGGTGGGCAGACTAAAGGTTTGTAACCAAGCTATGAAACATGGAAATTATATTTCTACACTTAAAATATAGAAGTAATATTGATCGAGTTAGCTCACGTTAAAAAAAAGTTAAATTCCTCCCTTCTTACCTGGCTGCTGAAAACAGTTGAAACGATGCAAATGAATGCAACGAGTTTCACAAACTGGGAGTTCATTTTGGAAGCAAGCATGCTTGTTGGACAGGTAGAGACGTAGAACAGACAAGATGTGTCCTCAGATCTTTGGACCTTGTTTTATAGAATGGCCCGAATTGTACGACCAGAAACCCAGTGCAAGGTACCTGCAGTAATCCCAGTAATTAAGCCAAAGGTCAGCTCCCTTCAGAGTATTAGCTTCAGATAATCCAATGGATCTTCGCTATGTTCAGGTTATAAAGGGACAGAACAAGGAAAGGCCACGTGACTTTATGCTTGTTCCTTCCAACTCGTCATTGCGCTGAATCCACACTGTTATTGGCGAAACTCAGTTTATTGGACCTCAAGGAAACAGATGGATGTGGAGGCTGTGCCTGTTTAGTCGCTGTTTCCTTTTCTTTTTTTAAATCGGATTTCAGCTGATGCTGCAACCTTCATATGAAAGCGCTGTGATATCAGGAACAGATTTATTACTCTAATCCAGGTTATCACGAAATGTAGACTTTTAAATGGAAAGTCCGATATTTCTTCCCTGCCTGGTCTTCTAGCCCATGGTTTTTTTTCTTTTCTTAAAACTCTTTCGTTCTTTAAGTTCGAATAAGGAACCATCACAACTCGCACCATCATGTTCTTGGCAGCCACTCGAACACTGTTATCAATAAAACTAGCCTCACTTTCCTAAACAGCAAAAAGATGAAATCACAAAATGACCTAAAATTACGACAATGTTTAGATCAGATCAGAAGTCTGAAGATCTCACGGACTTAACATCGCCGATTGTTCATTTACTGGGAGGGGGGGGGCAGTGACAGAGCTTGCTGATGCAGTGACGCTGTTAGACTCCAGCATGTCTCCAACACAAAATTGTGTCCCAAGCCTTAGCTCTTGCCAACCTGCCCTTACGCTCTCCTGAATCCGGCAGAGGTAAATATTGGCTAATTTTTCTCTTCCCCATTACAGGTTGTGATTGTTCTGAGTGCAGCCAGAGTTACGATCAACTAACTATTGTTTAAACTATGAGCAGATTCTTATTTGATTTAACGACAAAGGAAACAATGGAGAACGCTCCCTCAAAATAAGATTTGTTGAGATTGAGAATAAATATTCTGTTTCAGATTTCAACACAAAACATAGCTGGCATCCACTCAGCCCATTCCCCAAGTATTAAAGTCTCTTTATTGGATCATTGGTTTGTTGGGAGCTTTAATATGTGGTGACACTTAACACATTTCAAATTCCCAAGTTAGCAAATACTGTAATCAACACCTATTTTAAAAGGTGGACTTTAATACATGTTCTATCGTATCACATTAGGATCTTAGCATGATACAGCCCTTTAAACTGGATCAATGTTTTAAGCTATTGTGAACCTTGGTCTCTGGTGCCACGGGAAAGACCTTTGTTTGCTTAACACAGTACTGTACTTGTTTTCTCAGTAGGTTTAATGTCTATTTTATTTCCGTGAATGGCAAAGCAGGAAGATCCAACAATATTTTCTATCTTTGAACCCCATCAGTGCAGCCACTTTGATGTTCTGTGTGCAGAAGGTCCTACTGGCAGAGAGCAGACTGCTTTAAATATTGTACGGGAGAAGGAAATAAATTTG
The DNA here is from genome assembly GCA_035084275.1 of Hydrolagus colliei. Lineage (NCBI taxonomy): Eukaryota > Metazoa > Chordata > Chondrichthyes > Chimaeriformes > Chimaeridae > Hydrolagus > Hydrolagus colliei. The sequence continues at coordinate 11,882,901 of CM068752.1, forward strand.
CACATTAGCAAATTGTGTTGAAAGTTACATACTTTACAGTACAATGTGAATCATTTTTTAACACATGTGGGAAGCTGAAGTTTTACTATCACTATGACTAGAATAATAGTCCTTGCATTTGCTATAACACTTTATCACATTGTTGAGACATTTCAAAGCATTTTATGGTATTTACTGTAAAGTGAATCGACTGTATATAATTTGTGGGCGAAATGCAGCAGCCAATGAGCATAACTCTCCCACAAACAGTCATGCATTGAGTGACCAAATTATTATTTTTGGAAAGGATTATTAAACCCAGAAAATGATCCACCAATCGACTAATAACCGGATTCCCACTTCCCCCTATGTAGACAGAAACATGTGGAGTATGGAAATGTGCCTAAGGTTTAGCCCGGACTGGGAATTGAACCCGGGTCCTCCTGCGTGTGAGGCAAGTGCTCCAACCAGCATGTTCCAAGACTCCCACAGGACTCCAGTCAAATTTTGTAAGGGTCTGAGATGCCACCGACTTCATATAAAAACACAAGCGCATTATCTTTGTATAATATTCTTGTTTGTAATTGCAGATATAACCCCATGATAAGCGTACCAGTCTGTAATTTACAATCGCTGCAGCCAGACTCAAGGGCCACTTGACGAGGCTTGTAAACTGTGGATCAGATTGATTTCCAGCCATCAAATAGTCTGTGATCAGGAAACTTCAACTGCTTTCCCAACCCTTACTACAGTTATATTAATTTACCGACAAAGCATAATTGATGTAAAACAAAGTAAGTTGATATAATACTTCAAAGACCCAATGGAACTGCCCGAAATAATTGAAGGTTAATTCAAGGGCGATAAACTAATTTGGCTGCCGTTTTGGACCTCACTGCACAATGGTGACATTGATTTACATAGGAACATAGGAATTAGGAGCGTGAGTAGGCCATTCAGCCCCGCGAACCTGCCCTGCCGTTCAATAAAATCATGGCTGAACTTTTAACCTAACTCCATCAGGCGACCTTATCCCCATAGCCCTTATTCCCTCTACCCTTTAGAAATCCATCAATCTCGGTCGGGAATATGTTCAAGGACTGAGCATCTATAGCCTTTACATTATTATCTGCAAACACTATGTGTGTGAGGGAGGGTGGGGTGGGGTGGTCGGGGGTGGGTGGTGGGCAGCATGAAACAATACAAACAGATCATAAACGTGTGCACAGAACAGCAACAGTGCACAGACATGTGGAGATAGGAGGCATTGTGTGCTTTGGATAAACAACATGAATCTGAGCCAGAGTAAAGTTCACTCTGCTCTGTAAATTTAAACTCTCAAGTACAAGATTGCTGCCTGGAGTGATTTTCCATTTCACCCCCTTTGCGAAGCTCGGGGCTGGTCTGAGAGGTAGATAGTAATAATAAATCTTGCATTTCATATCACGTCTTCGAGACGTCTCAAAGCGCTTCACAGAATGCACTGTAAAGTGAATTGATTATATTTTTGTGGGCAGTCAATGCAGCAAAGTAAGAGGTAAGAACTTGGGCGGGTGGGTGATTGTAAAATCTGCACAGGAGCCGAAGGCAAGTTATAGGTTATAAATATTTATTTTCCATAGTAAGAGAATTTATTCAGCAGAATGTTTCATTAAGAAGAACACACTGCGTAAAATCAGTCAGGAGGATGTCTCCCTCCACATAGTGAAATTCACTCATCATTGGCAAAGTCTTCAGGTTTCTTTCTCTTTAATTGTTCATTTTCTTTGTTGGCCCAGGTGTAGATCACGTACGCCAGCACGAATGCTGGAAAGAATGAAAGAGAATTTAAAAAAGCACACGATTAGTCCTCACGAAACAAGGCGTTTGTCATAATCAAAAGAATTTACGTTGAACAAAGGGAAAACATCGCTGCAAAGAAACTGGAAAGAAAATCCATTGCAATCTTCTCCAGATTTCAGTCTCTAACAGTAATGATAAGGTACTGTAGCAAATGCAAAGATTATTATTAATAATATTATTCTAATAACTATTTCCCATTCAAAAGAAAATGAATGTCCCCACAGCTCAGGTCCTTGACTGTACAGCGCCTGGGGACTTGTTCCTTACGTAAAAGGCACAAAGCAAATGTAACTTGTTGTACTTTCGGTTAATGCCAAAGTCACACTTTAACTGAGATCAAAGGAAGCAGTGCCTGGAGTCCAATCCAGACGAATAAACATCGTATTAAACTGAGCAGAGACAAAACAAGTGACCAGGTGCCTGCATTCCAAAGGTGTGCATTTTAAACATTCACTCGTTACAAGGAATAAGGTAAAGCAAAATACACGGCAAATGTTGGATGAATGGCGTAGAAAAATCCCGCTGATAGATTGGTGTACTTACGAGGAGCAATCCGAAACACTTGCTCTCTGAATCGTCTCCACACGTTGGGGATGCCTTTGACGAAATAGTTTGGAAATGCCCTCTGTTCAAAGGGCGAGAGAGTATAGGTGATGATGTGCCGCATCCGAATCAAGTTTCCAAAATGGCGACCCATTTCAGTGAGTCAAATCTGTCATAAATATACACACCAGATATAATCCTTGTGTTTGATATAGCGCTTTTCACGTCTTCTACACGTCTCAAATCGCTTCACAGAATATACTGTAAAGTGAATTGACTGTATATTTGTGGGGAAAATGCAGCAGCCAATCGCGCACAGCAGTGTCCCACAAACAGTCGTGGATTTAAATAACCAATTTATTATAGATTTTTTTGGACAGATTATTATTAGGCGTGTGTGTGGAGTAAGGAAACTTGCCCAAGGTTTCGCCCTGACCTGCCTGGATTCGAAACACAGGTCTCACGTTTGTAAGGCGAGTGCTCACGCTTGTAAGGCCATTCACGGCCTTGCCTCCGCCTATCTCTCCGATCTACTGTCTCCCTATCAGCCTGCACATCCCCTCTGTTCAGAGGGCACTGGCCTGCTCCACATCCCCTGCCTGAACCGCCCTACCATCGGTAGCCGGGTTTTCAGCCTCTCTGCCCCCACACTCTGTAACCCCATCCCACAATCCTTCACCTCGCTTCCTCCCTTTCCTCGTTCAAAGCCGGTCTTAAGACCTTCCTCTTCAACCGTGCCTTCTGCTCCCCTAACTCTTCCCCCTCTCCTACTCTCCTTCCCCCTGCCCCTAACCCAACCCTTCGCCCTCCCCATTTGGGTCCCAACCTGACTGTTCAGCGCCTTGGGACCTAACGTGAAAGGCGCTCTATAAATGTAATTTTGTTATTGTCGTTGCTCTAACCACTGAGCTACACGACTCCACAGATAGGTTTAATAATACTAATATAGACACACAAACTGCTACTGGCAACCAACAGAATCGCAATTTTGAAGTCTATAAGTGTTATTCTGTGATAGGTGTCTATATAAATTATCCGATGCCTGCTTTCTTTAAACAGTTTATTCCGACTCTTCATTTTCCCAGGAATCTCTGTTTAATATGATTCTGCTATTAATCAGTCTGTGCACAGATTGAGCCGTTTGCCATTCAGTCAATCAGAGCAGGAAAGCCCCAAATTGAATATGTGCTGAGTTTGTTGAACTCAGAAGATGGTTCTTAGGGTACTTCCAATTAACCTCAGTCACACAGCTAGGGGGCAGGAATCAAAACAGCCAGGGATTGAACAATATTTTGTAAGCCCAACCCGAGGAGACAATCACCCCTGGTATTGTGACAATGTGACAGCACATGTAAAGGCAGAGTGTGTGCAGTTCCTACCCTCGGTTGGAGTTTGTTCAACTTTTCGATACACAACTGTTTGTGGGTCACTGCTGTGTGCAATTGGCTGCACACACAGCCAAATATATATTCACTTTACAGTATGTTCTGTGAAGCGCTTTGAGACGTCTAGAAGACGTGAATATCAAATGCAAGGATTATTATTATCATTATTACAATCTCAGCAAAGGAACTCACAAAGAAATTCTACTTTAGTTCTGAATAGCTGCAAGTGAGTGCTCACTGCTGTGGGTTCTGAACCCAAACAACCAGGTTGTCATTGAGTCTGTCCTTGTTCCTCTCTCTCTCTCCCACGGTCTCACTCTCACTGTGACTCTCCCCCTCTCACTGTATCACTCGCTTAACTCTGTCTCTCCCCGTCCCCCCTTCTCAATTTGTCTCTCTCCTGCCTCTTTATTCTTCTCTCCCCACCCTCCCCCTCTTTGTTTCTGTTTCTTCCTTTCACTGTCTGCCACCCCCACCCCGACAGTCACTGTGTGAGCCCCCCTGGCTGAGGGGCTGAGCTCTGTGTGTGTGTGTGGGGGGGGGGGGGGGGAGAGAGCGGGTTAGTGTGTGTGGGGGGTGGGGGGGGGTAGGCTGGGGTCAGTGTGTGGGGGTGGGCTGGGGTCAGTGTGTGTGGGGGGGGGGGTCAGTGTGTGTGGGGGGGGGGGGGCTGGTGTGTGTGTGGGGGGGGGCTGGTGTGTGTGGGGGGGGGGCTGGTGTGTGTGGGGGGGGCTGGTGTGTGTGGGGGGGGCTGGTGTGTGGGGGGGGGGGCTGGTGTGTGTGGGGGGGGGCTGGTGTGTGTGGGGGGGGCTGGTGTGTGTGGGGGGGACTGGTGTGTGTGGGGGGGACTGGTGTGTGTGTGGGGGGGGGCTGGTGTGTGGGGGGGGGCTGGTGTGTGGGGGGGGGGCTGGTGTGTGGGGGGGGGGCTGGTGTGGGGGGGGGGGCTGGTGTGTGTGTGGGGGGGGCTGGTGTGTGTGTGGGGGGGGCTGGTGTGTGTGTGGGGGGGGCTGGTGTGTGTGGGGGGGGGCTGGTGTGTGGGGGGGGGGCTGGTGTGTGGGGGGGGGCTGGTGTGTGTGGGGGGGGGCTGGTGTGTGTGGGGGGGGGCTGGTGTGTGTGGGGGGGGACTGGTGTGTGTGTGGGGGGGGGCTGGTGTGTGGGGGGGGGCTGGTGTGTGGGGGGGGGGCTGGTGTGGGGGGGGGGGCTGGTGTGTGTGTGGGGGGGGCTGGTGTGTGTGTGGGGGGGGCTGGTGTGTGTGTGGGGGGGGCTGGTGTGTGTGGGGGGGGGCTGGTGTGTGGGGGGGGGGCTGGTGTGTGGGGGGGGGCTGGTGTGTGTGGGGGGGGGCTGGTGTGTGTGGGGGGGGGCTGGTGTGTGTGGGGGGGGGCTGGTGTGTGTGGGGGGGGGGCTGGTGTGTGTGGGGGGGGGCTGGTGTGTGTGGGGGGGGGCTGGTGTGTGTGGGGGGGGGCTGGTGTGTGTGGGGGGGGGCTGGTGTGTGTGGGGGGGGCTGGTGTGTGTGGGGGGGGCTGGTGTGTGTGGGGGGGGCTGGTGTGTGTGGGGGGGGCTGGTGTGTGTGGGGGGGGCTGGTGTGTGTGGGGGGGGCTGGTGTGTGGGGGGGGGGGCTGGTGTGTGGGGGGGGGGCTGGTGTGTGTGTGGGGGGGCTGGTGTGTGTGGGGGGGGGGCTGGTGTGTGTGGGGGGGGGGCTGGTGTGTGTGGGGGGGGGCTGGTGTGTGTGGGGGGGGGCTGGTGTGTGGGGGGGGGCTGGTGTGTGTGGGGGGGGCTGGTGTGTGTGTGGGGGGGGGGCTGGTGTGTGTGTGGGGGGGGGGGCTGGTGTGTGTGTGGGGGGGGGGCTGGTGTGTGTGTGGGGGGGGGGCTGGTGTGTGTGTGGGGGGGGGGCTGGTGTGTGTGTGGGGGGGGGGCTGGTGTGTGTGTGGGGGGGGGGCTGGTGTGTGTGGGGGGGGGCTGGTGTGTGTGGGGGGGGGCTGGTGTGTGTGGGGGGGGGCTGGTGTGTGTGGGGGGGGCTGGTGTGTGTGGGGGGGGCTGGTGTGTGTGGGGGGGGGCTGGTGTGTGTGGGGGGGCTGGTGTGTGTGGGGGGGGCTGGTGTGTGTGGGGGGGGGCTGGTGTGTGTGGGGGGGGGGGCTGGTGTGTGTGGGGGGGGGGGCTGGTGTGTGTGGGGGGGGGCTGGTGTGTGTGGGGGGGGGCTGGTGTGTGTGGGGGGGGGCTGGTGTGTGTGGGGGGGGCTGGTGTGTGTGGGGGGGGCTGGTGTGTGTGGGGGGGGGCTGGTGTGTGTGGGGGGGGGCTGGTGTGTGTGGGGGGGGGGGCTGGTGTGTGTGGGGGGGGGGGCTGGTGTGTGTGGGGGGGGGGGGGCTGGTGTGTGTGTGTGGGGGGGGGCTGGTGTGTGTGGGGGGGGGCTGGTGTGTGTGGGGGGGGGCTGGTGTGTGTGGGGGGGGGCTGGTGTGTGGGGGGGGGCTGGTGTGTGTGGGGGGGGGGCTGGTGTGTGTGGGGGGGGCTGGTGTGTGTGGGGGGGGCTGGTGTGTGTGGGGGGGGCTGGTGTGTGTGGGGGGGGCTGGTGTGTGTGGGGGGGGCTGGTGTGTGTGGGGGGGGCTGGTGTGTGTGGGGGGGGGGCTGGTGTGTGTGGGGGGGGGGGGCTGGTGTGTGTGTGGGGGGGGGCTGGTGTGTGTGGGGGGGGGCTGGTGTGTGTGGGGGGGGGCTGGTGTGTGGGGGGGGGGCTGGTGTGTGTGTGGGGGGGGCTGGTGTGTGTGGGGGGGGGGGGCTGGTGTGTGTGTGGGGGGGCTGGTGTGTGTGGGGGGGGGCTGGTGTGTGTGGGGGGGGGGCTGGTGTGTGTGGGGGGGGCTGGTGTGTGTGGGGGGGGGCTGGTGTGTGGGGGGGGGGCTGGTGTGTGTGTGGGGGGGGCTGGTGTGTGTGGGGGGGGCTGGTGTGTGTGGGGGGGGCTGGTGTGTGTGGGGGGGGGCTGGTGTGTGTGGGGGGGGGCTGGTGTGTGTGGGGGGGGGCTGGTGTGTGTGGGGGGGGCTGGTGTGTGTGGGGGGGGCTGGTGTGTGTGGGGGGGGCTGGTGTGTGTGGGGGGGGCTGGTGTGTGTGTGGGGGGGGCTGGTGTGTGTGGGGGGGGCTGGTGTGTGTGGGGGGGGCTGGTGTGTGTGGGGGGGGCTGGTGTGTGTGGGGGGGGGGCTGGTGTGTGTGGGGGGGGCTGGTGTGTGTGGGGGGGGGGCTGGTGTGTGTGGGGGGGGCTGGTGTGTGTGGGGGGGGGGGCTGGGGTCTCTCACCTTGGGGAGGGGAATGTTTCCCCTTCACTCGGATGACAATGGCTGCCACAGGATAACGCCACTTCCGCCGGATGTGTGTGAAGGAGGGAGGGAGGGCGCGGCGCATGCGCAGTGCCTCCTGGGGGCGAGGAGGTCGCTGATTGGCTGAGAGACTGGGCAGGGGCGTGCCTGCCTGACAGCAGCATCAACATAAACTACCAGCACAACAATCCTGGCACGTGATACAGCGCTTTTCACATCTTATCGACGCCCCAAAGCGCTTCACAGGATATACTGTAAAGTGAACTGACTGTATATTTGTGGGCGAGACGCGGCAGCCAATTGTGCACAGCGGCGTCTCCACAAACAGCCGTGGGTTGAAATGACCGAGTGTATTATTGTGGTTTGTTTATTTTTTGGAGGGATTGTTATTAGGTGTGCGGAGTAAGGAAACTCGCCCAAGGTTTCGCCCTGACCTGGCTGGATTCGAACACGGGTCTCCCCAGTTTGCAAGACAAATGCTCTAACCACTGAGCCACGGGAGCTCCATAACACTCCATGTGCTGACCATATAATAACCCCTGCATTAATAATACCAATAATAATCATAATATAATAACAACAACCCCGGCATGAATAATAACACCAACATATTAGACCCTGAATTATTAATACCAATAATATACATAATTGTGACAATATAATACCAATAATATAACAATATAATAACCCTTACATTCATGATACCAATATAATAGTAATAACTTAGATAACAATATAATAACGCTTGCAGTAAAATTAATATTACCTTTGTATAGTGCCTTCCACGTTGGAAGGGTGTCCCAATATAATAACACCAATATGATAATGATCAATAATTATTGCACTAAGAATAATAATAAGCATAATCCTTGCATTCGATCTGGCGTGTTTCACGTCTTCTAGACATCTCAAAGCGCATCACAGAATATACTGTGAAGTGAATTGACCGTATATTCTGTGGGCGAAACGCGGCAGCCAATTGCGCGCAGCAGTGTCCCACAAATCAGTCAATGACCAATTTATAGTGTTTTTTTCCCTAAGGTTTCGCCCTGCCTGTAATTGAACCCAGGTATCTCGCTTGTGGAGCCTTGTAGCTTAGTGGCTAGAGCACTCGCCTTACAAGCGAGAGACCTGGTTTCGATTCAAGGTAGACTGGGCACAGGTCACAGGGGACAATGGGAGTAAAGAAAATATTCAGATGAATTGAGTAAACTGGTTGTGTGTATTGCAAGTTTTCTGAACCTGTTTGGAATCTACTCCAGGGCACCACATTGCAAGTGAGAGAACTGGGTTCGATTAGTAACAGGGTAAAAGCTTGTGCAAGTTTCCTTACTCCATGTGCCTAATACAGTAATAATCAGTCCAAAAAAAACAGTAAATTGTTCATTTGAATCCACAGCTGTTTGTGGGTCACTGCTGTGTGCAACTGGCTGCCATGTTTTACCCACAAATATACAGTCAATTCACTTTACAGTATGGGGAGACTCAGCAGGTCAGGCAGCATCCATGGAGAAAGGAATTGCTGAGTTTCCCCAGCAACTTCTGTTTTTGTTTCAGATTCCCAGCATCTGTAGTATTTTGTGTTGTCACTTTATAGTATATTGCATGATGCACTTTGAGACAACTAAAAGACATGAAAAAGCACTTTATTAAATGCAAGGATTATTGTAAGACAAGTGGTCTGACCATTGAGCTACAGGTCTCTACTAATATAATACTAATCTTTGCCTTAATATATTAATAGCATTATTAATCAGATAATTCTAATGATCCTTGCATTAATAATAATCATTACATTTTGATACAGTACCTTATCATGTCTTTGAGACATCTTGTGTTTTACAGAATATGCTGTAAATGGTAGACCCAGAAAACATCACCTCTGCCAGATGTGTGAGAAATGTGGGGAACAAGCATGTGTGGTGCATACCGGGAGAGGAGAGTGCCAATCAGTCGAGAAGCCAAACACTGAGAGACTTTACAGAATATTCTGTCACGTACTGTGTAGTGACTGTATATTTTGTGTGCAAATCACAGCTGCAAATTGCACTTAGCAGTGTCCCACAACAGTTGTGAGTTAACACATTTTCCTTCAAGTAGAAAAACAATTGCAAACATGCTTTTGTCAAATGCAAGGATTATTGTATTATAACAAATCAAATTGTAAGTAGGTGTGAATTGCAAAGCAGAAAGAATCTATTAACATTTTGACCAGTGTCCTACAAACACTTGAATGAAGTGACAAATTTATTTCTAATTTTGAAGAAATCAAAACCCCCAGAAAAACAATCCAAACTGACTAACAGTGGAGTTCCTACTTACTGCTGGATAAACAGATGTGTGGAGTAAGGAAACATACCATACCTAACATTTTGCCCTGCTCAGAATCAAACCCAGATCCTCTTGATGTTTGTGTTTAATATATTTCATATTTGTATTTCACTTTAAGGTGACAATGTTTGTAAACCAAATAAATGAACTCACCATGGTTCTCAATGCTGGCAATAACTGGAATAGCTTGTTGGATTAATAGCTGTGTTCCTCTGATTTTAGAATTTTATTGTACTTGCGCTTACTCAGTTTGTTGCTGAACTCAAAACAAGGCAAATTTGACCAGGGACAGTATCTTTTGAAATTGTGAATGTTTGATATATGCTGCCCTATACCATATGCTAGATTGCTGACAGATAAATAGCCAATCTTTCTTTGGGAAAAGGACTTAACCGGATAAGTGTCATGTAATTGTTGAACTATGAAACAATTATACTATAACAACAACAACTACATTTAGAGAGCGCCTTTCACGTCGGGAGGACGTCCCAAGGCGCTGCACAGGAGGCGTGTGACCCGAGCTGAGAGGGGAGTGTACGGGAAGGGGTGGAACACGAAGGGGAGGTCGAAAAATTCAGGGTGGAACAAAAGGCACGGTCGAAGAGGAAAGTCTTCAAACCGGCCTTGAAGGAGGAAAGGGAAGAAACGAGACAGAGGGATTGAGGGATGGCATTCCATAGGGTGGGAGCGGAGAAACTGAAGGCCCGGCCTCCGATGGTGGGGCGGTTCGGGCGGGGGGCTTGGAGCAGGCCAAGTCCTGTTGAACGGAGGGTCCGGGTGGGCTTGTAGGGGGAAAGTAGATTGGTTAAATAGGGCGGGGCAAGGCCGTATAAGGCCTTGAAGGTGAGGACGAGGATCTTGAACTCGATCCTCTGGAGAATGGGGAGCCAGTGGAGATGGGCGAGGGTGGGGGTTATATGGTCACGGAGGCGGGATAATACACGGGCTGCAGAATTTTGGATGACCTGCAGCCTGTGAATGGAGGAACTGGGGAGGCCGACCAGGAGAGAGTTTCCGTAGTCCAGCCTCGAGGTGATTTATGCGTGCACGAGTGTTTCGGCAACGCGGGGGGGTAAGATAATTGCGGAGCCTGGCAATGTTGCGCAGGTGGAAATAAGCGGTGCCGGTCAAGGCACGGATGTGGGGGAGGAAAGAAAGTTTTTGATTGAACATGATACCGAGGTTCCTGATTAGCTTTGTGAGATGGAGTGCGGTTGGATATTGAGGCTGGCAGCGCCCGATGTGCGGAGGCGCTGGCTTGAGCCAATCAGGAGGGCCTCGGTCTTACTCACGTTCAATTGCAAGAAGTTGTCCCTCGTCCAGGACTCGATGACGGACAGACATGCTGTCAGAACATCAATGGTCTGGGGGTTGAAGGATGAGGCAGAAAGGTACAGCTGGGTGTCGTCCGCATACATGTGGAATTTTACCCCATGTTTGCGGATGACATCGCCCAGAGGGAGCGTGTAAAGGGTGAAAAGGAGGGGACCTAAAACAGAGCCCTGAGGGACGCCGTGAGAAACTGTGCGGGGGTTTGAAGAAAAACCGTTGGAAGAAACAGTGTAAACGGTGGGTCAGATAGGAATGGAACCAGTCAAGGACTGTGCCTTGAAGGTTGAGGTGGGAGGAAAGACATTGGAGGAGGATGGTGTGATCGACTGTCGAACGCAGCAGACAGGTCAAGGAGGACGAGGAGGCAGAGGGAGCCCTGGTCACAGGTGGTTAGGATGTCATTTGTAACCTTAACCAGGGCAGTTTCTGTGCTATGAATTGGGCGGAAACCTGATTGGAGGGGTTCAAAGAGTGAATGAGTTGAAAGGAAAGAGCGGAGCTGGGAGGCAACCACTCTTTCAAGGACCTTAGATAAAAACAGGAGGTTGGAGATGGGTCGATAGCTTGATGGTTGCGATGCAATAAGCATGGAAGTCTGTACATTACAGGACACAAGCAAGTAATCAGATTGGTAGACACCAGAGCATTTTGAATGTTTCTAAATATTAAGATCAATCTTCCCAGATTCCCCACTCATGATTGGGATCATAGGCTTTTATCATCTACCCACCTGTTTGAAGTAGTTTAAAGAGTTGTTTGAAACAAGAAAAAAAAAGTTGTATGAGGAAAGAGCAAGACGTGGGACTAATTAGATGGCTCCTTCAAAGAGTTGCCACAGGCACGGTGAGCTCAATGGCCTCCTTTGCTGTAGGATTCGATAGCTTCTAAAACTGGGTGGAATAATTTGCCAATACAAATCACCAGGGTTATTTGAAGCCAAGACATTAAGGTCTTAAAACAAAAAAAGTAAAAATCAGGAGTCTAACAATTGGCCTTTGGGTAGCATTGAGACATTTGCCTTGTGACAAATTCTTGCTCTGGGTCTCGAAGAAGTGGTAATTAGATGAAGTATCTCCCGAACAGTCAGACCATCATTTTCTCTTGGAGAGAAGGAAAGAATAATTCTGAACATAAAAATGGTTTGCTTTTTTTTATTGAAATATATACAATTTCTGACCATAGCCTACATTTATCTTCACTTAACATATTTTCCATAATGAAGTATGAATCTACCAAGATACCAGCTAGGTATTTCTTCTTTTAAACTACACACAGTCAAGAGTTGTGCAGATAATGCTTCGTATCACTTGTGTCCTTAAAAACATATTAAAATTACATAATTTCAGGGTTTCAGTGGAATGTCAGACAGCAGAGAGATGCCTCCTAACCAATGAAGCCAACTCTCCACAATGTGTCCATCTCAAGGTTGATTAGATCTACTTCACCCGGCAGTGTGTGGAGGCATTCTCACCACTGCCTGTACACAGCCACCAAAATCACCCGTGTGAAACCTTGCAATAAAGACACTTAGTTCATAACTCCAAGAAAGTTACATTTATTTATAGCATGGAAAAATCAATTCAGAATAAATATAGCAGCCCAGTTCCTAAAATTCACTCGAATAAGATTTCAGCCAGATTACCAAATAGTCAGACAAAACTACCCCGTTTTGTAGTGGGGGGGAAGAAAGAGAAACTAGAAGCAGTGTTTTCGGGGTCTGCAGTAAAAAAGAGTAAATCACTTTGCCTGTATTGCCAAGAAAAATGTCATTTTTTAATTATAAACACTTATATACAATATTCAAATTTATGATCCCTTCTGAAAAAAAACATAAAAACAATTAAATTTCCCCCGACAGACAGAATGATATGGAAAACAAAACCACCAATTGCAAAAGCCAGTAAGCACTTTGCATTGATGATTTTGAGGCCATACGTCTTTTTGTGCAACACTTAACTATATTCCATCACAGGATGTCAGAACGGGCCAGTTATACCAATGTAGATTACATCAATCAGGTGTTTCATGCATCAAATTAACACAAGCTGTAAGGTATAACTACATGTCAGGAGCTAGGCACCTGGGGAAGCGATGCCACCACCTTAATGAAGTGGAGTTCCATCGATTCACTTTGTATCAGCTGTAGAGAGAAACCATGGTCAAAAGCTACAACCAATGCAAAGTTATTATTTTTTTTAAACTTGGTTTAAAAGTTTATTATTATTTTTAAAACATCATTGAAGAATTGGCCAATTTCAGAGTCTTCAATAAAGTTTTTTTTTTAATGATAATCAGCATTCAGAGCCAATAAGTGAAGCTTGACTTAAGCACTAGGTGCAGACTTCAGTCAACTTGCTCTGAACCCATGATGAGAGCGATGCAAAGCTAGCAAAGCATCTCCCTGTCTGCTAGCCAGCATTGCTCTACCACAGCCACCGCATCGAAGCAGTGCCTGTGGGATTAGCCGTCTCGTCTCACTGCAAATAAAAAAAACACTAAAACAATTTAATACATTACGTTGATGGCACTTTTCTTAGCTTTGCAGGAATGATACTATTTTTCCATGCTATGCAAGTCAGCGACAGCCTTCAGACTGATTCACATACATTTCATTCCAGAGAACCAAGCATACACTACCGGCAGGTACACGCGGTAGCAATCATGTCCTCATACTCTTTGTAGATTACAGAACCGTCATTTTCCAGCATTAAGACACTCAGGGGGCTGTAGCTAGCGGGAACACAAGAGGGTTGAGGGACGGGGGATCTGCCTTTCTCATACAGGATGTTCTGCACCAGAGTGTGAACAGGGGAGCCGTAGCGATGACCCAAAGCCCGAGGGCAGCTTCCCCTGCAGAAACGTGGGTTGTAGTTGTGTGGGGCAATGATCCAACGATCCCATCTGAGCTGACTGAAAGCCAGCCTGAAGTCATGGAGCTGACATTCCTCCTTGGGATGCTGCAACCAGGGCAAGCTTCGCACTTTCTGGGGTGCCTTCACCAATCCTCTTCGCTTGGGAACTCTACGTTGGCGAACAGAGCGGGAACTCGAACGCCTCACCAGCTCTCGGCTTCGATGAGAGGGGTCTTTTGCTTGTGACTGCACCTGAGCTAGCCTGGGGTGGGCGTTGAGCTCGGTTTCACCATACCATCGCTGATGAGCTTGTCCACGAGTGTCATTGAGGAACAAAAGTAAGGAAGGGGCCATCAGAGAAAGTGTCAATGGGCTGCCATGGCCATCTCTGCCTCTGGTTAGGTTGGGGTGAGACTGGTCCGGTCTCACGCACCAATAACTGAATATCATGTGAAGGCTCCCCTTGTGAAACCCAATAAAAGGTTGAAGAAACGAGGTCAGGTCCACTTCCACCCACTCGTGCCTCTTCCTACGCTCTAGATGCAGGAAGAAGTTGTGAGATCGTTGGGCGTTGGAGTAAGTCTGCAACTGAATTATCTCGTGGTCCTTAACCTGGAGATTGCAGTTGCACAAAACTGGGAAAGGAATGGATTTGTCCACCGAGTAGAGCAGCACTGATCTCAACAGATCCTCCATAACAAAATCCAATCGATAGTACACATCCTGCTCGAATGCTTCTCCTGAAAGCACAAAGAATAGACATCAAGGCTCATTTCCCTTTACATCAGTTGATCTGACTGGCAAGTCACTGTCGCAAATCAGGCATTTAACATTTGGTGTTAGGAATGTAGTAATCCTTGCATTTGATAGTGCCTCATCATACCGTTGAGATTTTACAAAGCACTTCACAGAACATATTGCAAAGTGGATTGTCTATGTATTTTGTGGGTGAAACACGGCAGCCAATTGCCCACAGCAATGTCACACAATCAGTGGTGAATTGAGTTACCATCTTGTGTGTGTGAGGAATTATTACACACAGAAAGCAATCTGCCAACCAACCCACAGTTGGGTTCCAACTTAAACTAATCCGAGCAAGGAAACTTGCGTAAGGTTTCAACCAACCCAAGATCCAACCCAAGATTCCCCAAATGCCCTACATTTGGGGAATAAATAATAATAATCCTTGCATTTGATCTAGTACTTTAGCAGCTCAATCTGTTTTAAAAGGTAATTTAATAGCACAGGGTAATTGGGGTGAGTTACATTGGACAATGAGAACTGTAGCAACAGAGCAGTTGCCCACAAGCAGCCACTGTGTGAATGAACAAATTTACCTGGGGATTGTTGGCCAGGACATCGGGGGGGGGGGGGGGGGGGACGACGACGATGGACGGACTCCCTTCTCCATTATCAACAAAATTATAATAGCGCCTTTCACATCAGGAGGACGTCCCAAGGCATTATCAACATAGTTGCAGCATTTCAGATTGTGTAGAATTTTACAAACTGAGCAGAGAGGGAAACATATTCAAGGTAGACTTGGCACAGGTGGGGGAGGGACAAGGGAAGAAAATATTTGGATAAATTGGTTAAACTGGTATGTGATGATCTATGGCAAGTGTTTGGAATCTACTCCAGGGCATCACATCTCAGTTAAGATTAAGCTCAAGTCTCGGTGGTAAAAGGGCCTCCCAAGTGAGAGACCTGGGTTCAATGCCAGGCAGGGCAAATTTCCTAAACCCCATACACCTGATAACAATCCCTCAAAACAACAATAATAATTTGGTCACTCAATCCACGACTGTCCGTGAGACGCTGCTGTGCGCAATTGGCTGCCGCGTTTCGCCCACAAATATACAGTCAATTCATTTTACAGTACATTCCGCAAAGCACTTTGAAACCTCTAGAAGTCTAGAAGATTATTGTTTATGGTAGCGAACAGTTTCTCAAGCTAACGACCTTTGAAAAGGGTTTCAAACCGCAAATCTTAAGTGCACTCTTAACAGGACAGAAACAATATCGACGGGGTCTCTCTCTCTCTCTCTCTCTCCTGTGGGGTAAGAAGGAAAAAGCCAACACTTAAAGAGAAAAAAATAAATGCTAGAAACAGTGGAGGGAAATAACGAGGCGGGGGGGGGGGGGGGGGGGGGGGGAGAGAGGGTCAGTGGTTTGCAAACCAAGCTATCTCAACACAGTGTCGCCAAACTATTGGAAGACATTCATTCGGTGGGAGGCAAGAGAGAGAGAGAGAGAGAGAGAGAGAAAAAACCCAATGGTGTTTGGCGAAGACATTGAGCAGAGAGATGTCTAGAGGTGGGCAGGGGTAGAGAGAGCCCTCACCGGCAGGCTGGTGGGACAGAGCCCGGGGAGACAGCAGGCGGGCGGTGTTGTACTGATGACCCGCACGTCTCCTGGGCGCCCCAGCCTGGGTGGCCGACACGGTGTAGAGGCGCCTCATGTATCTCAGGTACTTGGTGTCGGGTTTCCTCGGGCAGTCGCGGTCCCCGCCGCCCGCCTCCCTCATCAACACCCTCAGGAAGGGCACCAGGACATCGTCGTCTCCGCGGCTGGGAGGCCACTCCGGGTCCCTCCGGCCGCCGGGGGGTGTGGGGGGGGGGGAGGAGGAGGAGGAGGCGTCCAGAGCCAAGGTGTTCGAAGCCAACCAGAGCCCGCAACAGATACACACGGTCAAGCTGCCTCGAATCCCCATGGCGTCCAACGCAGCAAAACTCACCACCCGCTCTCTATCGCTATCTATCTCTCTCACTCGGTGTGTGTCTCACTCACTCAGGTATCCAACTCATTGACTACTTTATACCACACAACACACGAACCCCCCTCTCCTTCTTCTCTCACTCTCTCTCTGTGCTCTCAAGAGAATCCCACGTTATAAAGGAACTCCACTTCTAGTAGTCACAAGAAGTTGGTTGGTTGATGCGTTAGTTAGTCTCTCTCTCTCCTCGGGTTGGGAAGGGTCTCCCAAGATGATTTAACCACCAACAAATCACCCAATGATCCCCCACTTGGCACCACCAGCAACGGTGGAGATTCCACGTTAGGAATGTGAGGGGTGATTTGCCAATGCAAACAGGTGTGGTCCCTCCCCCCCCCCCCCCCACCCCCACCTACCTGGTTTGCACGGTGATGGTTGGAGGGGAGTGGGGGGCCTGGTGTGTGAGTGTTAAATCAATCAAGTGGGCAATCTGTTCAATGAATGCCCTTTGACAACCTTGTTTAGTGAGGTGGTCTTTAAGAGGACCCTTGTTTTTTCCATTTGGGTAATAGCCCCACCCGCCACCCCCACACACACACACAAAATGGCTTCCCCCCCCCCACACACACCCCTGTTTGATCCAGTTTAGAATTTCTCACCGTTGTTTGAAATTTGTTTTTGTTTTTGCTTTTCTTTCCCCCCCCCAGGAAGGACCTTTGATGAAATTATTTCTGTTGGACTTTGGAAATCTCTTTTGAGAATCCTGTCCCCCCCAAAACACACTTTCTCTACGTTTTGACTTTAGCCTTCAGAGTAAATTAACAGTAAGTTAAATTAACAGTGATGGTAATAATCCTTTAGTATCGTGCTGTATATCCGGTTGGTAATGGACCCTTTTTAAAAAAAAAATCCAAATATTTGTGGGACGCTGCTGTGTGCAATTGGCTGCTGAGTTTTGTCCACAAAATGTACAGTCAATTCACTTTACAGTATGTTCTGTGAAGCGCTTTGAGACGTCCAGAAGACATGAAAAGCTAGTGTGTCAAACGCAAGGATTATTATAGTTTGCAACTGTGGTTGGAATCCAGAGGGCTGGAGAGCGAGGAGGATGGAGGTGGGAAGATGACTGGAGGCAAGGTCAGAGAAAAAAGATCTTGAAACCGGCCTTGAAGGGGGCAAAGGTGGAGGGCCTCCAGGTTGCAGTTGCAGAGGATGGGGTGAAGGGGCTGAAGGCCTGACCATTGATGGTGAAGTGGGCTGGGGAGACATGGAGCAGGCCAGTGCCAGCCGAACAGAGGGAGTGGACAGGTTGGTAAAGTTTTAGTGGGTCACAGAGGTGGGGACCTGCCGTACCATCAGTAGCCAGGCTTTCAGCCTCTCTGTCCCCCATGCTTTGAAACTCCATCCCACAATCCCTTCACCTTGCTCCCTGCTTCATGGCTGGGACCGTGCCTTCTGTCGCTGTCCTAACTCTCTGCCCCCCCTCATCCCAACCGTGCTCCCCCTGTATTCAGGTCTTGACCACTGACTGATGCGAAAGGCATTATACAAATGTAATTTTGTTGTTGTTCAGTGCCTGAGGACGTCCTGGGATGGGAAAGGTGCTCTAAAAATGTCAATTTATTGTTGTTATTGTAAGGTGGACATCAAAGCAAGGATTAATATCTATCATAGTTTGGAATAATTTGAGGAAAGTGCTGATAAACAAAATCTGAAGTTCATCTTAAACTTGCTTGTGGGTATATATGTATATAAAATGTATAGATTCATAGATTCATAGAATTTTACGGCACAAAAGGAGGCCATTCGGCCCATCTAGTCTGTGCCGGCTCTTTGAAAAGAGCGATTCAATCCCACTGCCCTGCCCGCTCCCCATAGCCTAATAGACCTGTTCTCCCTAAATAAAGATCTAATTCCCTTTTAAAAGTTGTTATCGAATCAGCCTCCACCACCTTTTCAGGCAATGCATTCCAGATTCGAACAATTCGCTGAGTGAAAACATTTCTCCTCAGCTCCCCTCTACCCCTATATCTATATATGCTAAAATGTTGGTACAAGGAGACGGAAATTCAGTACCAGTGTTATTTCAATGGAATTATTTCACTCCTGCAGAGGGCAGCAAATTAACTACTGTAACTAATGGACATTGCAGCATCTGTTTTTGGTCAGCTGGGTGTCTGAATCATAGAATCATAGAATTATGCAGCATAGAAGGAGGCCATTCTGCCCATCGTGTCTGTGCCATCTCTTTGAAAAGAGCTGACCAAATCAATTCCTCTCCCCGCAGCTCCGCAAACCTGTCCTCCCCAAATCGTTATCCACTTCTCTCCTAAAAATTGTCGTCCAGTTAGCTTCCACCCTCACCCAGGCAATGCGTTCCAAATCCGAACAACTTGCCGTGTGAAAATATTTATCCCCTCTGTTCCTTGCGGAAACCCATCACCGTGCTTAAGAGTATCCAAACCAAATTGAGATCTCCAGGCATCCCACCTGCACCTAAAGATCCCAGAGATAGAGCAAAGCAGACACTTGAATCTGCTTTGAATCTTGAATCGATTCTTTTAAAAAATAATCCTTGCCTCTTATATAGCTCCCTGTCACATCTTCAGGGCATCTCAAAGTACTTCACCGAGTATACTGTAAAGTGACTGTATGTTTTGTGAGTGAAAAGTGGAGAGGATTATTACCTCCAGAAAGTGATCCTGCAATCGACTGACAGCTGGGTTTCTACTTACTGCTGGGTAAACAGAGTAGAGTTAGCAAATTTGCCTAAGGTTTCGTACCACCCAGGGATCAAACCATTGTATGAAATATTTACCCAAACTGATTTTGTGTGGTACAGTACAGTTCTTGCAAATTGTCTGAGCAGCGCCACTCAGTGGTTCATTTATTTACAAAACATCAGCCTCCAGTACAGTACATATCCTCCACGTACTGTGAGCCCACTTTGCCAGGCCTTTGGATAAGATATGTCGTGCCGTGTAGTCAGGTTTTATTGAAATGATAAACATTTGAAGATAACAATTGTCGCTCACTTGCTCATAAACCCGTCTGTTTATAGGACGGAGGCATGGCTAGTGATCCAAAGACAAGAAATACAATCCAGTGTTTGCTAAATTACTGCTGGTGAAGTCTTTTGCAGGACAGAATCTAAGAAACAGATCTGCTTTGTACACAGTGCTGGCCATTGCCAGCTGATTTGATGCATGTAAAGCAAATTTCTATTTATTTATTGAAGAAAATAAATGGCTGGTATTCAGTACCACACCTAAGGAAAGATATGGCCTTCGAGAGGTTATACAACATGGATTTCACCCCCTCTTGACTCCAACCCCCAGCTCGGGTGCAAACCCTTCACTGTCCAGCATCTTGGGGCATCTTCCCCATGTGAAAGGTGCTCTATAAATGCAAGTTGTTGTTGTATCAAGAAATTATGGAGAAATGGTGGGTAAATGGTGTTGAGGTACAGATCAGCCATAATCGAACAGAACGGTGGGACAGACTTGAGGGGCTGAATGGCTCACTCCTATTCCTGCGTTCCCAATGCTGTCCAATCTTTTTAAACGTAGAACAGAAGGACTTTACTTGCGTCAACATGTCGCAAAAATGCCAGAATGTGACTGATGTGTCATGTTGACTCAAAGGTTTTTCTGTTGCTTCAGTTTCCGAACCGTGATAATCTCCCTTTCCGACCAAGGCACAAATTCCATGGCCCCCGCCTATTTGTAACGTGTACATCCAGTAAACACATCATAAATATGGGTGGGATACAGCACTGTATATAATACAAACTCACAAAAGATAGGCTGATGGGTGGACGATCCTATGGTGCAAGTCCTGACATCCTGTTGTAACGATACAGAACTGGGGGGAAATGTTCCTTTCAACTAAGCCAAAGTATGTGATTTAGGACTGGGCATTGCTGGAGGTGAGAGTGTGATAACAAGTGAAAGGGCTGACACTGATGCTCATCCACCATGTCACAGTGTTGGGCTAGTTTTCTTGGGAAGTGTTTGTTCTAAGTGGTTTTGTTTTGAAGCATTACTCCCTATTTACACCCTGTCAAAGGACAGCTCTCTCTTTAAAGCTCCGCTTGAGTTTGTGTTGTCTTCATGAAAACTTGCCCACTTGATGACATTCAGTGGAAAGACCCATCGCCTTTGGAGTAGCTTACTGGGAATAATTACCTGTGTCACCTGTAAGATGTGAGTTTGAACTCCGCAGGGCTGTAAATATTAATGTAGAGCTACTATTGTCAGTCAGATCAGTGACCATAGATAACTTAACAATCTGTAACTGAATGTTTTATTTCACAGTCCGTGAGGAATACTTCAGATGAGACGTTAAACTGAGGTCACGTCTGTCTGCTCAGATTGATGGTAAAGATCCCGTGGTACTATTTGAAAAGAAAAGGCAGTTTTTTCCGGTTCCTGATCAACAATCTGGCTTACGTTCCTTGGTGGAGTGAGCGTAGCTAAATTGCCTTTGCAGTATTTAGACTACAAAGTTGTGAATCGCACAGCTTCTAAAATCTCCTGGTTCAGAAGATTGAATGCAACTCAGCAGTTTGAGTCTCACTACAGTGCCATCTGCTGACATGCATTTCGCCCAAGCAAAAATATATACAGCATAGGGTCAATTTCTTCACTTTACAACAACAGCAACAAAATTACAGTAAATGTGAAGCGCGTTGAGACGTCTCAAAGACACAGTAGGTGCTACTGTATATTCAAATGTAAGGATTATTATTATAACCTCACCAGCCTTAGATTTAGCTTCTGAATCGTACACTTGGCTTTGCAATTGTGATTTTTGTACAGCATGTGAATGAGACCTGGCGATTTCCATAAAAACTCCCAAGGAAGTCACGCAGAGAGCGTGCGTGCCAGTTATATTCAGGAAGACAGTGAGGCGACACCTTCCCAGTTGTCTGTAAGAAAACCGAGCACTCTCAAGTGGATCGGGCTGAAACATGACATCGCTTGGGTTGTGTGTGATCTCTTGCGACAAATTATTTTAGGACTATTTTACACCAGCGCTGTCC
This sequence comes from Hydrolagus colliei, assembly GCA_035084275.1. NCBI lineage: Eukaryota > Metazoa > Chordata > Chondrichthyes > Chimaeriformes > Chimaeridae > Hydrolagus > Hydrolagus colliei. Next base: position 11,904,218 of record CM068752.1, read on the forward strand.
ACTAAAATAAAGATTACTGAACACTTTTCCCCATGAAGATGGTGCCCCTTTAAAATGACTAGCCTTGTGAACTTTTGCAGGAACTTTAAAAGCTCGGCTATCTAACAATAGAAGCACATTGGCCTATTACACTGACTGAGCAGTGCTATTCTCTGGATAATTGTTCACATTGGCAGTAACAGTTTTACTGTCCTGGCTCCTCTCCAGCTTCCTCCTTGTGGGGCTAATGCGATTGCACAGTCCTTCTCAGCTCCCTCCAGAGACTGGTACAGTATACAATGAAAGTTTAAGTCTTGAATAGTGTATGCTAATGAGAGTAAATGTACCATGTGAGCTGCATCTTCATGTCTGTTTGTAGACCTTGGATGGAGGCATGACTCCCACCCTATGATGTTTGCACACTGTTACACAACCTGTTCAATTTGTACATTGGAATATTTCACTCCAGAATTTTCTTGTAACTGAAATATATGAAGGGGGTGATAATCCCTTCAAAATATAATAATTTGGTCACTCGATCTACAACTGTTTGTGGGACACTGAGTACAATTCTCTGCCACATTTTGTCCACAAAATATATAGTCATTACTCTTTATGGTGTATTCTGTGAAAAGCTTTGATGAACAATGTGGTAAGGTGCTTCATCAATGGAAGTATTATTATTATATTCAAGAAACTGGTCCTCACATTGAAAGCCCTCCACAACCTCGCCCCACCTACATCCATGACCTCCTATCCCTTTACCAATCATTTTAATTCCATTTACCTGTCTTTCTCCCCGTGTCGTTTATGCCTTTTTAAATATCGAGTTCCCTTTTTGAAAGCTAATATTTTTATTTTTACTCTTTCCCTTTAACATCTCCCCTCACCAAACATCAGCCCTGGTTGAGAGTTCTATACTTGGGAAAATCCTTCAGCCTCTGCTGAGCGATGTCCACAGATGCCTCAGATGAGTGATAAGAATAACAATAGTGAATCATTGCATTTTATATCGTTTCTTTGACTTTGGGGGGACAAAACAGTGCTCTGCTGTGCAATATTTGGTTAAAAAAAATTACTATTTCTATGATTGTTCTTCCCTTTTCTGCTGGGTGTCACATGTACAGCAATGCACTGTGCCTCCTGCCGTCAAATTAGTCTATTCATTTTAATTGTTATTCCCCCAGCCCGCACATTTTCTTCCCTTCGTGTGTTAAAGTTCCCAACACTCGCCTTCCTGCCACCCCCCCCCCCCCCCCCCCCCAACCCATCAGCATGTCTGAATCACAAACTGACCAAATAATGGAATGGATTTCTGGGTGCACCTGGTCAGACCCAATGCTGTGGTTTCTCTGGAACATTCAGCACTGTGACCTCTATTCAAAGCCTTCACGTACAGTCTAGCTTCGCTCTGGGACTCATCCTAGGGGGAATCCCAGGAGAGAAGAATGTCTCAGTGCAGAAGAGGCCCATTCAGCCCATTGTGTACATTGGCATTCTTAACCCATTGCATCTGTGAACTGCCCTATATATTTCATGCATGTAAATTTTGAAACCCCCTCTAATTGACATTTGCATTCAAAGCAGCAATACTGTAGCAACCTGAACTAAGTGAGAGTGCTGGGGCTTCTCTGCGTGCGCTGCCCAAACGCTAGAGTAAGCTTTCCACCACAAAGGACTATTGTTGCCGAATTGGAAAGTTATCCCAATGAATAATAGAGAAACAGAAGAAGTACTGGCTCGATCTCTCGGGTTTCACAGTAAAATGGGTAAGATTACAGATCTTCCCTTTGAGGTGGACAAGTTAAACGGTGTGTACTGTAATTTGATTGGGCCACTCTTATCAAGGAATGGTATCTGTCAAATTCCAGCTGTATCAAGTGTGGTAGTGCGAAGAATCATTGCTCTGGATAACATTTTTGCAGATTCCATTAAAAAAAAACCAGTTGATCATGCAAGCTTAAAATAACCTTCTGAATTTTCTTTACCCTGTATATATTATATAGGGCTTCAAAACCCACGTTGGGACTTTGAGCACAGTCTAGGCTGGTACACCAGTGAAGTGCTGGGGAAGGGCTGTATTGTCGGATGACATGTTATTCTTTCAGATGACATGTTAAACCAAGATCCTGCCTGCCAGGCTCGGTGGATGACAAGCATCGCAAGGCACAATTTGAAAAGAAAAGGGAGTTTCTCCCAGTGTCCTGGCCAAAACATTCCCTGGGTAAAATTAGTCTGTGAGAGACACATTGTGCATGCAAATTGGCTACCTTAAGTCCTCCAAGACACTACACCATGTGAAAGGTGCCATATAAATGCCAGTTTATACCAATAATAGAGACCTGTAGTACAGTATATTGGTTAGATGACTTGCCTCACAAGTGAGAGGAACTGGATTTAATTATCGGGCAGAGCCAAACCTTGGGCAACATTCCTTTACTCCACACACCTTGGCTTACCTAGCAGTAAGTAAGAATCCGGTTGTTCATCAATTGGTAGATTGCTTTCGAGGTGGTAATAATCCCTCAAATTTTTTCTAAAATGAATCGCTCAATATACAACTATTTATTTTACAGTAGTTCTATTTACAGTTTGCCTCTGGGATTTACAGATTGCGGAGATTCTCTCCCCCCCCCACCCCCCATCTGGCCCCTGCCAACCACCCTCGTACACAACATGTATTCTCAGGTTGGACAGTGTGTAATGAGACAGTGACCACTTTCTGAAGAGTTTGGAAGCAGGACATGCTCCTCGCTCAAACCTCAGAGAAGCCGTACCCAGCCAAAGTGATGCCTTACCAGGTTCAAACCAACACAACAGGAAGCTGTGTTGATGACTTCTATGCATGAGTAATATCACTAATGCATGAGTCCTTTATTTAGTGCCATATCATCGTGAAAGCTTCTGTGTGCTACCTAGGATCTTGCTGTGGAGTGTAGACACTGTATTTTATTGGCGGTGGTTCGTATCCCTCATTTGGAACCGTGTGTATTTCTCTCAAAAAACTGGATTGTGATTAGAATTTACTGTAAAATGGCTCCTGCATAGACAGCCTGGAATCTGTTTAAAAACCCACACAAAGCTGATGTATATTTTTTCTTCCCGTTCCCAGCTACGTCATTTCTTGGACATCAGCTTACGGCTCAGATAACTGACTGGGCACCACTCCCTATGATCACTCAACTGACTCAGCCCTCCTCTGATATCCTAGTCGATGAACTCTCCAGCACAATTGGGACTGACAAAGGTAGGATCCGCACACAGCTGTTGAAAATTCTACACGCACGTCTACGCCAAGCTACCCCCTTCACCCACACTGTTCTGGTGAGCTCAGTTATATTGTTTAAGAGGCTGGTGCCAGTTTGCTTCGAGGGGATCTTGAAGTGTTTCTTTGTGGAGGGATGAGATCATTATGAAGTGCCATCCACCTTTGTATCTTCAGGTTTCTGTTTTCCCCTCCTCTCTCTCTCTCTCTCTCTCTCTCTCAATCTCTCAATCTCTCTCACTCTCTCTCACTGTGTTACGAGTACAATGCATTAAGACTTTAGCATTATTTCTGCCCTTTGTTACCATACCAGGGAAACTGAACAGCACATGCAATGTCTTTCTTTGCTCCATTATCTGACTGACTATAACAACCTCTGCACATAGCACCGAGTATCCCACCGACCCCATTCAGGGCCGATTCACCAGCCACGGGACCGTTCATGTTCACGCGGTTCGGGGAAGTTGTTGTCTGTAAATCGGATGCCGCGTTTGCCCACAAAATACACAGTCGACACACTTCACAGTAAATCCTGTGAAGTGCTTTGAGATGCCTCGCTGATGTGGTGAGATGCAATATCAAAATGCAAGGATTGTTCAATGTGGTTCATGTATTTCTCCATCCCAAAATGATGTGTGCATTGAATGTGGGGCCATCTTGGTATTCAGTAGTCTTTGGAGAGTTGGAAAGCATTGAGGACCCAAACTGCGTGTGCATAGTCCATGGAATCCTTGGTTGCCAAATTGCTCCTCAGTTGAGCAAGTCCTGTGCTTTCGTCCTCTTTCTCCGCTAACATCCACTGGAAGGGACATTAATAATCCCGATTTAACCCTTGAGGGATCCAATGTGAATCTGTGTACAGCGCGTGAAAGTTGTGTTACAACTCTGCCATCTTTTGTTTCTGTTCAGACAATAACTGTTGCGCCAATATTATTGATTTCCCATTGAACAGTTCTCTTTGCTCTCAGCTAGGATAAGGCTTTATTCAAGGACTTAGTCAAGGACTGGTCATATAAGCTTTCACCATGTTGGCGTGGAAGGTTAGATGTTGAAGGCACTGAGACGGAGTCTTAGCTGACTTATTTACCTTATTCAGTTTGTCCCCTGCAGTAACAAGGACCTTCCCCACAAATTCTAATCTATCTGTGGTTCTTCCATCCACAAAATATACAGTCAATTCACTTCACAGTATATTCTGTGTAGGGTCCGGCGATATATAGGTTATATCTATATAATTTTTCATATCGATATGCCGATATCGGAATTTAAAATATATCGATATATCGAAAAATTCAATATGAAAAAATATATCGGTATATCGTAAATATCGGTATATCGTAAATATCGGTATATTGTTTCCAGCGATATATCAGTATTATCGGTATAATGCAATCTTTTCCAGCTTACCTTGTCGCCGGCATTGCAACCTCCTGGGCCTAGAGCACAGAATGCGCGCGTGTCTCCGAATGCGTGTGCATGCGCAGTATAAAAAAGCCCGGAAATATCGGTATATATCGATACGAGCCCACCTATATATCGATATCGGAAAATTTCCATATCGACGGATCCTAATTCTGTGAAACGCTTTGAGATGTCTAGAAGATGCGATGAGGCGCGATATGAAATGTTAGGATTATTATTATCTGGTTGTAACAGCTTCTTGCATTCCTGTGCCTTCTTTTCACAAGGTTCAATATTTCACTTCTGATGCACAAGATTGTGGGGTCAATCACCATGTTGGGTCTTTGAATTGTATTTCACACTGACACTCCAGTGCAAAGCTGGAAAGTACATCATCCTTCGGATAAGATGTTAAACTAAGATACTGTCTGACTGTTTAGGTGGATGCTGAAGATCCCATGGCACCACTCAAACAGTGGAGGTTTTCTACTCGTGTCCTGGTCAACATGTTTCAAATCATGGTTTGTTATGGGACATTGTTGTGAGCAAAGGGACTGCCTAAAAAGACACAGACCCTGCAGTGTCAAGCGACTGACTCGCACTATTCTGATGCCTTCTAATTACTTACTGTGGTGTCATTACACACTGACATTGATCCTTGCACATTGTGTGAGGGAGGAGGTTTGTACCAAGACCCCACCACCTCAAATGTCCTGGTTCTTAATATTCTTAATATTAATTATTATTATATTATATTATGGTTCCTTCCTATTTCCTTTCTTCAGTGTCTACTTTCTAGTACCTTGTGTTACCATTGCCTTTTTTTTTTTATCACCCACACGCTGAAGTATTTCTGTGTATAGTATGGAACTGAATTTTTACATTACTGTTCACTCCCAGAATTATTGCTCTCCCATCCACAATAGTGCCAATGACATCGCCTTTCGTTATGGAGTTTGGATTTTAATCTTTCACTGTTAGTCATCATCTGTTTTATTTCAGTTGTGGCTCCTACAAAGGATTATAGGCTGCCCTTTGAGGACTGGTGGATACAGAAAGGAGCCTTGTCAGTCCAGGAGTGAGTAAGCCTTTGCCTAGTTTTTAATCCCAATTTATCCCCCAGTAGATATTAGCTCAATGTATTCAGTGCGTGCTCAGGATAAAAATGTTTGTTCATCAAATTCTTTATGGCCTCAATTAGAATGGTCACCAAACACACATCAAAGAAAGATTTATCATCTCACCTTTGCACTGCCCACATTTAGAGACACATAGACGGTAGTCATGTACAATAAAAATATCAGCAAACCTGTGTCAGTCAGTTTCATTGGAAAAAAAATGTTTCTTGCAATGAAACTTGTACTAACCTGGAAAGCTACTCTCTCTTTCTGCAGGGCTGACCAATTCGCTCTGGGATTGTTGATTCCCTCCCACCTTTGCTTATATAGATGATGTGTTATGTACTGTATGTTAAGTCCGAGCTCAGTAGGCAAACCCTAGAATATGAAGTTCTTGCACTATCTTGCTCAGTGAATCATTAACCCACCTTACTGCTGAATGAAACTGGGATTTCGTCCCACTGCCACGATTGGATTCTCAGCGAGTTATATATACTTTTTTTTTTGCCCTCTTCACTTTGAGAGCCACGGAAAGGAATGCAGTTGTAAGTACAGCAAACATTTTATGAAATGACCTGAGTCGCCTTGGGATAAGCCCACTTTAATTCTGCCTATTTGAGGTCTTTTGGGGTGATGTACCTGGCTTGTCTGGACTATTTAACTTGGAAAAACACGACAGCTTTGAGCAGAGTTCCCAGTTCAAACCTTGAGCCAGGATTAAACATGATTGGGTCTGTGGGTGTCTTTCTCAATCAGAATGCAAAGTCATGAATGACACAGTACTTACTGGATTGTTTTATCCTCTTATAAACGTGATTTTAGTAATTTTCTTCAGTGATAAGTCTCCCTGGCTTTTCACCTGTGTGAGGCTCTGGCTATATGATAGTCTTTGGCTAGCACTTGCCTCTGTGTAGATGATGTATGAAGCTTTGTGTAGTTTGTTGCTGTGTCTAACTCTGGCTGTGTGTAGCTACAATAACAACAACAACTTCAATTTATATAGCGCCCTCCTCGCCGGACAGCGTCTCAGAGCGCTTCTCAGAGCTGTGGCTGTCTGGTGTGCTTCACTCTTCCCAGTGACATATCTGATGCATGTAATGCTGCATAGGTTGGAATACGCTAACAAGGTGTGAATTAAATTGAAACTGAACTAATGTAGACTCGATCACAAGCATAGAGTCCCCTTTGAAATCATTTTTGGTGGGTCAGCCGAAATCCATCACCGTGCCTTCACCTGGAAATTCCAGAGATATTGGTTGGAATGGGAAACACACACTCTCCCCAAAAATTATTAGATGCAGGTTGGCAAAAACTCAATGCTTGCGGCCTCCAGAGTGCGTGTTGGTGTGCTGCTAGAGTCTAACCAGCTAACATAGCACCATTTGCCAGTGACAGTGAGTAGTACTTCTACGAGTGATGCTACAAGTTGTAATAATTCAACAGTCATTTGTTTTCTATTCTATATTATTCTCTGTACATACAGTTTCTAATTGCCTCAGAGATCGATATAAAACTGTTGATGCAGATGTATGTGCAGGGCTAAGCACAAATTTATTCATTGGGAAAATGCACAAAATGTACAATTTATTGCATAATCTATTATATCCACAGATCCAGCACTTCTGGATTCACTAAGAATTGTTCGTAAAACAAAAAATGATCTTTAAGCGCTTTGAGTTGCCTCCTGATGTGAAAGATACCATATAAATGTAAATTTGTTCTATCCTTACAAAGGTCAATTGAATTCCTAACCAGATATTAATTGAATGTAAAAGAAATGAATAGGGGTATATACATAGTATAGCTGAGAGTCATCAGGTCTGCATCTCGCTGTTTCTGACTGAGCTCTCTATTTTTACACCTGATCAGTTAGGCAGGTTTCATTACTCTACACGCCTTTCTTTACCTAACGGTAAGTAGGAACCTGGTAGTTAGTCATTTGTTGAAGTTTTCTACTTTATTATTATTAGAAGGGATTATTTACAAGGGTAGAAGTAAATGTGGTTACCCAATCCACGACTGTTTGTGGGACACTTATCAATTAGCTGCTGCGTTTCCCCCACAAAATACAGTCAATCCACTTTTACTATATTCTGTGAAGCACTTTCAGAAGTCTCGATGACGTGAAAAGGCACTGTACCAAATTTAACGATTATTATTATCATCAAAGCCCATAAAAATGGGTAGAGAAAATATTGTTAGAAATTCAATGAAAACTAGGAAGGACAGTTTGTCTACAAGACTACCTGCAAGAGAAAGACTAGTCAATATTTCAGTTTATTTCAATATTAGATAAGAGTAATCTATCATTTATATAGATATATAATCTATATACATATAGAGATATTATATGTAGATTGACAGACAGACACACTTGTCTTTAAAAGGTTTGATTTTTACCTTGGGCATCTTTATAATGATAATAAAAATGCATAATTTAGAATAACTGGGACGTCCTCCCGATGTGAAAGGCGCTTTAAAAATGGTGGATGGTTATTTGGGGAGGATGGGTTTGCGCGGTTATGGGGAGAGAGCTGGGGAGTGGAATAGATTGTTACAAAGAGCCGCCACAGACTGCGTGGGGCGAATGGCTTCCTTTCGTGCTGTAATATTCTATGAAAAATGCAATTTTGTTGATGCTACCGGGGCTTAGCATCGTCTGTGTTCTTTATTTTGTTTCTGCCGCCGCTTGGCTAAGTGTGTGTTCTGTGACGTCGGATACCACAACGTCATGATCAGCCATCAGGCTGTACTGAAAGTGCAGTACATTTTAGGGCCTAACCCATGAACGAGACAAGATTCCACAAACATGTATGCCCTTTTCAAACTGGTTTTGAGATCATTCATTGTCATTTATTAGTGTGTATACACAGATATAATTTAATACATAATCTAGTATTAGTGTATGTATGTCAGAAAAGTAGAAGGCAATAATATCGGTGTATTATATTTTGGGGGAGGCAAGAAGATATTTTGGGAGGACAAATTTTGCAAGGCTATGGGAAGAGAGGGGGAGAGTGGGACACTGCTGTGCGCAATTGGCTGCCGTGTTTCGCCCACAACATATTAACAGTCATTTCACTTTACAGTATACACTATTCTGTGAAGTGCTTTGAGACGTCGCTAAAATGTGAAAAGCGTTATATCAAATGCAAGTATTATTATTATTTTTGAAGCGCTTTGAGACATCTAGACGCTGTAAAAAGCACTATATCAAAATGCAAGGATTATTATTATTAATTTGGCTAGAACCGGCACAATGGGTTGAATGGTCTACTTCTGACCCATATAATTCTATGATTCTATGTCTAACTAAAGAAGCATAGCTGACTCTAGTTGATCCAGTCTGCACTAATGGGATGACATGCATAATAAATTAGTTTAGGTTTCTTAAGATATAGTAGAGACTGCCATCTGAGCCATACTAGGATGTTCTTTTCTGTACATGTGATACAGACAGATCCACAGTTACTTTACAGACTGGCGACATGTCATGTGGTATTAGGAGTATCCAGACAGGTTGCATGCCACCTGATGAAGCTTTTGTGCCATAATTATTATAATAATAATAATCCTTGCATTTTATATAGAGCGTTTCATGTCTTCTAGACATCTCAAAGCGCTTCACAGAATATACTGTAAAGTGAATTGATGGCATGTTTGTGGGCAAAACACAGCAGCCAATTGCGCACAGCAGTGTCCCACAAACAGTCATGGATTGAAATGACCAATTTTTTTATTATTGTGGTTTTTGGATACTTGCCCAAGCTTTCACTCTGACCTGCAAGCTTCCAAACCCAGATCTCAAGTTTGTAAGGCGAGTACTCTAATCACTGAGCTACAGGATTCCCTGATTGTAGTTCTAAGGTTCTGGGTTCAAGCTTCACGTAGATAGTCCAATATTGGGGGAGTGCTGAATTGTTGAAGATGCTGTCCTTCTGATGAGAAATTAAACTGAGGTCCTGGCTGCCTGTTCCAATGAATGTTAAAGTTTCTGGATCTTTAAATTAAAAGAGTAGTAAGTTTCTCCTACTACCCACGCCACCAGTCCCCCCACATAGAATTTCTCTTTCACTCCATGGCTGTTTGTGGGACATTGCTGTGTGCAAATTGGTTGCCACGTTCATTTACCAAATCCACAGTTACTTCACAAGATTTACTGTGAAGTGTAGTGCGTTGAGATGTCCTCCTGCTGTGAAAGATCTCGTATCAAATGCAAGGCTTATAGTTATAAAATTCTCTAATTTTGCATCCCATTAATAGAATCCTCAATTCAATTTTGAGTAGAAGTTTGACCTACTTATTTACGCCCATTATTGATCAGTCATTCCCAGGCAATATCAAGTTACAGTTTACGGTGAGTTAGTTATAATAAAGATTACTTTGCTCTTAGTTCAATACACCCTAAGCCCTGCCTCAGACTAGTGTGACACACACAATCCTTGAAGCCTTACTTACTAATCAAGTAGTGTGCAGTTGTGGGTCAATATTCCCAACAACAACAAAATGACATTTGTATAGAACTGTTCATGTCGGCAGGACGTCCCAAGGCTTGGACAGCTGGTGTTTCGGACCCGAGCTGGGTTAAACCTAAGGCATGGTTGAAGAGGAGGGTCTTGAGGCAGGACTTGAGGGAGGTCGGGGAGGAGACAAGGAATTGGTCTGAAATTGCCCTGATTTGATTTCATTTAGGGCAATTTTTGGCCAACGGGGACTTTTATCCCATCAACTGAGGCCGGAATTAAACCCCGGCCTCAGTCCAGAAAGGTAAGGCGACTCTGCTGCCCAATCCTACATTTGCTGGTGTGTTCGGTCTAAAGTACACTGAATATAGGAGATATAAACACACACGCACATACAGTAACTGCACACAAGGTGGATGATTCATGCCACAACTATGTAGCTCCCTGCTGGGTGACAGGTGTGTGCCATGGTCTGCAAAGTATTTGTCCAAACTGTTGGTAAATACACGGAGACATCCGGCACAGAAACCATATTCCTGATAAAGTGGCACGTTCGTGAAACACAAAGAACCCCAGCCACTAATTCAGAGCGGTAAACGTTTCCTATGAGTAGGATCTTGTGATTGTGATTAGGAGGCACTGGCCAAGGTCATCTTCCTCCCTTTCTCAAATACGTGATAAGGCACCATCTCAAATGTACATCAAATGCAAGGAACATTATTATTACTTCAATCCCCTATTTCAGGAGGAAACATTCTACCTGAGTCTAGATTTATTTTATTTATCCTTTATTGATGTGGTATTTCACTAATGGCTAACAATAAACAACAACAACAACAAATTACATTTATAGAGCGCACAGGAGGCGTGTGACCCGAGCTGAGAGGGGAGTGTTTGGGAAGGGGTGAAACACGAAGGAGAGGTAAAAGAGTTCGGGATGGAACAAAAGGCACGATCGAAGAGGAAAGTCTTCAAACCGGCCTTGAAAGAGGAAAGGGAAGAAACGAAACGGAGGGATTAAGGGATGGCATTCCATAAGGTGGGAGCGGAGAAACTGAAGGCCCGGCCTCCGATGGTGGGGCGGTTCGGGCGGGGGGCTTGGAACAGGCCAAGTCCTGTTGAACGGATGGTCCGGGTGGGCGTGTAGGGGGAGAGTAGATTGGTTAAATAGGGCGGGGCAAGGCCGTGTAAGGCCTTGTAGGTGAGGACGAGGATCTTGAACTCGATCCTCTGGAGGATGGGGAGCCAGTGGAGACGGGCGAGGGTGGGGGTTATGTGGTCGCGGAGGCGGGTGCGAGATAGTACACGGGCTGCAGAGTTTTGGATGACCTGCAACCTGTGAATGGTGGAACTGGGGAGGCCGACGAGGAGAGAATTTCCGTAGTCCAGCCGTGAGATGATGTACGCGTGCACGAGTGTTTCGGCAGCGCGGGGGGTAAGATAGTTGCGGAGCCTGGCAATGTTGCGCAGGTGGAAATAAGCGGTGCCGGTCAAGGCGCGGATGTGGGGGAGGAAGAAAAGTTTTTGATCGAACATGATACCGAGGTTCCTGATTGGCTTTGTGAGGTGGAGAGTGCAGCCTTGGATGTTGAGGCTGGCAGCGCCCGATGTGCGGAGGCGCTGGCTTGAGCCAATCAGGAGGGCCTCAGTCTTACTCACGTTCAATTGCAAAAAGTTGTCCCTCGTCCAGGACTCGATGTCGGACAGACATGCTGTCAGAACATCGATCGTCTGGGGGTTGAGGGATGAGGTAGAAAGGTACAACTAGGTGTCGTCCGCATACATGTGGAAATTTACCCCATGTTTGCGGATGACGTCGCCCAGAGGGAGCGTGTAAAGGGTGAAAAGGAGGGGACCGAGGACAGAGCCCTGAGGGACGCCATGAGAAACTGTGCGGGGGTTTGAAGAAAATCCGTTGGAAGAAACAAAATGTAAACGGTGGGTCAAATAAGAGTGGAACCAGTCAAGGACTGTGCCTTGAAGGTTGAGGTGGGAGGAAAGACGTTGAAGGAGGATGGTGTGATCGACTGTGTCGAACGCAGCAGACAGGTCAAGGAGGACGAGGAGGCAGAGGGAGCCCTGGTCACAGGCGGTTAGGATGTCATTTGTAACCTTAACCAGGGCAGTTTCTGTGCTGTGGATAGGGCGGAAACCTGATTGGAGGGGTTCAAAAAGTGAGTGAGTTGAAAGGAAAGAGCGGAGCTGGGAGGCAACCACTCTTTCAAGGACCTTGGATAGAAACGGGAGGTTGGAGATGGGTCGATAACTTGATGGTTGCGACGCATCAAGGGAGGGTTTCTTCAGGATAGGGGTGATGGTGGCTGTTTTAAGGGAGGTAGGGACGGTGCCTGAGGAGAGGGAAAGGTTAATGGTGTCAGAAATGAGCGGGGCTAACAAATGGAGCTGGGTGCGGAGGAGGGGGGTGGGGATGGGGTCCAATGAGCACGTGGTGGGTTTCATGGAGGTAATTGTTTTTGTGACTGAAAGCGGGGTTAAAGGTTAAAGATTCGAAATAATCCTTGCATTTGATATAGTGCTTTATCATGCTTTTGAAAAGCCTCAAAGCACGTCACAGAATACAGTGTAGTGGCTGTTTTTTGTGGGCAAAACACAATAACCAGATATGGATGAGTGACCCTAAAAAATGTGTATCTCTCTCTCTCTATATATATATATATATAGAGAGAGAGAGATATATATTAACTTTTAGAGATATTATTACCATCGGAAAAGCAATCCTCCAATTTGTTAACAACCAGATTCTTATGTACTGCAAGGTAAACAGAGGTGTGTGGTGTAAGGAAACTTATCTAAGATTTTGCCCCACCCAGTAATCAAACCCAGGTCATCTCACTTGTGAGGTGAGTGCTCTAACCACTGAACTAAAGGACTGCACTAGTGAATCAGTGAAGTGAAGCAATGGTTGGTTTAATGGTGGGCGTGGGAAAGAGAGAGAGTTGACAAATTCAGCGATGGAGTATTCCTTTGACTCAAATCTGAAATTCTAGTTGGTGGAATGGACGAAGGTGAATGTAGCCGACACTCTGTGTTTAAAAATTCAGCTAGTTCAGATCAAATGCTAATTAGAATCATGAAAAGATAATGAGCCCTTTTTGGTTTCCATTTGCCCCTGGTTTTTCGGACCGGTTCTTTCCCAAATCCCCGATGTACACTGTAATTTATTTGCTGGTTGAAACAAAGAGGATTACAATGACAACATGGCCTGTGCTACTGGAATGTTCGAAGTGTCCCAGAATCCGTGTGTTTAAAAGGCTGCCAAGTCATTTATTATATACCCAGAGACAACATTCCACCCGACTGCTTAGCCCATTGCGGCTTTTAGTGGAACAATGGCATCATTTTACTGAGATTGGGTGCTAGCGGAATGAAAGTGCAGTCCCTTACTCTTGGCACATACTCTACCCGAGTTCCTACAGTGCTAAAAACATTTCAAGAGTATTAAAATACCAAACAAATTGAGATACCGGGAGCGATGGGAGGCTCTCTCTTAACCCTTTGCTGTCCAGAAGTTGGTAGCGACCAAGTTGGTTTGGAGTTCATTGCGTTGTTAATCGATGGCTTGTTTTAGTGGGGAGTTTTTCCCCTTATCCCTCTCCCTCGGGACGTGGGTGGGATGCAGTCTGTCTCTCCCTCCCTCCATCCCCCACTCCCGTTCAACTGGAATAACCCAGGCTTCCGGTGTGTCTACAGCGGATATTTGCTTCCTCTTTGTTTGTCGCCTATGAAGTAAAATAAATCATCCTTGTGTTTGATGCAGCAACTTATCATATCTGGAGGACACCTGGAAGCACTTCACAGGATATACCGTAAATTGTAGAGCTGGGGGCGGCCAATCTTTATGGTTGTCCAACAAAATCAGTTTTCATGATGGTATAAATCAAGAAATATTCGATCGTGAAATATCTAAAACACACAGACGATTGAACACGGACTTACCTAGACTTGTGTGAATATTTGGGGGGTTGATTGACTGCCTTGCGGGCCACAGTTACTCATCTAAAGAGTGTATTTAGAGTGTGTTGTCTGTCGTCGTTGTATTTTGCAGGTGGCTGAATAGAATGTCACACAGGCCTATGTCTGTGGTGTGGAGGTTGGGTCAATCGGTGTTAACAGGACGTTTAGTGTCAAAGGGCCATAACCCTTTGACACTAATGCTCAAATCGGGGAGCGGTGAAGAGTGGCCTTGGCGTGGAGAGCACGGGCGAGGAATGGGAAAAATAAACTTGGGGTGAAAAGGGGAAAGAATTAAGGAAAGATGGTGGATTAAGTAATGTGGTTAACTCAGTTAGCATCTCAATGAGATGGATTTAGGAATGCACAGAGAGCAACAGCGTAGAAACATTTGTTTTTAATGTTTCAGCTGCCAGGAACCTTTCCCTGAGTGACCTGAACCAAACTACGTTTACTACAAACGCAATGTGTTTAAATTTTTTTTAAAAAAAACCAAATGTAACGCTGTGTTCTTAAATGGATTCAAAGTCAAAGCATGCTTTAAGTCAGCCTATGCAGCAAGTGGTGTTTAAGTAATTAGCACGGACGCTCTTGGCTGAGATAGAGAAGGGATTGCTTTTCGCATTAACTAACCTCCAACTGGGAACCGAAGATTTCAAGATTATTTTCGGGTTCTTTGTGGCAGCGTGTATGTATAGTGGATCACTGCCGGTGGGATTCTGTTTATAATCTGACACACTGCTGCTGTTTGGCTGTGCTCCATCCTCACTCCAGTTGCAGTTGAACAGTAACAGGACTGTTTTACTTTGAAGTCAGCCAAGTATTTGGGCTTTTTTTTTCCTCCTTCTTTTTCTTTAAAACTGAACCCCCCCAAAGTGTTAAATAAATCCTCGTCAGCAACAAAATATGCCATTCCAGCTTTGTGCGGATATTCAAAGGCGTACGTCATCTAAGGTTCCCTAAGTCTCCATCGCACCTCGTCTCGACCAATATTATTCCTTCCAGCCCCCAGGCTCTGGTGAGTTTGTGTCTCCTGTTTGTTTCTTTCCTTGCGGTTTCTGAGTTTCATTTCCACAGTAACTGTGTTCAGAATGTTTTCGTGTCCTAATGAAAAGTATGATTGCACTTCGTAGATCTGATTTGGTGTTGCTAATAACTCAGGTGTAAATCAGAAAAGGGTTTGCAATTCCCAGGTTTGGTTTTATCGACCCATCTCAAGCCTTTCTCCCCTCCCTTAATCATTGCCTCCCCCCCCCCACCAACCTTCACTTTACACTAAAGGTATTGTAGTTGTTCTGAAAACACATTGCTGACCGGCTCATGTTTCATCTGTGAACAGAATTGAATAGAAGGAGGAACTTTGTGGTTAGTTTAGAAAACAGCAGCGAGTATCTCTCTGCACCCCGTAGTTATCTCTTTGCATTTGTGTGGAAGGAAGGAAATGGTCTGAACGTCTTTTCTGGGGTGAAATTAATGAGCAGTCTCATTACATGGCCTACATGAGGAGCTGAATATGTGAACAGAAATAGAAGCTTTTCTGCTGTTTTATTATTGATTGAAGTATTGCCGCTATTCAAAAAGAGAAGGGAGTTCTCAGAGTCCTCTGGCCAACAATCCCCCCTACCAATAAAAATTGGTCACTCACTCCATGGCTGCTTGTGGGACATTGTTGTGCGCAACTGGCTGCCGCTTTTAGCCCGCAAAATACACAGTCAATCCGCTTTACCATTTATTCTGTGAAACACTTCGAGGTGACTCAATCATGTGATAAGGTGCTGCACGAAATGCAAAAATGATCATACATAGTCAGTGTCGCCGAGGTCCACCAGCTTAAGATGTTCTTCAGTGAAACGTGCTGGAGAAAGCCACAAGTTGCAAGCTGAGAAGGTGCATTTCGGTCCACTGTCTCTTTTTTTTAATCAGTGAATTTATTGAGACAATTCAGCCGACAAAACCACAATACTGCCGTCTTGTGTAGCAGAATCTCTCTTGTTCACACCAGTTTCCTTCACCATCTCTACTTGACAAGTCGTCAATCTATTTCCCTTCTGCGTGTCAGTGCGTGTGTAGGTGTGTGTGTTAATTATTAAATATTAAATAACAAAACACAACATTGCAAAAGCAGAACGCATATGATTCCCTATTACTCCTTCCAACACTGTCCTTTTTTTTTTGTCAGTCCTCTGTACTTAATTATCATGCCTATCCAAACACATTGCACTAATGCTTCTGTGTACAGACTCCTCTCAGAGTATCTCTATGTACAGAACTTTTCGTAACAACAACTTGTGTATATATCAAGCGCCCCTCTCGCGGTGTCTCAGAATGCTTGGTGTACGTATAACAATGGTGCAATGTCTGAATTATAGCAGATTTTGAATCAATAGTGTGTGGAATAGGCCTATTTGGATGCTTTGGGAAATCGTGTGATGGCCGCTAGTTGAATGTAGTTGATCTGAGTTCACCCGAGTGAGCCAGGCCGACACACAAGCTTCAAATGCAGGGTGTGATGCAATATTCTGATGTCCCCCCTACTGTCACCCTCCCACTTCCCCTGATTTTGCACCATGCGCTAACACTGTGGAGTGCACTGGCACGCAGTGTGAGGGGTGCTATATAACCGCAAGTTGCTGTTTTATCTGATAATTTAACATATTTCAGCAGGAAATGTATGTTTTTCCTGTGGATGTTTACCTGCAGCGGGAGCTTATAGGTCCAAGTCCACAATACTGCACTATTGCTCGTCATCTCTGAGAAGGTATGGGCTGATTGGACTTTTGTCGTTCTGTACCTTTTATTACATGGTAATAAACTGACAGAGAGTGAGTGAGGGACAGAATAGTAGGCCATTACTCAGACCAATATTTGCAAATTCACTTTGCATTATATTCTGTGGAAACACTTTGAGATGTCTGAACGATTTGACAAGGTGCAAGATTATTATTTTTATTAGTATCGTCATAATCTACTATTTTATTTGGTTATGCTTTTTGTTAGCAGTGTTCAGCTGATCAACCACACGATGAAAAGATAATATATTGGAGATGTGAAGTCCTGTAGCATTCGCGTCGCAAGCGAGAGACCTGGGTTCGATTCCCGGCAGGGCAAAATGTTGCGCAAGTTTGCTTTCACCGCACATTCAACAAGTAGGAACCCAGTTGTTAGACAAATGGTGGATTGCTTGTCTGGGGTTAATAATTTCTTCCCCAAAAATATCAAATTGGTCACTTCAATCCATGACTGTTTGTGGCTAGTGTTGTGTGGAGTTGCTACGTTTCGCCCACAAAATTTACAGTGTTCTATGAAGTGCATTGAGATGTCTCGAAGACATGATAAGACGCTATCTCAAATGCAAGGATTATTGTTATTTTATATAAATCTGTTGTTTAGAATTCAGCCCATTTGGTGCTTGAAACTCTAAACCTAGATCCTCTTGTTTCATATTTTTGGTGCGTGCTGCAATATTGTTCTGGGTTTATGTTTTCAATCCCATTTAAAACTTAACACACCTCGATAACGTCCTCTCTGAGATGTCTTCTAAGACTGAAGAGTCCTAGGCTTGTCTAATAGTTGCTCGCAGCTCTAATACGCGAGACAAACACAACAACAAACTGACATTTGTTAACTGCCTTTCATGTCGGGAGGAGGCGCGGAGCACACGGGAATAATCCTCATTGCTCTACTCTGTGCTGCCTTTGCTAATTTACGCAGTCACAACCTCATACAGTTGAATTGGCGCGAGCGTCTTATTATCAATTTATCTGAAAGAATGTGCAAACAAACGTGCTGTTTAATACAAAGAAAACTTCCAGCAAGTATAATTTCACGATCCGCACAGAAGCTGTAAATCATTACACTCTTTATTGTTCCCAGGTCAAACCACTCCTCTGATCATTTGCAACATGGTGTGAAAGTCTAGGAATTATGCCAGTCTCACATGACATTCCTTAAATCAAGCCAACGTACCAGTTAAGGCTAATAATTCTTGCATTTGATATAGCGCTTGTCACGTCTTCTAGACGTCTCAATTGTACAGTAATCCAGTCACAAATATTCAGGCACCGGCTAGCCAAGGTAGTGGTTATAGCCTTTCACTAATAGGTTTGAATTCAGCACAAAGGAAAGTAAGTGCCTGACCATTACCAAATCCCCTGAATTCTTACCTTCTTAGACAGAGGTGTCCTCACTTTGATGATCAAACCACAAAGATTTCCTGTCCTCAGGCTTGCCCACTTTCAGGCAAGATTCAATCACCAGCTTGACGTTTTGATGCCCCTCAAACCCACATGTGGAGTCAGGAGATTGGGAATATGTTAAACAGCATCTGGATGTGAATTTATCATCTTCTCAGCCAGCAGAGCAATGTACAATTTTACATTTACTTAGAGCCTTTCATGTCTCATACAACAACCAGTAGGGTAGCATCCCAGAGTACTTGAGGGAGAGTGTTCCAGAGTTTTGGGGGTGTGGTAGCTCAAAATGCGGCTGCTGATGGTGGAACAGAGAGTATGAGGGACAAGATGGAGACTAGAGCCAGTAGAGCGGAGGCAGTGGATTGGGGGATAGAGGTTTATAAGATTATGAGGGGTTTCGACAGGGCAAATAGAGAAAAACTATTTCCACTCGTGGGTGAATCTGTGACTCGTGGTCACAGATTTAAAATAGTTTCAAGGCAAAGTAGAGGGGAGCTGAGGAGAAATTGTTTCACTCAGCGAGTTGTTCAAATCTGGAATGCATTGCCTGAAAAGGTGGTGGAGGCTGATTCGATAACAACTTTTAAAAGGGAATTAGATCTTTATTTAGGGAGAACAGGTCTATTAGGCTATGGGGAGCGGGCAGGGCAGTGGGATTGAATCGCTCTTTTCAAAGAGCCGGCACAGACTAGATGGGCCAAATGGCCTCCTTTTGTGCCGTAAAATTCTATGAATCTATGAATCTATAAGCAGGTCGGAAAGGTAGGGAGGTGCCACGGCTTGAAAGAATTTGAGTTCTCAAAGTGCTTAACACTGGTAAACCTTAACTTAGTGCAAAATGGCCCACAATCCTTCAAGTACGGGTAGAAAAAGAGCAACTCGAGCCATTCTGCCATTGAATGATTTGTCTGAAGAGAAAGCTCAGCAATTAAATTGTGTTGATGGAATGTTGTAGTAATCCACCCACAAAACACAGTCACTACACTTTATATCCTGTGAAGCGCTTTGAGTCGTTTTGAAGACATGCTAATAATAATAATC
This sequence comes from Hydrolagus colliei, assembly GCA_035084275.1. Taxonomy (NCBI): domain Eukaryota; kingdom Metazoa; phylum Chordata; class Chondrichthyes; order Chimaeriformes; family Chimaeridae; genus Hydrolagus; species Hydrolagus colliei. The sequence goes on from CM068752.1 coordinate 11,923,650, forward strand.
CTTGCATTTGATATAGCGCTTTTCACGTCTTCCAGATGTCTCAAAGCGCTTCACAGAATATACTTTTGTGGGTGAAACGCGGCAGCCAATTGCGCACAGCAGTGTCCCACAAACAATTGTCGATTGAAATGACCAATTTTATTATTGTGTTTTTGTTTGAGGGATTATTATTAGGCGCGTGGAGTAAGGAAACTTGCCCAATGTTTCGCCCTGACCTGCCTGGATTCGAACACAAGTCTCACGGTTGTAAGGCAAGCGCTCTAACCACTGAGCTACATGACTCCGGTGCTGTATCAAATGCCAGGATCATTATTATCAATACTATTATGGAAGTCAAGGATAACGCAGACTTTTCAGTCGATGATCCTTTGTCAATATTAACGGTGAAGATCTTTGAGACGTCTTAAGGTGCTACAACAAATGCAAGGATTATTATCATATTTTATGATCAATGCTTTGAACTGTAAATCATAATATTATTTTTTACCGTTCGTTTTCAGGAACTGCCTTGCCCTGGATAAGCTGACAGACACCCTGTTAGGACTTGAAACCGTGAAAGATGATCGGCTGAAGGAACAGCATGGACAACTCGCACCAAACACCAGCTGCTCACTCCACAAGCCGTCTCTCTCCGATCAGGTTTACCGGTTTCAAGGATCCATTCAGTCACTGTCGTGGTAAAGGGGACTCTGGTTACAGCTCATTCTCCACCTCTTCCAATGCGCCAGAATCCCTATCTTCAGCTCACCTGCATGAGAGTGTTGGTCCGTCGGAGAAGGTGTTTTACCAGTGGTCAGAAGCATTGAAACCGCCTGGTGTGAGGGCTACAAGGATAGTCTGTGATGCTGACACCATGGGCACTGAAGAGAGAGCTTTGTGTCAGTCAATGAAGAACAACAGTAGTGGTCAACATGATAGTGTGTGTCATCGATCAGAACCACCTCCTCTTCCAATCCGTCGTGATAGCTTCCTGGCTACCAGGCAGCATGAATGCCTCATCGCTAGCACCAACACCGATGGGCAGTACAGACAAAATGTGGTCGAGAGGCAGTCAACAGGAATAAAGACCATTAAATGTGACCAGCAGCCTGTAAAGGAATTGAACAGAGCGTCTAAGAGAGGGCAAAGCTATTGGCAGCCTCCATGGATGAGGTACTCTTCAATTCCTGATCTTGTAGTAACAATAATAATATGAATAATAATAATAATAATAATCCTTGCACTTGGTATAGCACCTTATCACATCGTCAAGATGTCTCAAAGTGCTTCAGTAGAATGTACAATAGAATATGTTGTAAAGTGGATTTTGCCGGTGAAAGTCAGCAGCCGATTGTGTGCAGCAGTGTCCCACAAACCAGCGTGGATTGAGTGACCAAATTATTCTTATTTACTGACTTGTTTGTTTATTTTGAAGGGTACCCAGACAACACCCCTCGACTGAAAGCCCAGAAGCGTTTACTTCCAAGAGGAGTGAAAAAGCGCTTCAGAACGATTTAGTTAATCCTTACCCTTCCTTTCCTCACCACGGTTCTCCTGTCCCCGCCAACTATTCCGAATCACAGAAACAGGCCTACGTCGCCTCGCAGGCCCATGGAACCAAATCACTGCGGCAACCCAGCCCACAAGACTGTGAGCCAGCCAACATCCGACCACTTCATGCCGTTAATGATGGGGTTCAGAAAGCAGTGCTGTACTTAAGTGTCCCTCATGCGAATGCTCAGACACCCGGCAGGGAGTACAGGCCGAAAGAAGCCATCCTCACTCCAGCAGGGAGCTCAGAAAATGTTACAGACAAAATATCATACCAGAGCAAGACTGACTGTAAGCCGCAGAAATTGGACAGAAATTGTAACGACAGACCTTTGGGTACCAAAGGTGCTGCGAGACGTTCGCCAGTTGCTGGCTGCACCAGCAGCAATATATTCTACTCTGGCCCCGATGAAAATGTCCACAATCCCAGACCAGTTTCTTCAGTACTGGAGGCTGCCCAAGCAACGAATCGCAACAAGTATTTGAATGAAAGACGAGCAAGCAATACCACGTCCGGCTACAACACGGAGAGCAGAGCACCTCAGCCGAACCCCTATGCCAGTGCAAAGAGCTCCTACATTGTCCCAGAGGAGCCCCCGCCAAGGCCTGGGTGGCAAGATATAGTGAACGAGTATCCGATCAGCGCGGAAAACACTCCAATGCTGCACCGCCTTACCTCCGAAAGCAAGCATTTGGCGAAGAACGCAGGGGTCAATTCTAACTACAAATGGCAGCCGTCTGAGCCAGCAAAGGGACCACTTAAGGGAGTGGAGGGAAGCTATTTCTTGACTGCCAACTCACACGGCGGGATGGAGTATGGTGTGTCGCAGCTACGAAGAGCAAAGAGTTCCACCCAACTCTGCGATGATGGTGACGTGTTTGCCCTGAATGAAGAATCTCCAGACCCCGCGGGCTCATTGACCAATTGCTCCAAGTCGGATTACAGAAACAAAATCAAGGACGCACAGACGAAGGTCCTGCTCCAGACCTCTTTCAAACGCAAGGACCTCCAGTTCAGCTGGCCAAACCGAGTGAAGCAGAAGTCGGTGGAGAGACCAACCATCGCACATCTCCGAGCGTACTCTCTGTCCGGCTCAAACCAAGCCCTCGGCGATTCGGCGGTCCCGTTTCCACAGGGACCGTACGAGTCACTGGACGGCAGGGCCCTGCTATCCCAGCATCAGATCGCGCGCATTGGCGGGAGGAAAAGATTGACGGCAATGCAGAAGAAAATGTGCTATTCGGAGCCCGAGAAGATAAACCAGTTGGGTGTGTTGAACGGTCAGAGGTGGTTTCCTCCCACTTGGGACCAGGGGAATTCCATCAACTGTCCAGATCCGCAACGAGATCCGGGTTTGCTGTTGAGGAGACACGTGTTTGAAAGTGGCCAGACTTGCTCAACGTTAAATGTCTACAAGGAAGGGATGACCCAGATTCGACACGATGTGTTAGCCGAGTACGTGGAACGCAAGAGAGGCCAGAAACCCGAACCCAAGATATCCAGGCGCAAGTCTGCAGAGATTCTATGCGAATCACCACTGAATTACTCTATGTACCACCAAGGCTACAGTAATGTGTCAGCTGTGCATCCCTTAAAACAGCTGCCGGTGGCTCGATACTTGCGTACACGGGCGGACAGTAGGAGCTCCAGCAAGTGCGCATCTGCTGAGGATCTTCTGGACCAACTAGCATTTGATCAGTTCAGTAATCGTGCAAGGTCCAAGTCTTCTCCTCTGCTTCAACAGGTATATGTGCTTTGTATAGCGCCCCTCAAGCAGGGTAGCGTCCCAGAGCGCAAGACGGTGGCAGAGTGCAATGCCAAGCTGGGGAGAAGCGATAGGGGAGAGAGATGATTGTAGGCATGATCAAAGAGGAAGGTCTTCAGGTGTGAACTGAAGGCAGGAAGGAAGTGGGTGAGTAATTACGTAATTGGCTTGGTCTAGCATCAAAATTGTCCACTCTATCCATAATCTCAACCATAGTATGTCATATGGCGAGTTGGAGGGCAGCGAGAGGCTAACCAATAGGCTGGACTTTGACCTCCCCTCCCCCAGTATTGCGAGATGGGAGTCCTCCAGCGAGACGCTAGTAATAATGATGATAATAATAATAATCCTTGCATTTGATACAGCGCTTTTCACATCTTCTAGACGTCTCAAAGCGCTTCACAGAATATACTGTAAAGTGATTTGACTGTATATTTGTGGGTGAAATGCGGCAGCCAATTGCACACGGTGGTATCCCACAAACAGTCGTGGATTGAGATGACCAATTTTATTTCTTTTTTGGAGGGGAGTGATTATTATTAAGCGTAGTAGATCTCCAAGGTGATGGTTCGTAAAATCTGTAGTTGAAGGCAACAGAGCAGGGTTGGCATGTGGTTAGAGAGGCTAAGATAAAAAAAGAAACATTTTAATAATTGTAATAATAATAATAATCCTTGCATTTGGTAAAACACCTTTCACGTCGGGAGGACTTCCCCAAGGATATTTACTGTGAAGTGAATTGTCTGCATTTGCACATAGCAATATCCACAAACAGCTATGGAGTGAATGATCAATTTTATTTGAGACCAGTGGTTCCCAACCTTTTTTTGCTGCGACCCCTAAATTGGCCACCAACGGGACCTCCCGACTGCCCGACTGAAGCGAAGCTCAGCCAAGACGATATCTCCGTCTGTATTGTGGACTCAGCGCCACTCGCTAGAACGGTCTTTCATACAGATTGGTCGGCGGTGTCGCCTCGGGCACTTTTCAGCATTAAAACATTTTTTTGTTTTTTTCTGATGACCCTTCACGACCACACTGAGGACCCCCGCGATCCTGATTTGGGTCGGGACCCGAGGTTGGGAACCGCTGCTTTAGACTATGTGAGTTCAAATCCTGATGTGCGCTTGAACCCACAACCTTCTGATTGAGAGGCGAGACTTCTACCACTGAGCCAGGCTGACACGCAAAGTCTAACCAGAGAGAAAGAAAGATAATTATTTTCATGAATGAGCACCGACATAGGCTCGATAAACTGAACAGCCTCTTTCTATACGGTCATTTCTATATTGCTTGTTATAAATGTGTGTGGAAACCCTTGTTTTGTCTGTTACAGAACATTCAAAAGGATCTATCAACTGGGCTAAATTCACAGGCTTCATTATCAAGTTGGATGAGTAACCGGGATAATGTCTCTTCCAGGTCAGTGACAGAAAACTATCATTTGATAAGTCCCACCTCGTTATGGAACAAACTCCATAGGATATGGAGGATGTAGGATGTAGGATAGAACTGTGGAGTGTAGGATAGAACTAAAAAAGGAAGTTAGAGGGGCAAAGAGACTGCATGAAAAACAATTAGCGAGTAAGATTAAGGGGAACCCTAAGGTTTTTTACCAACATATTAAGAGTAAAAGGTTGGTCAAGGAGAGGGTGGGGCCAATTAGGGACCTAGGAGGAAATCTCATTGTGGAGGCAGAGGGCATGGCTGATGTACTGAATGAGTACTTCGCCTCTGTCTTCACAAAAGAAAATGATACAGCCAATGCCATGGTATTAGAGGAGAGGGTAGGAGAAATGGATAGAATAATTATAACCAGAGACGAAGTGCTAAAAAGGTTGACGTCGCTCAAGGTGGATAAGTCACCTGGTCCGGATGGGATGCACCCTAGGTTACTAAGGGAGGCACGGGAGCAAATAGCAGGGACTCTGGCCACGATCTTTCAATCTTCCTTGGACACAGGGGTCGTGCCAGAGGACTGGAGGATAGCTAATGTTACTCCCTTGTATAAAAAGGGGCAGAAGGACAAGCCTGGTAACTACAGACCAGTCAGTCTAACGTCGGTAATGGGCAAACTTCTAGAGTCCATAATCAGGGACAAGGTAGATCTTCACTTAGAAAGATATAGGCTAATAAAGGACAGTCAACATGGATTTGTTAAAGGCAAATCTTGCCTTACAAATCTGATCGAATTTTTTGATGAGGTAACGGAATGGGTGGATAATGGTAGCGCAGTTGATGTAGTTTACATGGACTTTCAAAAGGCATTTGACAAAGTGCCACATGAGAGACTTATTATGAAATTAAAGGCCCACGGCGTAAAAGGGACAGTGGCAGCGTGGATCCACAACTGGCTGCGAGACAGAAAGCAGAGAGTTGTAGTGAGCGGCTGTTTTTCAGATTGGAGGGAAGTGAGCAGTGGTGTGCCACAGGGATCGGTTTTGGGACCATTGCTGTTTGTAATCTACATCAATGATCTGGACTTGGGTGTACGGAGTACAGTTTCCAAGTTTGCAGATGACACTAAGTTAGGGAGAATAGTAAACAGTGAGGAGGATAGTAGCCATCTGCAAGAGGATATAGACAAATTGGTAAAGTGGGCAGACACATGGCAGATGAAGTTTAATGCAGAGAAGTGTGAGGTGATGCATTTTGGGAGAAGAAATGAAGGGAGGCAATATAGGCTAGATAGTACAATTTTAAATGGTGTAAAGGAATAGAGAGACCTGGGGATTTGTGTTAGTGACTCGTTGAAGGTGGCAGGACAGGTAGACAAGGCTGTTAAGAAGGCATATGGGATACTAGGCTTTATAAATAGGGGTATAGAGTACAAAAGTCAGGAAGTGCTGACTAACCTCTATAGGACTTTGGTGAGGCCTCAGCTGGAATACTGTGTTCAATTCTGGTCACCACACTACAGAAAGGATGTGAAGGCATTGGAAAGGGTACAACGAAGATTTACTAGGATGGTGCCAGGATTGAGGGACTTCAGCTATGAGGAGAGGCTAGATAGGCTAGGGTTATTCTCTCTGGAGCAGAGAAGATTGAGGGGAGACCTAATAGAGGTTTATAAGATCATGAGGGGTTTCGACAGGGCAAATAGAGAAAAACTATTTCCACTCGTGGGTGAATCTGTGACTCGTGGTCACAGATTTAAAATAGTTTCAAGGCGCAGTAGAGGGGAGCTGAGGAGAATTTTTTTCACTCAGCGAGTTGTTCGAATCTGGAATGCATTGCCTGAAAAGGTGGTGGAGGCTGATTCGATAACAACTTTTAAAAGGGAATTAGATCTTTATTTAGGAAGAACGGGTCTATTAGGCTATGGGGAGCAGGCAGGGCAGTGGGATTGAATCGCTCTTTTCAAAAAGCCGGCACAGACTAGATGGGCCGAATGGCCTCCTTTTGTGCCGTAAAATTCTATGATTCTATGATTCTATGAAACTCCCTAAGGAGACTGTGGAAGTAGAAAGTGTTGATTATTTCAAAAACAAATTCGATTGACCAAAGCAACGTTAAGCGAGGTCTACCTGTATATAGTTTGGTGCATGTGACAGCCGGGATGGTGGAAGGCAAACTGAATGGATCTTGGTCTTCCTTTTGACTCACAATTAGTTTCATTAACGAGCACCAAGTTCTTATGATGGACTGTCTGTCAAAATGCCAACAGCTAGCAATAGCAATGCTCAAAAATCTATTTATAATGTTTATAATGGAACACTGCTGGACCTCAATATCTTTGTCACATGAGTATTTAGTTGCAAATGTATATCTTTTTGTTCAGAAAGGGAGAAAGAGTTTAAAAATTTTTTGGCGATGCCTCTGATGAATAAGAATTAAATAAAACAGTTTACTGTGGATGGGCAAGAACCTGCAAAATGTTTTGTTCAGCCGAGTGTCTGACACCCATCACCATGCTTAGGAGTATCCAGACCAAGGTATGATTTCCATGGAACGGAATTTCACTCTCTCCCTGCAGGGATGCATCCTGTTTATCTAATTCTGTGAAACATGAGGCGCAGGTTGGCAAGAACCATGGTTTGGGGTCCCAGAGTGTGTGTTGGGGTAACTGCTGGAGTCTAACCAGCAAAAAGCACTTACTTTACCATTGATATTGCTGTCCAGCAAGGTTTTCTTACTGCTTGTCCAGCTAGGACAACCTTCCCTGTTGGGGCTTTGACTTGCAAAACTGCGTGGGATGATTCCCTGCCCACAGTGACTGGTCTGCCCTTCCAGGTCCTGCCAATGAGCTGGGCTGAGCTGTTGTCAGCAGGGCCCTGGAATACTGCAGGGATCTGCCTGGCTCGGGAACCGATGACCAAGACCTCCACAGAGGGTTGGCTCGATTCTGACATTCCATTGCCAGGCATGTCACCTTTGAGCCAATTCAGCTCCAAGGAAATCCCGCCTTCCCTCCCCTCCCCCCTGGAGAATATAAACCCCATAACAATTAGCCAACGTGCAGCCTTAGTCCTGCTGCACCTAATTCTCAGCAGAAGGACGATTGACAATTTTTTCCAAAGGGCAGTATCATCCTTGCAAAGTTACGCAAGTTCGGGCTGTTTCTTGTTTCTGCAATTGGGTGGGGGTGGGTGGTGGTGATGGTGGGAGAGAGAAAAAGTTAACTATTGTGAGAGAATGTTGCTGAAATGACACTGCACCACTTGTGCGTGATGTCCTGACACAACGTATCACTGCAGCTTGGCTGGATTAGCCTCGGACTCTGCTTTCGCTTGTTCTCGGAATATTGATAATACAGTAACCTTCTGATAACTCGACCCTGGCTTAACTTGTCACTACCACGCAAGCCATCGTGCTGTCAGTATCGTGGACACACTTATTTACGTATTTATACGTACCCCTGAACTTGCCACATTAGGCTAACTCATCTCTGATCTCTTTAACCCTGGAGTGAGGGTTGATCAGGAATTTACTGTATTTACTTTTCACTCAGAATGGAGCAAAGTGTGAGGGTGGGTCCATCTCTATTTTTCTCGCAGAAAAGGGAGTCCACAGAGTTTCTGGAAAATATAGAGTTTCACACACTGCCTGCCCTGACTCTGCTTCCATTCATTGGATTTAATATTTAGTGCCGCAGAAATTCACACAACACCCACTGGGGGGCGCTGCATCTCCATCAACATCTCAACACAAACCTCTAGGCTGACCTGACCAAGGTCTGTCTCAAATCAGATTTCTGTGCTGCAAATTAGGCCATTTCCTTCTCCATGGCCTACATTGTGACATAGAACTCCTACAGTGTCATTTCAGCAACGACACCCAGCTGTACCTTTCTGCCTCATCCCTCAACCCCCAGACGATCGATGTTCTGACAGCATGTCTGTCCGACATCGAGTCGTGGACGAGGGACAACATTTTGCAATTGAACGTGAGTAAGACCGAGGCCCTTCTGATTGGCTCAAGCCAGCGCCTCCGCACATCGGGCGCTGCCAGCCTCAACATCCAAGGCTGTACTCTCCACCTCACAAAGCCAATCAGGAACCTCGGCATCATGTTCGATCAAAAACTTTCCTTCCTCCCCCACATCCGCGCCTTGACCAGCGCCGCTTATTTCCACCTGCGCAACATTGCCAGGCTCCGCAACTATCTTACCCCCCGCGCTGCCGAAACATTCGTGCACGCGTACATCATCTCACGGCTGGATTACGGAAACTCTCTCCTCGTCGGCCTCCCCAGTTCCTCCATTCACAGGCTGCAGGCCATCCAAAACTCTGCAGCCCGTGTACTATCCCGCACCCGCCTCCGCGACCACATAACCCCCACCCTCGCCCGTCTCCACTGGCTCCCCATCCTCCAGAGGATCGAGTTCAAGATCCTCGTCCTCACCTTCAAGGCCTTACACGGCCTTGCCCCGCCCTATTTAACCAATCTACTCTCCCCCTACACGCCCACCCGGACCCTCCGTTCAACAGGTCTTGGCCTGTTCCAAGCCCCCCGCCCGAACCGCCCCACCATCGGAGGCCGGGCCTTCAGTTTCTCCGCTCCCACCCTATGGAATGCCATCCCTCAATCCCTCCGTTTCGTTTCTTCCCTTTCCTCTTTCAAGGCCGGTTTGAAGACTTTTCTCTTCGTGCCTTTTGTTCCACCCCGAACTCTTCGACCTCCCCTTCGTGTTTCACCTCTTCCCAAACACTCCCCTCTCAGCTCGGGTCACACGCCTCCTGTGCAGCGCCTTGGGACGTCCTCCCGACGTGAAAGGCGCTCTATAAATGTAATTTGTTGTTGTTGTTGTTGTTACTGAAGGAATTGGGGGCAAGGCAGATAAAAAGGCTCCTGATACAAAATGTAAAGCCCAAGTACTTATTCTACGGAAGCTTAAACTCTTACTCAAGGCTTGTATAAGGTTGTGTTCATTTGTGAGCTCGCCTGACGTGAAAGGCACTCTATAAATATAATTTTGTTGTTGTTTCCATTCACTTAAATCAACTTTGCAGCGTTTTTTGTTTCAGGTCCCATATTCCCCAAATAAACCCTGCACCAGAATTAGTTTGTTATGCAATCGACAACAAAAGCACCCGCAATCACAGAGAGCTCAGCAGGGGGGCGTTTGAAAGGCAGAGAATCAAGTCTTTGGATGAATTGGAGTGTCCTGTAGTGGAATACCCAATTGTGTTGAGCAGAAGTTCTGATCAACTCCACCGTTTGGTGAAAGTTAACAGGCCAGCCAACGGGCTGGCAACAGAAGCTGGGATTGACGGATTCCATAGGAGACCCATCAAAGAGCTGCAAAGGGAAACCTTCCCCCCAGCTCCAGCGAGGCGTCCCTCCTCTCAGCTCAACTGGAATAAAACAAAGACGGAAAGTATCAATGAGGTCGGGTCAGGACTTGACCCTGTTTCATCTGCAGGTCCAGGCTACATGCTTGAGAGATGCTGCAATGTGTCCAAAATACACAACCATCCCTCCAGCACAGAAACTTTGTCTCCTAAAACTCCTTCTCCACGGCCCTCTGTACCATTCCCAACCTGGAGATCCTCATCCCAGGAAGATCAGGTGTTTTATGAGGATTCCTTCACAAAATCGGAGAGCGTTGACATTAATGTTTCCCAAGCTTCTGAAAATGCTTCTCTTAGATCTAATCTCACCAATTTACATGTGTCCAGAACATTCGATTCCTCATCCACTGAAATACCAATGGAGAACAAACGCAAGATCACAGAACAAATAATCAGGTAAAAGAAAGCAGACCTTTTATCTTATAAATTTGGACCTCTCCTTATGAACTTATGATGCACCACATCACTAATCTTTGATGCTAATGTTATAAATAATAATAATCCTTACATTTGACATAGCACCTTATCATGTCTACGAGACTTGACAAAGTGCTTCACTGAATATACAGTAAAGTGAGTAGACTGTATATTTTGTGGGTGAAACGTGGCAGCCAATTGCGCACAGCAGTATCCCACAAACAGTCGTAAATTGAGTGATCAATTTATTATTATTTTATGTTTGAGTAAAAGAAGTGAGTTTCATGACGAACCTTTGGCTGAATGTGAGGGTTGTATTGTCACCCAGTGGTCTCTGTCTGTACATAGTTTAACACTAGGTCTGCTTTAAAAACATCACAAATTCACCCCAACTAGTCGAGGTACGTGAGTGGGAGGGCAGTGCGGTGTATTGACCTTCAATCTGAGAGTGAGTAATCAGATGTAGGATTTTAACAATAAGAGGAGGGAGACAATGGGCATTTATATAACACCCAACTGAGTGTTGCACCAACAGCAGCTGATAGACGCATCCATTTCTCTCTTTAAGTGGAAGTAATTTACCATCGAGTAGTAACTGTCATCTGACGAGTCCCTTAGAGAATTGTGAAGAGGAACAAACGGGGACAGAGACAATGGCGCAACTGAAGTGTCCAGTGACAAATCTTGGAAGGGTTACACCAACCCCTGCGGAGAAAGCAAGATCTGGTGAGCGGGAGAGCGTCACAGCAGGAGACCAGGAAAGTGAGAGCAAAATAAACTCCGAGCCACGTGCAAAGAACCAAGTTGAGGTGTCTCTCTCACTGAAGGTGAAGACCCCTGAGGACTTGCTAGTGGAAAGCCTTATGAAAGAAGTTCTGGATCAGGACCGGTCTCTGGCAGACTTGCTGGGTCCCAGCTCTGCCGAGAGAACCACAATGGATCTGGTGGAAGGGCTGTTTCGAACAGACACCTCGGTGCTTGATACTTTTCAGATGAGAAAGAAAATGACCTTCGAGCGAAAGGAAATGGAAACCCAGGCGATCAGGTAGGCAGTCTGACTGATTGAACTATCCCTTGAGAGCAGACAGGCATTGGCATAACAATCAGGAGCATTGGGATTGTCCGAGCTCCAGTGAGTGATGCTTTCTTTCGTAACTTTGATCTGATCAGAAAAGGGAATTTGGAAATTCAAGTTGTGTGTTGCCATATTACGTTTGATTTCTCTCTCTCATTCTTCTTCATAACACCTACGGCTGAGAATGATGCTAAATGATCTGATCACAGGTTCCCATAACCAAAAGCAATGTCTTTCTTCTGTCTTTCTCTCTCCCTTCCTGCTTGAGCTGATTTAATTCCACTAGAAACCTCCTACAGCAAGATGGATATCAATGGATCCTGTGGGTTTGCTAAATCGACAGTGTTTTCCACCAATTTCACAGAACAATTGGTGGGAAACACTTTTTTTTACCACAAGCATTTATTCTTTGATTCAAATGTTTTAGTACAAAAGGTGAATTTCTTAAAAAACCAGCCCCTCCTATCACCCCCCCCCCCCCCCCTCACCCTTCCCCCACTCCATATGAATGCACATTGTTGAGCGATTCAGTTGATAATGATAATAATAATCCTTGCATTTGATCCAGCACCAATCACATTTTCAACACATCTCAAAGCACTTCACAGAATATACTGTAAAGTGAATTGATTGTATTTTGTGGGTGAAACATGACAGACAATTGTGAACTGCAGTCGTAGATTGAGTGGCCAAATTTTTTTTTATTTTTAATAAAAACATTCTCGTACCAGAAGCTCCAGTTTGTGCTTTCTTGTTCGAGTGAACTAAGCTGAACGAAATGCAAGCAGACATGTCAAAGGTGGCCTATGGAATATATGGCAGGAAAGTGTCCATTCTAGGCTTCCAATGTCTCTTAGTGACACTAGAAGTTTGATGACAGTTTGTGTCACATTGTGGATTATCACTTATGGTGACCTTGTGCCCGGTAGTAATTTAAATGAAATGACCCCAAGCCCTTTACTAACTAGGAGACATTCCATCAGTCTAATCTCAAAGCTAACCCAGGTTAAAAGGGGCAAAAACCTTCGCATGCTCACTATCTGTATGGGTATTTGAAATGTTTGGTTGCTCAGTGTAAAATCACATTGTCTAAATTCTCTCCAGGTTTGGTACAGCAGTGTTAATGCTGGAGATTAATCCCCTTCCTGTTCACTTCTTCCTTTGTCAGAAACAAAGCGGATACTCAGGTATCAGCATTGTCAATAACAGGTATTTGTTCCTACTCTGAAACAAATAATCAGTCCCAGAAAAGCATTGAGGATAAAATGGGTCATCCAAGCAATATAACAGGGAAGATGGTAAGTACTTTTTTTTTCTTTTGTCAGCCAAGTGTGTGACACATGTCACCATGCTTAAGTGTACCTGAATGAACTTAAATCTGAAGCAGTAACTGTCCAGCGCCTTGGGACGCCCTCCTGACGTGAAAGGCGCTATACAAATGTAATTTTGTTGTTGTTGCCAAACTGAGAATGCCATGCTTCCCACCTACTCATGGAAATTCCAGAGCCAGATTGTTGGAATGGAATGCAAACTCTCCCCCCTGACCGTATAATAAAATTATAAATCATACTGTGCCTTTGAAAGGATGTCCAGTTACTGATGTGCAGCGCAACATTGAGGAGCTGATATGCATTGACCTTTCTTTCGCAGCGAGAGTTGATCAACGCCATTAATTGTAAACTTCGGAAGCTTCAGGAAAGGAAGGTGGCGCTAACGGCAGACATCAGAGCCAACGATCTGCTGGGTGAAGATATCGAGGCCTGGGTAGAAGGCGTCTGTGAACCCCATGAGGTGGAGAAATACAAGACCTTCATTAAAGATCTGGACAAGGTGCTGAACCTGCTGTTGAGCCTCTCGAGCCGGTTGGCACGGGTGGAGAATGCTCTGAATAAAGTCAACGAGGCCACCGATTCGGAGGAGAAGGTTTGTCACTATATTAGAACAAAATTGATTGCATTTTTAAAAAGCGCCTTAGCACATCATCCAAACGCCTTGAAGCGCTTCATGGGATTTTACTGTAAAGTTTAACAAAGTATGTATTTGTAGATAATAATACTAATACTCCTTGCATTTGATAGAGCGCTTTTCATGTCTTCGAAATGTCTCAAAGTGCTTAGGTGAACGCGGCATCCCTGCATTTGATTTAGTGCTTTATTAGGTTACTGAGACGTCTCTAAGTGTTTCACGTAATACACTGTGAAGCAAATTGCATTTTGTGGGTGAAATACTGTGTTGAGTTTTGAATACGTTGTTCCACAGTGGAATTGAGTGCAAATTGTGTTTTGTTTAGAAATCACTGAATGAAAGGCACCACACGTTGTCTGGACAGCATGAAGATGCCAGGGGACTGAAGGAGCATCAGGATCACAGGGAGAGAATGACCATCAACATCCTGTCCAACTACCTCACTGAGACCCAGCTCCAAGATTCCCAGCAATTTATCCAGATGAAAAAAGTCTTACTAATTGAGCAAAGAGATCTCGATGAGCGCCTCAAACTCACAGAGGATCAATTAGAATGTCTCCAGAACAGCCTCGAATCCTGATTCTCTTTTTTGTTAATTAAACCACTAGATTCTGTTATAATGTACAACAAGGTGGTCATTCCTTCCCCACCCACCACCCACTCCATTGTATCTGGCCCACCCTCTCCCTCCATAATTCGTATATGTTATGTTTCTCGATGAGAAACACACAAAAATATTTCTTCTGTGGCCCGCGGACATTTCTTGAACAGAACATTCAGCCCTCGGCAGCCGAAAGGTTGGATATTCCTGACATAGAGAATCTGGGTTATGTGACTTTCCGAGTTTAAATAAAACAGTCACTCCGAACCCAGCAAATATTATCAAATGCGTCCAGGTATTGATTGCACCTGAAGGAAATACAATGCTTTGGGGGTTTCTAATGGAGCTTGATGCTTTGGAGTCCAGAGTTAAAGCGCCATTAGTTTTTTTTGTTGCTGCTTGAAAACTTTGAAATGAAAATCACTCCTGTTGATAGATGCGAATCGCAATGACAAGCAAGTCTGTTCTTGGTGCATCAATGCCTGATGTACCACAAATCCTCGTTGTCTCTGCTTGTCCCTGCTTGATTTTCTTCCCACCCGCCCACTCAAAACGCCAGGATCTGATTCTCTCTCACTTTATGATCATCGGGAAGATTACTGAATTAGGATTTTTATCTTTTCCAAAATTCCTTCTTTTTAACTCTTGACCCGCTCAAAGGTATTTATTTATTTATGGTTGTTTGGTTTCCAGTTTTCCTGCTGATCCTCTGCTCTCAACACACACCATTATCCAGGGGCGAAGCTCTTTCCATTAATTCTGCTTCTAAGCCCACTTGTTGGATAATATTTTCCTTTCCTAATATTTTCTGACTCAGAGTTATTGGGACATGGAATGCCCTGAATGGTAGTAGTGTCAGTCCATTGTAGGTTTCAAGAGGGAAGTACATGCAAGAGAAAGCATTAATAGGTAGGGGATAAGGCAGAGCAGTGAGATTGAGAGCCTGTGTCCGTGGACTGAATGGCATCCTTCCACGCTGTAAATTTCTATGATTCAAAGCTCCTGCGTTCAGCTTAGTAATCAAGATCAACTTACTTCATAATTTAAGATCTCTTCCTGCATGGCCATGACCCATATTATTAATATAAATATAATAATCCATGCATTTGATATAGCGCTTTTCAAACAAACAAACAAAACTTACATTTATATAGCGCCTTTCACGTCGAGAGGACATCCCAAGGCGCTGAACATCTTATCGACGTCTCAAAGTGCTTCACAAAATATACTGTACAAAATAAGTGCATTGACTATATTTGTACGTTAGCTGTGGATTATCCCATTTAATGAAAAAATATCAATCGATGACTATGAGCTCTACAAACTCAGTTATAAACCACAGCATATTTTGATTAGGGCTCTTGAATTGTTAGATCTATTTCTCTATAGACCAAGTCGATATGGATAAAGCACCTCTCTTGCTGAATAGATGTCTCAAAGAGCTTCATAGGAGGTCCTGTAATGTAGAGTGACTGCGAATCTTTGTAGGAAAACAGCAGCCAAGTTGTGCCCAAGAATAATAATAATTCTTGCATTTGATTATTATGTCATTGAGATGTCTCAAAGTGCTTCATCGCAGAATATACTGTAAAGTGAATTGACTGCTAATTTCACACAGCAACGTCCCACAATCAGCTATGAAGTGAGTGACCAATTCTATCTGGGGGTATGTTGGCCAGGACTCTGGGGGTAGAGAGAAAAACTCCCTTCTCTTCTCAAATTAGAGCTGATTTCAAATAAATGTTTGACACATTGGTGATGTTATTGCTAACTGCAGGGGAAAGAGAAACGCATGCACATGCACGCTTGCACATTCTTTCAACCCATCCTCTCTCACCACTAACCGCAGCTTCATTGCCAGTTTGTTTTAGAAGATTCATTCCTTTCTCTCTCACTCACACTCTATCCTTCAGCAATGCGGCTACGATTATAGCAAATCTATCAACACATTCCCATCCAGGGTCTCGAGGAAGGATGGGTGCAATTTCCTCAATGCGCTCTCTCTCTCTCTCTCTCTCTCTCTCTCCAGACTTGCGATGCACCTGATTCCAACCCCTTCCCTGCCTAAACATGTTACTGGAAAGATTACATTGCGTTGTTGTTTGGAAGGAGATAAATGACCACCACTGAAATTGAGAGTTTACATTTTCAAGTTTATTATAAAAATCAAGAGTGATTTGAAGGCTAAACATCGAGTCCGAGATCGGAATGGTTATAAAGAATTTCAGCTTTGCATTCATCAGATTTCTTGTAATTACTTTGAGGATGCTATTATCCTTGCATCACTGTAAAAAAAAAATGGTAATAACTTAATGTATATATTAATTATTGTTTCTTGCAGCACCTTGAATTACAGAGCAGTCTGACTGTCAGAAATCAGATGTTGTACATTGTAATATATGTGTAAAAGATTGAAAATTGCTTGTGTCTTGCCTCTGTGTGTCCATCAACATTTAAACAGCATCGTTCACATTGGATAATGTCTCTGAGTACTTCACAGTGGCAGGTTTTATGGGGACAGAGTTGCAAGTGGAAGAGAGAGGTGAGCATTGGTGTGGTCGAAAATATAACTTTTATGTGGGATTTAAAGACTGATAGAGAGGGGGGTGGTTGGTGGTTGACAGTGAGAGGTAGAGGGAGATGCAGAGGTTATGGTGTAGTGATTGGAAGCTCAGCCTTTTTTTAAAAAAATGAATTGACCTGAAAATGAATCAACAACACCTTTGGTTATATAGCGCCCTCCAAGCTGGACGGCGTCTCAGAGCACTTAAATCATAAATATCCTGTATATATAATAATCCTTGCGTTTGACATAGTGCCTTGTGTCTTCAAGATGTCTCAAAGCGCACAAATATAAATATAATTGAGCAGGCAAAGATGTGGTTCGGCTTTCTTAAAAAAAGTTTCTACGGGAGTTGGTGGAATGATTGCTTTAGCTCAGTGCTTAGAGCAGAGGCTGACGTGGTTTGGAGAGTGAGGAGTTAATGTTCTTGTGTTACGCTTGCCCAGTGATACTCTAACACGCCCAGTCATTCCAGTTCGAAAGCTTAAGCTGTCAACTCCTTCATCATTCCACTCATCTACTTCAAGCTGTGATACTATAGGCTGCATTGTTTTCTAAGTGGGCCACAGCGCTCTCTCTCCGCACTGTGTGTGTGAGTGAATTCCCACAGTGGCTATGGTTTTAACACTGGCTTGGTCCCTAGGCAAACACCAGTCCCATTGAGAATAATGATTATTTGGGAGTTGCTGTAAACCACAAAAACAAGTCAGCTGATATGAAACTCACATACATTTAAAGCATAGCCCAATCATGAAGATGACATTACAGCTTCTCATGTCACTGACAACACATCCATTACTCTTATTAAACTGGGGAGAGGCTATCATATACATTACCTTTTTGCAAACCTTGTGGCCCCTGGGCCAAATCTATCATGTAACGCACGACATTGCTGATCTTAAAAGATCAGTCACTGTGACTCTAACGATGCTTTTCCTTCATTACCTTGCCACAGAATCATATTATTTTATTTGTGGGTGATACACTTTTCCAATTGCAGAAGTGCAAGATTTATGAATCTCACCTAAACCCTCAATGTCTTCTTTTCCGGCTTTAAGGCAGTCCTTTAAATCCAATTTGTATATTCACACAAGCCCTGCTCTTCTGGGTGGAAACGTAACTCTGCCTCTGGAATGTTAGACCTAATCTTGCCGTTTTGTTCTGAAATGTCGTTAACCTTTCCCGGTTAGTGTGGATTTTGCCCTGTCTAGTATCAATCACTGGATGAAAGGTCGCCTACAAAATACACTTTACAGTAAACCCTGTGATGCACTCTGAAACGTCTCAATGTCATGGTAAGGCGTTGTATCAAATACAAGGATTAAATTATCCCTTTGAGTCGAATGATGTACTCCATCCACCCAAATCTATTCCATACACGCTCATTTACATTGATTTATATGAATTCCATCCCTACCAACCCCCTCAGCAGCCAAAGCAATGTATAAAATCAAGTTCAAAACCTTCCCTTTTAAAATAAATATAATAGTAATCCTTGCATTTGATATAGCACTTTTCCCATCTTCTGGATGTCTCAAAGTGCTGTTGGAGATGCCTTTTATACACCATGTCTCAAGAATCGCACTAACAATAGATTAAAGTGTAAACTGAAACTAGCTGGTTAAATCTACCAAGTTATGATTTGGAAATTACTGAACTTACATTTAAATGAATTAACCTCCACCAAAGTTGATTTACAGTCAATCCATGCTACAGATTTACAACAACAACAATTTACATTTATAGAGCGCCTTTCACGTCGAGAGGACGTCCCAAGGCGCTGCACAGGAGGCGTGTGACCCGAGCTGGGAGGGGAGTGTTTGGGAAGGGGTGAAACACGAAGGGGAGGTAAAAGAGTTCGGGGTGGAACAAAAGGCACGATCGAAGAGGAAAGTCTTCAAACCGGCCTTGAAAGAGGAAAGGGAAGAGACGAAACGGAGGGATTGAGGGATGGCATTCCATACGGTGGGAGATTTACATTAATCTTGGGAGATCAAATGCATAATAGAAGTTGAAGATTATACCAAGGCGGATCGTGAACCGCTTAAGTATTTGCAAGGTATCCAGTGACTCAGTGACATAAACGCAAGCCTTGGAGCTGTTGGGCAGAGCAATGGGGACACACCTTAAAACACGAAACCAAGGACAGGGTGGATAGCATTCCTTTCGTGCTGAACAAAGACAAGTCTGACCGCATCATCCAATGCTTTGTATCATTTGATTTCACTCACTGAACCAGTCCAGGTTCTAAAACAGATTTCATTCAAAACAAATATTGGACACAGGTGACAGTGTTAATAAGTAATTAGAATCCTTGCATTTAATATAGAGCCTTATGAGGTCATTGAGATGTTGTTACCGAATGTCTTGAAAAGTGGATTGATGGTGTATTTTGTGGGCAAAATGTAGCAGCCAATTGCGCTCAGGGGCATCCCACAAACAGTCGAGGATTGAGTGACCAACATTATTGATTTATTTTGGGGGGGAGGAAATATTAGCCCCTAAAGCGATTCACAAATCGACCAACAAGCGGGTTCCTATCGGGAATCAAAGCCGGGACCTCTCACTTGCAAGGTGAGCGCATTAACCACTACGCTACAAGACCCTACAAATAATAATAATAATCCTTGCATCTGATGCAGCACTTTTCACGTCTTCTGGAGTCTTAAAGCGTTTCACAGAATATACTGTAAAGTGAATTTGACTGTATATTTGTGGGTGAAACAAATAGCAGGGACCGGAGAGTATTGGTTTGACTTTCTTTCCTTTACGTCTTATACTGTGTTCATATACCAGCAGTTACTGACAGCACTGAGATGTAAAGTGGTGGGTGTTTGTGTTGTTGTTGTGGGAGCTACTTAGCACCTTCACATGGGCAGAGAGGACATACCAATGGACAATAATTAAATAATAATGCTTGCATTTGATATAGCGCTTTTCACATCTTCTAGACGTCTCAAAGCCCTTCACAGAATATACTGTAAAGTGAATTGACTATATTTGTGGGCAAAACGCGGCAGTCAATAGCGCACAGCAGTGTCCCATAAACAGTCGTGGATTAAAACAACCAATTTTTTTTTGAGGGATTATTATTAGGCATGTGGTGTAAGGAAACTTGCCCAAGGTTTCACCCTGACCTGCCTGGATTCGAACACAGGTCTCACGCTTGTAAGGTGATGCTCTAACCATTGAGCTACAGGGCTCCACTCAAATGAATTAATGTCACAAAGTGCTTCAGCAATTTTCTCGCACAGGCCATATGGAGTGTGCTCACTTAATCTTTGAACTGTCACATTTAGTTTGGCTTCTTTGGGTTCATGTCTCATGTTGGGAGAGTTCACAGTCTAGGCTGTGATTCCAATGCAATACTGGGGAAGAGTTTACATTGCTGGAGATGTCTCTTTGAGATGAAATGTTAAACTCGGGTCCTGTTCGTCTGTTCGGTTGGATGAAAATTGTAGTTTCTCTACGTGTCCCACTCAACCAGATAAAATTACTCATTCACTTCTGTTGTTGGTGGGACATTCATGTGAGTAAATTAACTGTCGCGATAACCCACATAAAAATCTACCAACGAAGCCAGTCTGGTGCGGATTCAACTCAGACTAAGTAATTAGTGCAACCAACTGAACCAAACTGAGCTTTAATTTAAAAAAATCCAACACCTATCAAAGCCTGCATTCAGAATAGAAAAGCATTCACATAAAGCCGGGAGCTCTAGGTTAAAAACAAGAAAATGACACTTGTATAGCGCCTTTCACATCAGGGGGATGTCCCAAGGAGCTGGACAGTCATTGTTTCAGATCCGACCTGGAGACAGGGAGCCTGCAGGGAAAGGGAGGGATTTGGAGTGACCGATGGGTTAATGTTTGTGGAACCAAACAGTAAATACTTTCTTCCACTCTCACCAATGAACACGGGTTCCATGTGTTATCTGCTTTCCAACTATCATTGTGTTAAAAATCCTGGGGGTCAAAATGGGTTTGTTATTGTTTTTCCACGATTTCTTCAACTGAGTGACTGGGGTTAATCTCCCAGATTCAGACTGTTTACTCGTCACGGATTAACCCCATTTTCAACTAATGAACCTGTGACAAAAGCAGATTAACTGCCATATTTATCCATCTGCTTCTCAATAAACAGCAAAATCGCATTGTTTTGTATAGCTGTAACTCAAAACAATGATGAAATCCAACAAAATAATCTTTGCACCTGAAGTAGCATCTTCATGCCAGAAGCACTTCTCTTAGTGCCTTTACTGTATTGTAAAGTGTGGTGACTAGCTGTTTTATGGGCATAATTATTCCACATGCTATAAGTACGTGGGGTGCTGTAGCTCAGTGGTTGAGCACTTGCCTTACAAGCATGAGACATATGTTCAATTCCAGACAGGTCAGGGCGAAACCTTGGGTGCGTTTGCTTACTCCACAAGCCTAATAATAATCCCTAAAAAAAACACGGTCATTTCAAACCATGACTGTTTGTGAAACACTGCTGCGCGCAATTGCCTGTCGGATTTCGCCCATAAATGTGCAGTCAATTCACTTTATAGTTTATTCTGTGAAAAGCTTTGAGATGTCTAGAAGACGTGAAAAGCTCTATATCAAATGCAAGGACTATTATTATTAACATTGTAATAATAATAGTGGAGCTTACACTTGGCACAGTACCTTACATGTCTGGAGGATGTCTCAAAACTCTTCATAGGGTGAACTGTAAACTGTAGTAACCGTGTGTTTTGTGGATGAACACAGCAGCCAATGTGCACATAGCAATGCCCCACAAACAGCCACAAAGTGAATGATCAATGTTATGTGGGAGAATGTTTTGGTGATCATTGTCGGGGACACCAGATTCTCTCTTTGAATAGTGCCAATGGGATCTTTAACATCCACCCGAACTGGCAGTCAGGGCCTCAGTTTAACTTCTGATTCGAAGGACGGTATCTCCAACAATGCAGCTCCACCAACACTCCCCCTCCTCCCTCACCCCACCCCCAACACTGCATTCGAGTTTCATCTTAGACCAAGTGAGTTCAAAGTCCCAACTTGCTCTGTAACAATGTTTTAACAGATGCCGATTGCGTGATGAGCAGCTGAGCAGTTAAAACAAAGTTCAGTGAAGACAAATGAGTAATCGCTTCACAAGACCTCCTGCCTTTTATATCTTATGCACCCTTATATCCCCAAAACAGGACGAGGGCAGAGACTGACAAGGACAAATGGTTCACTAGAGGACACTGACATAATAAAAATTCCAGAGGAGCATTTGACAGGAGTAAGCTGGGAATCTGCAAAAGAGAGTACATTTTGTTACAGTCTAAAAAGCATCCTTTTAACAAAAATGCGTGTGTGTGTGTTTTAAAAAAAAAATCAATTTTATTTGTGGTTTTAAAATAAGTGCTTAGCAAATCTTCCATTGCTTTCAAAAAATATATAAAATCTCTCTCCACATTGGGACAAAGTTTGTTAACCACCATAATGCAGTCACATTCAATTTGACTCTTGCGAGCAGATGAAAAAGCATACCGAGTTCAACACACATGCTAGTTGTGTGCGCAAAGTGTTTGCTAACTTGAAAGAGACACTTAAAAAGAATTAGCACAAAATCAGGTAACATTCAAATATACCAGGTAACTGTCAAATACATTGGCTGCAAACTTTGCAGTCAGTACGTTTTTTCGAGTCGTTAGTTACGTGACAAAGCTTGACAATAGTGTTAAAATAGTGCAGCTCGATTTCAAACCAGTTTCAAAATGGTGAACTATGTGCCTTTAGCACACCAGCAATATGTATTTTTTTGCTTTGCCTGCCTCACCAATCTTTTGACTAAGAATGGTCGTGCGTTTCTGATTAATGGTAACCTAGAACTAACGTTTACCCTACAACCTTACTCAAACACACACAACGGGTCACAGCTCAGGTAATTGCAATTGTTTTTCTTCAAGTAACTTAATATAGTGGATTCCAGTTACGATGCAGTATTTGGAGAGGGGGGGAAATCGAGGAGAGTCAGGAAAATTCCAACCAGTGCTTTAATGGGGGACGATTGACTGATGTGCGCAGGAAGTCAGGTCGCTGGTGACCTGATCATCGGGAAATTGGCCATTTTGTCTTCGTGCACCAACGGAGCCAGAGCGTACATTTTGCGTAAGTCACTGTTGGCGTTCAAACCAAATTGCACGCTCAGCAATGCAATATTATATCGACTGGACTTGAATGGGATTGCATGGCGATTCTAAGCATTCTTTACCCCATAAATGTAACCCTCTTTACTGAAATGTTCAATCAATGAGTTGGGATATTGGACACTACCCATTTAGCTGAAAGGGAATTTTCCCTGAAAGATCCTGCCAACAAGCTGTTCGTTTCTGTTACATATTGAATAACTAGTAATACTTATAATGGACAGAATGACACAGAATCTTCGCATTACCCCTCCCACCAATGCACTGCATCATACTTAAGCAGTATTCCACTCCGCCCTCCCCCACCCCCTCCACCTCAGTTATCCACTTATTCTTTAATCAAAGTAGTTGTCCCTGGAAGTAGACACTTTGTATAAAATATTATCTTTCGTGACATTGAAATAGAAACAGTCTCAATTCGCAGAATAAAAAAACCTATATTTCTGTGGTCAGTAGTTTTAAAGCACAAAATACTAAATGATAGATATTGGTTGAAGTCACATTTAAGACAACACAGTGATAAGCCACCATGCTGACCAAAAACAAGGCAATTGGGGCAAAAAGTATACTGCCAAAGGCATGGTCAGGCAACATAAGTTATGGTATGTAGTGGTAGGAAACAATGAATAATAAATGTGTCTTAGAGTATTATTTTAGATTATTGCAGCTAAATGCTACCATTATAAACAGTAACCCTCACCTAAGTCATATCAACGGAGCCCATGCAATCAATAAGACTTGTGCAAAAGTATGTGTTATGTCAAACTTGCATAGAATTTAAACTCGTGAAAGGCGCTTTATAAGTGTAATTTGTTGTTGGGCAAAAGAGAGATAAGACTTAGAACTTACATACATCCGACTCACGCCAGTTTTACTCTTAAAACCATTAAAAGTTTGCGCTTTGCGAATGCAATCACCTGCAAAGCATAACAATTTAACTCAAAAGAAAAGTCTCCAGCAAAGATGACAGTAAGAAACTAAACGTCAGTAGGGAGAGGGAATATTCTTCCCCAATTACAATTTACGTTTTAGTTTTTTTTAAAAAAAACACTTAACTTCAAATAAAAACCGAGAAAAACTTTCAGAGGAAAATCTCAGTCACCGGTCGGCGCCTCATCACCACCTCGTCTACTCCATCCTCTTCGAGCTCCTCGTTCAAGGAGCTAAAGTTCCCGCGCAGTTTGGGTCTTTTCTTGTACATTGACGGAGCGGCGAAGAACTTGCTCAATGTGGCCGGTTTCTTCAAGGATTTGGAGATGTCCGGGAAGTTAATGTCATCGGTCAAGGCTCCTAGAAAGGTGTTGGTGGAGCTCAGGATGGAGTGACCCGCTTTGAAACTCCTCTTGTGAAGAGGAACGGCTTCGGGGATCAAGGCGTCCGGGTCTCCCAACAACTGCCTGACCGCCAGCGAGTTGCCCTTGTTCAAATAGTGGTAGGGCCTCTTCCCACTGTAATCCCGGAGACTCGTTTTCGCCCCGTAGACCTGCACCAGTTTAAGAATGACGTCTTCTTTGCCGTGGATGGCGGCAATGTGCAGTGGGGTGTAGCCGCCGTAGGCTTTGGAGTTGATGTCTACCTTGGTGCCTTTCTTCTCCGCCGTCTCGATGATCCAGCAAACCATCTCGCTGTTGCCCGATTTGGCCGCCCAATGGATGGCAGTGAACCCGGACATGAAGTCCCTCTTCTCGGCCAGGTTGACGTCCTTCAGCATGAGGCCACACACGTGTGCCCAGTGCCCCAGCGCCGTCTTTACTATCCACTCGTGCTCCACAGGGTCCAGGGGGACCTGGTCGGACAGACGCAAGTCCTCGCTTGCCTTCAGGAGCCGCGACGACCTCTTGGACTGGGGAGAGTTACCGGCAGCTTCCGTGCATTGGCTCCTCTTCATTTGGGGAGCGTTGGGGTTGTCCATCGCATCTCCCAAAGGGGCCAATGGGACCTCTGTGGACTGAGCGCAGTTTTGGGCGGTCTTTCCAACGCCTTGCTGTTGTTGCTGCTGCTGGCTCTGACCAGAGCTGTACCTGTTGCAGTCCGGAGGGAGTCTAAGAGGGTACATGTGGGGTTTGGCTTTGCGGGCGGGCAATGCCTTGGGAGCCCCTGGCGCGGTGCTGCTGCTGCTGGCGTTGCCGTTGCCGTTGCCGTCCCCAGATTTGGTCTCATAATTGCCAACCTTCTGGCTGAAGCTCAGGGCGCTGAAATTGGTCTCCGCCGGAGACGGAGGGGACGGGGGCTGAGGGGCGACGTCTGGGCCGGCGTCGGCGGCGGATGTCTGCTCTCCGGGCGGGGAGCCGGAGGAGGCGGAGGCGCCCGGGTCGCCCTCCTCCGCGGGCTCCCGGCTTGCGGAGCGCAGCGAGGGGAAGGACTGCGGACCCGGTTTGACCTGCTCCTCCCCACCCGTCTTCCTCCTCCTCCTCTCGCCGTCTTCTCCCGGCGCGGCGGGCAACAGGTGCTGCAGCTTCTTCCTCAGCACCACGAACTTCACCCCGTCCTCCTCGCGCACCACAGCCACGCTGTTGATGTAGTGTTTGAAGAGGTCGCGGAGCTGCCGCTTGGTCTGGGGGTCCTTGTGATTGAGAGCGAACCTGAAGCGATACAGCAACTCCGAGTTCCTGACCTTCCCACCAGCCTCCACCACAAAGTTGATCACAGCCTCCTGGTTCATTCCTTCCATGGCCAATTCAACTCCCTTTCCTCCTCTTTCCTTCCTTCCTTGCTCCTCCAGTCCACCCCCCACTCCCCCCCAAAAAAAAATTCCTCCTCTTCCAAAAAAAATTATAAATATATATTTACATATAACACTCAATGCAAAGTCAAGCAGTTTAAAAAGTCACTGCATTCATTCCGACGCCTGGGTCACAGAGCTCCCTGTGTTAATCACATCCTTCAATATAACTCAAAGCAAAGCAAAGCTCTCCCAGCTCCTGCAAAGTACCTGTGATTTCCGGGACACGCATCATGTTTTAATACACACACACATACACACCCCCTTTTGAGCTACACACAAACACACCCACCTTGCATATTACCATAAATTATGTGCAAACCACAGAGAGAGAGAGTGTGTGTGTCTCCCAGGCAAAGAGGGAGGAGCCAGGCTTCAGATGGTGTTTCTGGGATTTGTATTCCCAATGTTTTTATATCTCAAGTTGTTTTATTTTGAAGTTTAATTTCTCTCCTCCCCTCCCTTCCCCTCCCCTCGCCTCTCCTCCCTTCCCCTCTCCTCCCCTCCAATTTTTTTTGGTTTAAAAAAAACCATTCACTCGATTGCCGGAGACTGTCTTTTTGGACGCTGGGTTGCGCGACTGGCTGCTGCGTTTGGCCCGCGCATGAACCCACGTTACAATATCGTCTTTGAAGCGCTTTGAGACGTCTCAACAGTGTGACAAGGCGCTCTGTCAAATGCAAGGATCGTTCCCATCATTAACCCCAAAAGGGAGTTGAATTCACATCTGTGTCAATGAAATATATATTTTTATCCCCACCCCACCCCAGCCGTGCTCGTGATGAGATGTTAAACCAAGGTCCTGGTCTGACACAGTGACTGTCCAGCGCCTTGGGACAGTCCTCCTGACATGAAAGGCGCTGTACACGTGTCATTTCGCTGTGGTTGTTATTGGGCGTTGAAGATCCCATGGTACTGTTCGGAAAGAGAAGGTTGTTTGTCTATCCCAGGGTCAGCAATTCACCCAAATAAAATCGGTCATGCGTATTGTGTGGGCGAAACCGGCTGCCTCGTTTCGCCCACAAAATACGCAGTCGATCGACTTGACAGCATATCCTCTGATGCACCGAATGATGACAACATGATAAGACGCTATATCAACTGCAAGCAATCATTGTGATTCATTATTAGTATTATTTTTGTATAAGCATCTAAGGTACGAATTCCATATGTGATATTGGAGCGCGGGCCTGCAGAGCTGGCAGACTGACTGCGCTGCCGATCTCTCCGTCTTTCAGATGCGAATAAATCTGCCGAGAATTGCAGGCAATCCTGTTTCTATCGCAGGCTATTCTGAAATGCAGCAGTAACCCCTAGCAACCAACACCTTTTGCCAGTGGGATTTCCTCTCCTGTGGCCGCAGGAACGCTGTCTCGTGTGCAAAGGTTTCTAACGCAGAGTTCCCCACCATCTGCGGCAACAGGGACCACTGGAGTTTGTATTTTGGCCACTGAAAACTCGGGAATCCGCTGAACACTGTAATATCTCTTGATGTGTTTGTATTCTCAGAAAACACTGCAACACTATATCTCTTGGCATTTTTGTATTCTGAGAAAACACCAGGGACAATATAATAATAATAATAATAATAATAATAATCCTTGCATTTGATATGGCGCTTTTCACGTCTTCTAGTACTTCTCAAAGCACTTCACAGAATATACTGTAAAGTGAATTGACTGTTTATTTGTAGGCGAAATGGGGCCGCACAGCAGTGTCCCACAAACAGTCGTGGATTGAAATGACCAATTTATTTTGAGGTATTATTATCAGGTGTGTGGAGTAAGGAAACTTGCCCAAGGTTTCATCCTACCTGGAATTGAACCCAGGTCTCTTGCTTGTAAGGCGAGTGCTCTAACCACTGAGCCACAGGACCCCACAATATCTGCATACATCGTGTATTGGTTTCCATTACAGCTGGGCGCCCCCCTCCCTAGCCTCCTTCAAGTCCCTCCTCAAAACCTTCCTCTCAACCATGCCATCAGTCACCCCCCACTTACCCCGCCTTCCCTCCATCCTCCCTGATCTCGACCCCAGCTCGGGTCCAAAACACTGACTGTCCAGCACCTTGAGACATCCTTCCCAACATGAAAGGCACTATACACATGTAATTTTGTAGTTGCCACACAATAATAACAACAATAATAATCTTTGCATTGGATATAGTGGCTTACATCATTGAAGCATCTCAAAGCTCTTCACAGAATTTATTGTAAAGTAGATTGACAAGGAGTTGCGGATTGAATGACCAGATTTTTGGTGGGGGAGGGATTTTTACCCCCAGAACGTTTTTCGCTAATTGATTTAACAAGCAAGTTCCTACTACAGTCACTGCGAGGTAAAGCAGAGGCGTGTGTGGAGTAAGGAAACTCGCCTAAGCTTTTGCCTCAGTGTTAGCATAACAACACAGTGAGTGTTTCAGGCAACAAGCGGGAAAATCCCACAGGCAAAAGGTGTCGGTTGCTACGAGTTACCGCTGCTTTCATGTTAGTTGGCCTCGTGTTGTCAACTGGTATTTAATGTGATGATTTCTATTAAAAGGTGACATTGTTTTTTTTTGCTGAGCTGTCAAACATCAGACCAATAATACCCAGAACGTTATCAGTTTACAGTGTTTGCAACTTGATTCCCGATACGTCTAACTGTTGGTACATAATATATAAAATAAGTCGTTCCATTTTTGCAGTGTCAGATTTCTGTGACTTTGCCGCTGTGCTCCCCGAGTTAGTAGAAACACATTTATCGATGGGATTTGTCCCCAGTAACTTTTGGCCAGATATGAAAGATTAGGAGTGAGGTAAAGGAAAAAGAAACTGCGGACTTCAGAATTAACAACAACAACAAAATTATTCTGTGAAGCGCTTTGAGACATCGATCGAATGTGAAAAGCGCTATATCAAATGCAAGGATGATTATTATTATTACTTGTGTAGCGTCTTTCAGGTCAGGAGGACGTCCCAAGGCGCTGAACATACTAAAAATTCTGAGAAATTTGCATCCGAAAGCAAACGAGTGCTACATTGACAATCATATAAAACATTTGTTTTTCAAATTCAGCCTGTGTCTCAAACTTTACTCTGATACAAAGATGCCATGGTTTGTGTTTACCTATGGGAGAAGTGTAGGAAACCTCTAAAACAATAAGACAGCAACAAAATTACACTTGTATAGCGCCTTTCACATCAGGAGGATGTCCCAATAATCAATCATCTTTAAACAAGGATCTGAACAGCAGTGCTATAATGTAAGATCCCTGTGATATATACATTATCCCTGTAGCTCAGTGGTTAGAGCACTTGTCTTACAAACGTAAGACATGTGCTTCGAATCCAGTGAGGTCAGGGCAAAAACTTGGGCAAGGTTCCTTACTCTACACGCCTAATAATAATCCCTCAAAAAACCCAATAATAAATTGGTCATTTCAATCCACGACTGTTTGTGGGACACTGCTGTGAGCAATTGGCTGCCGTCTTTCGCCCACAAATATACAGTCAATTCACTTTACATTATACAGTATTCTGTGAAGCGCTTTGAGATGTGTAGAAGACGTGAAAAGCACTATATCAAATGCAAAGATTCTTATTATCGTTCAGCCTTGGAACTTCAGCGAAACTTGCCTCGGTGAGATTGAGAATAACACAACCGTCACTTTCACATACTGTATATCCAAACGGATTCGCCCAAATTGTCTCATCTCGTAAGGAATGTACCAACCACAAATCAGACATTTAACGAGAAAATACTCGATAAAATCTCCGCCAAATCTCTGAAGCTTTAATTGATTGAAAAACCTCAGGAAATCGATCCACCACCACAACCTGCATTATTCATCGTTGACCAGCTGCAGCCGCAGGTAACATTTCCATGATCTTGATAGCGCTGTACAGTGTCTGATCATGTAAGCCTTCGCTAATTCTTATGCCATTCGCTGACAATCTTAGCCAGATATTCATTAACTGCCTTTTAGACGAGAGGTTCACCTGGTGACCAGGTCAACACTCAATAACTCCCTCAGTGAAAACTGGCCGTTCACTTCATGGCTGTTTGTGGCTGTTTGTTTGTGGCTGTGTGTAACTTGCCCGTGTGTAACTTGCCTGTGTGTAACGTGGCTGTGCTGTTTGTTTTGCCTACAAAATACACAATTGCTAAATTAAACTTTAGAGTCCTACAGTTCAGTAGTTGGAGTGCTCACTTCGCAAACAAGAGACCTGGATTCGATTCGTAGCCGGGCAAAAACCTGGGCAAGTTGCCTTACTCCACACGCCTGATAATTAATCTCTCAAGAAGAAAAACAACACAATAATAAATTGGTCACTTCAATCCACGCCTATTTGTGGGACGCTGCTGTGCACAATTGGCTGCCGCGTTTCGCCCACACATGTAGTCAATTCACTTTATAGTATATTTTGTGAAGCGCTTTGAGATGTCTAGAAGACATGTTTGGCTATATGTGAAGGTGATAGATCAAATGCAAGGATTATTATTATTATTATTTTATAGTAAAATCTTGTGACGTGTTTTGAGACATTTCAACAACATTGAGAAGGCTCTGTGTCAAATGCATTGTGTATTATTGTTATTATTACTATTATTAAACACAAATAACTACCAGTGAGTGAATTCAATCGCAACTATCCTGCGTTAATTTATCCATTTCCCTTTTGAGGAAATAGTCAGATTTTTATTCCTCCCTCCGTCTATATCAAACACGTGGATGAATGATGATGATTTATTTATTTAATCATCACGCTGATTTGTGATAGAAGCTAAAGTTCACCAAAATCTGAAACTTAAATTGAAAACAGAAATGTAGGTTAAGATGTTGTCAAGAGCTCCGCCTAGTGGAACGAGGCTATCCTTTTGGACTCTCTCCATGAGAGAGCAATTTAATGGCAATACAATACTCTCAGGTTAGGCAGTGTCGTTCAATGAACCTACAGCCATGCAAATCCATGCTAAAATGTTTCCAAATCAACAACAAATTATATTTGTGTTGAGTATATTTCTTTCACGCTGACCGTATGTTCGGTGGCGTTTCACTCATAACATACACCGTCAATTCACTTTATACAAATGTAATTTTTGTTGTCGTTTATATTATATTCTGTGATGTGCTTCCAGACATCTCAATGATGTGATAAGGGCGCCATATCAAATCATAGAATCATAGAATCATAGAATCATAGAATTTTACGGCACAAAAGGAGGCCATTCGGCCCATCTAGTCTGTGCCGGCTCTTTGAAAAGAGCGATTCAATCCCACTGCCCGGCCCGCTCCCCATAGCCTAATAGACCTGTTCTCCCTAAATAAAGATCTTATTCCCTTTTAAAAGTTGTTATCGAATCAGCCTCCACCACCTTTTCAGGCAATGCATTCCAGATTCGAACAACTCGCTGAGTGAAAAAATTTCTCCTCAGCTCCCCTCTACTTTGCCTTGAAACTATTTTAAATCTGTGACCACGAGTCACAGATTCACCCACGAGTGGAAATAGTTTTTCTCTATTTGCCCTGTCGAAACCCCTCATGATCTTATAAACCTCTATTAGGTCTCCCCCCAATCTTCTCTGCTCCAATGCAAGGATTATTAATATCTAGGATTTGAAACTCTATTAAATAGAGGAACTCGTGTAGTCTGTTTAATCACAGATCTTTCACCCACAAAGATAATAATAATCCTTGCATTTGATATATTGTGCTTTTCACATCTATAGCAAATGCAAGAATCATTATCACTCAATCAAGGATTATTATCAGTCAATCACTTTACAGTACATTCTGCAAAGTGCTTTGATATATCTAAAAGAGTGAAAAGCGCTATATCAAATGCAAGGATTATTATTATTATTTATTGTATATCCAAGAGGTGAAAGGTAATGTACAGATAACCTGATGTCCTGTAAATTTTTCTCCTGGGATATGAAATCAATTAGTGTAGGCCTTCGATACTGAAATAATTAGATCCCGATATTACCATGGTGTTGGTGCATTTATGAGTTTAACTTGATAATAGGGTCCGTTGACATGAAAATTTTCCGATATCGATATATCGGTGGGCTCATATCGATATATACCGATATATGGATATTGCCGGGTTTTTTATACTGCGCATGCACGCGCATTCGGAGGTGCGCGCGCATTCCGATATGCGCGCACATTCTGTGCTCTAGGTCCAGGAGGTTTGCAATGCCGGCGACAAGGTAAGTTGAAAAAGTTCGCTTTATATCGATATATCGCCGGACACGATACACCGATATTTGTGATATACCGATTTTTTTTCATTTTGAATTTTTCGATATACAGTACCGATATATATGAATTTCCAATATCGGCATATCGATATGAAAAATTATACCGATATAACCGATATATCAATATATCGCCGGACACTACTTGATAATAATCCTTACATTTGATGAAGCCCCTAATCACATCGCCGAGACGTCTCAAAGCGTTTCACAGAACATACCGTAAAAGTGGATTGATTGACTGTGCCCACAAAATTAAAAGACCTTTAATTCAATCCCATTGAGAGTCTTGCTTGTGGTTCACTGCTGTGGGCAATTGGCTGACAATTGAAACATGCAGGTAGGCCTCGCTTAATGTTGCTTTGGTCAGTGTTATTTTGTTATTACGTTGCTGATACACAGGGGAACATATATTCATTTCATGTTGCGACGTTCGCTATTACCTTGTTCGCCAGCGGGTGGAAACAAACTACTTTGGGTAGCGTAGGCGCACGTGGACGCCGAACGTCCGACATTCTTGCGCGGGTTCTCGTAACGTCATTTCGCCTGAAGTCGCACTTTTTCGCAAGCACAACTGCGACGTTAAGCCGAGGACTAAGTGTGCGCAGGTAGGTCTCGCTTAATTAAATTTACGGTACATTCTATGAAGCGCTTTGAGGGCGCCTTAGAAGACGTCAAACGCGCCGTATCGAATGCGAGGATTACCGATGATTATCGTTACCGTGGCTTTTGTCACTACGGTCAAACGTGGCACACGGGTGTTTTCTTTTGCCGCCGAAACCCGTCCGAAAACCCCAAACCCGAAGCCCCGACCGGGATGGAGATGGGAAGTTCGCGTCGCCGCGAGTCCCAACTACACATCCCAGGAGGAGCAGACGGCGCCCCGTGGGGAGAGGCCATTTGTGCGGCAGACGTGGGGGAAATGGGAAAAGTTCTTCCCCCGCGGATTCAATGTGAAATAAAAAGAGAATAATCCATTTGACTGATGGGCGGGGGAGGGCAATATCCCATTGATTAATTTAAAGTTCCCTCCCTGTCTCCCTCCCTCCCTCTCTCCCTCCCTCTCTCCCTCCCTACCCCACCGCCCCCCACTCCCCCAAAAAAATAACAGGTTGCTGTGAAACAAGGGTAGAGGTGGTTGGTGTGTGGAGTAGGAAGAGAGGAGCTTGCTGTGTGAGTGTGTGTGTGGTGTGTGTGTGAGTGACTAGGCGGCAGTGCAGTGTTGGGGTGGGCTGGTTTGCAGGAAGCAGAGCTGTGTGTGGCTGGGGGAGACGGCGGAAGGCACCGAGACACACAGACACTGAGATACTCTGCTGGGAGACACAGACAGGCTGAGAAGCTCTCAACACCATTTCCTTCTGACTCTTGGCTGCTGTGGTTCAGTTGTTGGTGGGGTGGGGAGGGGGGGGGAAGAGACACACAGAGAGAGAGAGAGAGAGAGAGACATAGAGAGAAAAACAACGCCATGGAGGTGATGGAAACAGAACCACAACCAGTGAGTAGCTTTCAGGCCATTCAAATTGACTCCTTTGAGTTATTTTTTGTGTGTGTGTGTGTGTGTGGGGGGGGGGTCTTTGCCACGATGGCGTTTTAACTACAATCTCTCCTCCTGCTGCTATAGCTGCTGCAAGGGCAGGGTTTGCTGGTGAGTGTGTGTGTGGGAGGGGGGGGGGGGGGGTTGGGTGGTGGTTAGGATGGTGTGTGTGTGTAATGTGTGTGTGTGTTCACATCCACATCTATACAGCCAGTTCACTCCGCGGTATATTCTGTGATGCTCTTTGAGACGTTTCGAAGACGCGATAAGGCGCTCTGACAAATGCAAGGATTATTATTATTGTTATGGGAATGATGAGTTGTGTCACTTGTTTTGTTGTGAAGCTGTCTCTCTCTCACACGCACACGCACGCACGCACGCGCGCGCCTGCCTTTTGTTGTACGCTATGACAACACTACATTGGGACTGAATTGGGGAGAAGATACTTGACCGTTTTGGCAACGAAATTGCCAGTGTTTCCGTTCACCTTGGGTTCATTTCATTGTAGCCTTTCGGCCCGTCTTAAAAGGAAGGCGTCGAAAACCATTGACCTGCAAATTGTTAACAGCAGATCCCTTTTTTTGAATGGGAGAGGGTGGGGAGAGGGTCAGGGTAAGAAGAGAGCAAAATGAATGAAATAACTCAGGAGATGTCTTTATTTTTCTCTTAACCCCTCCCTCTCCCTCCTCCTCTCTGATTCTTGGCTTCAGTCTTAAGTTTGCAACCCTGGAACCGACCGCACACGAGACTTTGCGTATTTCGAATAACATGCCTTTTATTACGGTTGAAAGTGAAAAAAACATTGGGAGCGATGGGTGCTCAGAGCCCAGCAGTTGTTTTCATAGCAAAGAATCATTGTGGCCCTGTTTCCTGATCGAAAGAAGGGGTGGTTGTGTGTGTATGTGTGTGTTGGGAAGAAAATTGCTGTCGTTCAAAGCTATCAAATCCCTCCCCTACCACCCCCCCCCCCCCCCCCACACACTCCTATTTCTAACCCAATTCCTAAATCTGTCCTTTGCAGAGCAAATCCAATTTTTTCCCCACCACCCCGTTCAATTATGTTTTCACTCAAACTAATACCTCCAAATGCTTATTCTGTTGTGGAAGCTGCGTCTTGCGTGAACCTTTGCAACACATTGAATTAATGAGTTGCTTGTTCACGAATTACAGTAATTGGAAATATTTCAGACCCCGTGTACTGTACTGGTAATAATACCAGAAAAATATCACAAGAATAAATCGGTCACTTCAATCCACGACTGTTTGTGGGACAATGCTGTGCCAAATTGGCTGCCGCGTTTTGCCCACAAAATATACAGTCAATTCACCTTACAGTACATTCTGTGAAGCGCTATGAGACGTCTAGAAGACGTGAAAAGTGCTATATCAAATGCAACGATTATTATTATTACTGAGCAGTCAAAACACCACTGCTTGTATTCATACCAGGAAGAGAATGAATGTTGGAACCCTTGCGCAACCGTTAAAAAAAGGGTTTCAGCATCAACGTTTGATGACTGGGTTTTGTGATTTTATGCTGGGTTGATCCTAGAACTTTTCTCTCTTCAATAATGCCTGTTTAATGTGTGTGTGTGTGTGTGTGTTTATGTGTGTTGTCGGGAGTTGATTTGATGGAAGGGATATTGCCTTTTGTTGCCTTTCATTGCTGGAGGGGGGAGGGTCACTCTCTTGTCAATGAATTTGCACGTAGCACTACCCAGAATTGTGCCATTCAAATTTTTTTTAGCGAGAGTTCCAAAATGTAGCATCATACAGCATATTTACCAGATAGGGTGTTACCATTGTAGAATTTTTCTAACATGTCAGATTTTAAAAAAATCATCACAGCAAGTTTTTTTTTCTCTCCCTCTCTTCTCCATATCAGGCTAAAATGACAGGTGGAAATGGTGTTTGATCTTTAGGGTGTAGTTGCGTCTGGGGAATTGGTTTGCGAGATGGTTCAGATAGGCCACACAATGACTGAATGTTCACAGAACAACAACACATTACATTTGTATTGGTGCCTTTCATGTCAGGAGGACGTCCCAAGGCGCTGGACAGATTTGGACCCAAGCTGGGGGTTGGGATCTGGAGGGCAGGGAGGGGGTGGGGGTGGGCGGTGGCAGGAGGGTGACCAAAAGCACGGTCAAAGAGGAGGATCTGAGTCAGGCCTTGAAGGGGGTGAGGAAAGGGACTGTAAGATGGAGTTCCAAATTGTGGGGGCAGAAAGGCTGGGGTGGACTGAGCAGGGGACATGGAGCAAGGAGGAGCCTGCTAAATGGAGAGAGCAGACAGGTTTATATGAACTACAACAACAACAAAATCACATTTGTATAGCGCCTTTCACATCGGGAGGAAGGTGATAGATCACAGAGAAAGAGAGGACGAAGGCTGCGGAGGGCTTTGAAGGCAGAATAATCTCAGCAATGGTCAGATAATTGACCAGAAGTTATCACTGAGCTCTGCTTTTTATTTTTTTAAAAGAAGACCTAGTACTGTTTAGAATAACGAGGCTTTGGGAGTGAAAAACAGTATTTTATTTTGCACTTTGTGTTGTCAGTTGTCTGCCTTGCACTTTCACCTGGGAGTCAAAACCTTGAGGACCATTACCTCATACTTTAGACTGACCCCCCCACCCCCAGACTATGTCAGGGCTGGGGGAGCCCTACATTGTCAGAAGTGTCATCCTTTTGGTTGAGATGTCAAACCAAGGTCTCGCCTGCCTGTTCAGGAGGACAGTAAAGATCGCATGACAGTGTTCGATAAAGAGAAGGGAGGTTCTGTGTCCTGTTGTCCTGGCCAACAATCCCCCAAATAAAATTAGCCATTCACTTCATGTAGGACGTTGCTGTGAACAAATTGACTGCTGCGTTCTCCTATAAATACACAGACACTGTACGTCACAGCATGTCCTGTAAAGTGCTTTGAGACTTCTCAATGACATGATAAGATTCTGTATCAAATGGAAAGATTATCTGAGTAATGTTGATTGCTGTCAGTTTATCAATGGCATCTTGAGGCATCGATGTGTTCTCCACACTACCCTGAATGGGTAGGCCTTTAATCTATTATAATAATAAATAATAATCATCCTTGTATTTGATGCAGCGCCTTATCACATCCACGAGACGTGTCAAAGTGCTTCACAGGATACACTGTAAACAAATTGACTGTGTAGTTTGAGTGAAATTATAGTTGAACAGGTGAAATTCCCAGTGCTACATTCTTATGGTTACCTGTTTTATAACCTTCCCCCAACCCCACCTCCAGCGTCATTAGCTTTCGGAAGGACAAGGGAGTGTTGTACTTAATTATACAATTGAAACATTGTGTGCACATTTAATTTGACAGACATGCAAATTTCCTCCAACTACACTCCGCACCGAACGCTGAGAAAGCGGTGAAACTGCTGTGTCTATCATTCTTACCCTTGGGAAGCACTGAATGTACATTCAAGGGAGACCTGTAGTGCAGTGGTTGGAGCACAAGTGAGAGGACCGAGGTTTGATTCCTGGCCGAGGTGAAACCTTTGGCAAGTTTCCTTAATCCACAAACACGCCTCTGTTTCCCTAGCAGTAAATTGGAACGCGGTTGGTAGTCGATTGGTAGGGTCGCTTTCCTTGGGTGATAATCCCTTCAAAAAAAAACTTTGTTACTAATTTGGGCACTCAATCAAACGACTGTTTGTGGGTCACTGTTGTGCGCAATTGGCAGTCGTGATTTGTCCACAAACTGCAAAGTCAATTCTCTGTGCAGTATATTTCCGTGAAGCGCTTTGAGATGCCTCAACGACGTTCTAAGGCGCTATATTCAAACGCGAGGATTGTTATTGAAAAGCGCTATCCGAGTACATATTTCGAGGGTGTTCAGTGTCGGGGTTCGATCAGATGATTCAGGTTTGACACTCCCCCGCGGCACACCTTGTCGCTCTGTAGGCCCCCAGATGATCGCGTTGATGTGGCACTTCTTGACAACCGCTACAGGGAAAGAATCATCTTCTATAGAAGACTATTTCGAAGCAGCTCACCACTGTGCTGATGGCAACGCATTACCTTTGCATTAGGGAACACATTTTGGAGTCACGACTAACTTGCTTTTGCAGATAAATTTGACTGCAGGGGAAAATGTGGCATGTTATTTTAATCGACTTCCTGGCAGTATCAGGCTACATCACATTGCATTTCCCTTTATGGTTCTCTGTAAATGACTCCATATCTGCATGAAGAGGACATAAAACTCAAGCCTGGTTTAACAAGTAAAATCATTCAAATCTTTCCGTTGATGTGAACGTAGAGATGAAGCCTTACCTTATTTGATTTTCTAGATTTCGGTATAACATGTCCAAGATAATAAGAGGAGCGAATCGGATACCGGGCACATTACTGTCTATCTCTCTTGAATGAGTCGCTACAGTTGAAAAAGAAACTGTGCCTGGGAGTATTACCAAGGCTGCAATCTAACCAAAGGGTTTAGAATTAAATAGTTGTCAATGGCGTTATCAATAACTCTGGGATGCTTCTCGTTAACATTGTACAGTATAGTTTCATGGGTTCTATTTTGCACATAACCATCATCCTATCTCTTCCCCCCACACACCTCCCCTAACCACACACAGACACAGACAGACAGACACATACACTTCCCTATGGTACTGTAGCGAGGTGGCTGACACTAATCCGAAGGAATTGTCGGATAATTGTGGTTATAAACTGCAGGTTTATTGCTGGGAAATAGCACGGTGAATACAACGTATTTGAAAGCTGTGTATTTTTCCTTCAGTTTCCACTGTCCCTCATACTATGATAAATATATGATACAAATCTATTATAATTAGATTCTTTATATATACAGTAAAAGCCCGTTTATCCGTCACCCGCGGGACCTGGCCAATGCCGGTTAAAGCGCCTGCCGGATATTCGGGCGGCCCACAGCCGAAAACCCTACAAAAAAATTAAAGTTCTTTTAACACATGCCACACACACCAGACTAATATAATAATAACAGAATATTGTGTTGGTACTTATTATTAAAACTACTCTCATGCGCTTCTCACCTTTACTGATTGAGGTTTATAGTCCAGCGATTCCTTTTTAAATGGAGGATGCCGTGCGGGTGAAAAAAACGGCGGCGCAACTTTACTAGCGGCAAGCCGATAAGCCTAGACTCTACCATCAGCAAACCAAAATGCTGTACCTGTGCGACACTGTGGGTTATCAGCTTGCTGCTAGTAAGGCTTTAAAGTCGCGCTCTGTTTTTTTCACCCGCTTATCATGCTCCATTTTAAAAAGAATCTCTGGACTATAAACCTCAACCGCAGCATCATAGCTTCAAGCGCAGCATCTACCAGTAAAGGTGAGAAGCGCACAAAAGTAGTTTTAACAATAAGTACCAATACAATATGTTATTATTTATGCATTTACATAAATGCACTCGTGGAGCTCCTGTGGCTCAGTGGTTAGAGCACTTGTCTTGCAAGCTGGGGAGACCAAGCTGGGGAGACCTGTGTTCGAATCCAGGCAGGTCAGAGCGAAACCTTGGGCAAGTTTCCTTACTCCACACGCCTAATAATAATCCCTCCAAAAAAACCATAATAATAAAATTGATCATTTCAATCCACGACTGTGTGTGGGACACTGCTGTGCGCAATTGGCTGCCGCGATTCGCCCACAAATATATACAGTCAACTCACTTTACAGTATATTCTGTGAAGCGCTTTGGGACGTTGATAAGATGTGGAAAGCGCTATATCAAATGCAAGGATTATTAAATGCTCCACCGTTATTGTTCCGGATAAGTTCCGGTTTATCGAATGGGGACTTTATTTTGGCGCGCCGGTTATACGGAAGTGCTGGTTCATTGAGTCACGGATAAATGGGCTTCTTCTGTACATACACATAAGCATGACATAAGCAAATTCTTAGGTTCACAAATGTTATTGCTCTACCCACTCAAGACATTACTGCCACTTAACACTGTCTACTCTCTTTATTGCCCTATTCACATTATTAACTCAAACCACATCATTATTATTATGGTTCTTATGATTAATGTGATTCCGAGGGGCCTACTCCTCGTTCTCTTTCCCCTCCGTATAATAAATATTCTCTCGTCTGCTCTGACCTCTACCTTGAGTGCACGCACCATTGCTTGTTTGTCAGAGCACAAACCTTGTGTAATATTCCTGTGATTCAAGGGAAGCCCTTTATCTGGATGTGATCCGAGACTGGTGTCAGTGACAATGATGAGGAATCCATTTCACAATTTAGCTGCAGCAGGTAAACACAAGCACAGGCTAAGACTCGATAGCAATAGAACCAGGGGCCTGGTCTGCCAGTGCTTATCAAAATACAAGCTACTTCAGACTATTAAGCTGTTACATAGAAACAGGAGTAGGCCATTTAGCCTCTTGAGCCTGTTCTGCTATTCTATAAGGCCACGACTAATCTCTAACTCAATTCCAATCGTCCGCCCTTACCTATATCCCTTAACACCATGAACTTAACAAATATCTATCCATCGCTGTCTTGACTGGATCCAGTATCCAGTCATCCACAGCCTTTTGGGGGAGTGCCTTCAGCCACTACGCCCCAAGGCTCTTGAACTCCATTCCTCACTCCCTTTACCTCGCCCACTCTCTTCCTACTTTCAGGTCTCTGCTAAAGACCTTTCTTTTCGACCACACTTTTGGTCACCTTCTCCCCCCTCCCCCTGGCTCGGCCCCGGGATCCATTATTGGGAAGCGCTCTGAGATCCCGCCCTGCATGGAGGGAGCTATATAAATCCAAGTTGATGTTGTTGAGTGAGTTACTGTTTTGCTTGTACCCCTGGGCTCATAAGTTGCTATCTCACAAGATAAATAAAGAATAATAATAACAATAAAATGATAAAATGTTATCTCACAAGTGAAATAAATAAAAAGAATCAGCCTTTCACATGGTACAGTATCTTATTATGTTAGAATTCCCATTTTGTAGAAAGAATAATAATCCTTGCATTTGATATAACACTTTTCATGTCAGGATGCATGTCTCGAAAACCTTCACAAAATTCACTCTGAAGGGTAATAAAGACTGTATTATATTGGTGAATACAGCAGCTAATTTGTGCCCTGCGACCCCTCCCCCCCCAATTTTTTTTTATTCCTATGGTCTTAAGAGGATAATTAACTCTTCAAAAGTTTTTCACTGTTCGTTGAATTTCAAAATCCTAATTAATGACCGAAATGGTTGCTTATCATTTCTTTAGGCCGGACTGTATTTGCTGCAGAAATGATGAGAAAAATAGTCTTAACTATATCGCTAGTTCCTCTGAAACAGTTGCACTTTAATTATAGTTGCATTTGTGTGGAATGGCTTCCTTGTCCCTGTCTCGTTCCCAAATGTATTTTCCAGCTGGAAGTATGGGATGGAGATCTGTTCCCGGGGAATTTGCCTGATGTGTCATCGTTCAAATAACTGTTGTCATTCCCTCCTCCTCCCCCAATGGAGAGATATTTCTGCTCACTGACTTCTGCCGATGCCCTGCCTTTCATTAGGCTTGCAGTGAAGCTGTCCAATTGTCAATGTAAAGCTCCCTCCTTTAATATATAGTGTTGCATAAGTTCTATGATGCATCACAATGGTGCACTGCTGCTCTAACTCATCCGACTGTGTCTCCACGAGTGTTTATAAAGCAGTTTGTTTCAACAAAACGCATTAACAAACCACTTATGCCCAAGGTCTTAATTAAAACACTAAAATTAAGTGAGATTAGGTTGCCGCTTTGAACTCTTGTCTTGTAGAAAGATATTTATGAGGGGAAGGGGTCAATATTAACACTGATTTGCTTGACTGCGATCAGTACATCGCAGTCAAGGAACCGTAGATGATTGAAGGCATGGAGTCCTCTGAAAGCCTGGTATGTTTCAGTTGTGCCGCTTAATAATAATATTAATCCTCGCATTTGATTTAGCGCTTTTCACATCTTCTAGATGTCTCAAAGCGCTTTGTAGAATATACTATAAGGTGAATTTACTTTATATTTTGTGGGCAAAACGCATAGCAGTGTTCCACAAGCAGTTGTGGATTGAAATAATCAATTTATTATTGTTTTTTGAGGGATTATTATCAGGCGTGTAGAGTGAGGAAACTTGCCCAAGGTTTTGCCCTGCCTGGAATTGAACCCAGTGTCTCTCATTTGCAAGGCAAGTGATCTAACCATTGTGTTGTGGGCACACACTAGAAGCTTCTTGTGCGTGATTTTTACCAACTTTCATCCCTGTTGTTGGGATTTCTAATCCCTAGAGTTCAAAATAATGACCCAACAATCCTTAATAGAGGTATAGTGATTTAATGATTATAAGTAATAAAACATGATAGAATAAAAGAATTATACTACCATTTCTATGTAAAATACAATGCTGGATTCAGGCTGTTACACCATAAGATATGGTTCAGGCTTCTCACAATACTCATCCCTTCTAACTTTCCTTCTTTAACTGACCCTTCTCTGCCTGTAAAACAAAACAACTGGAACCATAACCCGTTCCAGTAGTTCTGGATGACAGTGGCAGGCGGGAGATCTTGGTTTACCCTGAGACACTTCTCAACTGTTGAAATGAGCCAGTCTTTCTCTCCTATCTTTATACTTCTCCACCATAACTAACTCAGCCAGTTGATCACTTGGACATTGTCCAGAAGCGATGTCAAAACCAGACCATCTAAAGGCCAGAGTTGTAGGGAGTTGTTCGTCTCTCTTCTTTTCCCAGACCTTGAGATGGCTCTCCAGCTATTCACTTGGCAATTTCCCAAATTGGTACATTCCTTTGCGCCTTTGTTAATTGAGTCCTCTGTCCCTATCTATATCTCGAGCCGCTCTTCTTCAATTCTTTATTCATCCT
This sequence comes from Hydrolagus colliei, assembly GCA_035084275.1. Lineage (NCBI taxonomy): Eukaryota > Metazoa > Chordata > Chondrichthyes > Chimaeriformes > Chimaeridae > Hydrolagus > Hydrolagus colliei. The sequence continues at coordinate 11,965,928 of CM068752.1, forward strand.
AGAAGCTACGAATGTTACTGCGCTCCTTGGATTATTGGCATAGACCAGTACCCAAGGTTGTCTCAGCGCAGGGCAATGTGCACCTGGTGTTTTGTGTAGACAAGATGTTTCTTTCCCTTTTGCTCAAGGTTGCTGACCATGTCTGTGTTGTGGATAGATTGTTTTAATTGGTGCCTGATTGGAACTATAATTATTTTTTAATACAGTACCTCCATATCCCAATACTGTACAACAACTCTGCATGTATGTAAGCAATACATAATAGACTCATTTATCTTATATTGGAATAGCAGGCTAATATATCAATATAATAATCCTTGCATTTGATATAATGTCTTATCACGCCGATGAAACGTTTCACAAATATAGTGAATAAATTGCATATTTTGTGGGTAAAAAGCAGCAGCCAGTTGCTCACAGCACCATCTTATTAATACTGTATTGTGGATTTGAATGACCAAATTATTATTAATTCATTTATTTTTGAAGGATTATTACCCCAGAAAAACAAATGCCAATCAACTAACTACTGTACCAGGTTTCCTAGTTACTGCTAGGTAAACAGAGACATATGGTGTATGGAAACTTGTCTAAGGTTTCGCCCCACCTATCCTTTACCAATATGCCAGATGACTCCATTAATATAGTTCAAAATTACTTTAAAATTACTTCAATATACAGTCGAGGTTTTTTGAAGAATAGGTAATCCAGCAGTGTAGTCCCATGGCTCAGTGCATAGAGCACTTGCCTTGCAAGCAAGAGACTTGGGTTCGCGGCACAAAATTTGGGGTAAGTTTCCTTACTCCATTACCTAACATTAAGTAGGAGCTAGTTGTTAGTGGATTGGTTGATAATTTTTCCTGGAGTAACAATAGATAATTTTTTAAATAATTATTTTTCACTGCAATCCACCACTGTTTGTGGGACACTGCTGTGCGCAATTGGCTGCCATGTTTTACACACAAAATACTATATACGGTCAATTAATTTTAAAGTATATTCTGTGAAGAGCTTTGAGACGTCTAGAAGACATGATGATCATAATAATTATCTCGACATCTCAAAGCGCTTCACAGAATATACAGTAAAGTGTATATATATGGGTGAAACGTGGCATCCAATTGTCCACAAACAATTGTGGATTGAAATGACCAATTTATTATCTTATTTATGGAATTTTCTACCCCAAAAGGCTGTAGATGATCAGTCGTTGAACATATTCAAGAATGAAATTGACAGATTTCTTCTGGATAAAGGGATATGGGGATAAGGTGGGCAGGTGGAGTTAGATTAGAAGATCAGCCTTGATCTTATTGAATGGCAGTGCAGGCTCGAGGGGCCAAATGGCCTGCTCCTCCCTCCTCCTTATTCTTGCATTCTTATGTACCTCTTGTTTAACTGTTTCATGTCTATGAAATGTGCTTCCGCCCGCTGGCCATATTATGATCTTTAATTTGATTGCAATGGAGGACAAGGGGACGGAGTGGCTATAATACTGTCTACCCGCAGATCATCTCAATGAATGTGAATTGAATCTAGCTTCTTCTAACATGTTGACGATGGGAAGAGATGTCAAGAGGATTGCAATAGTAGGTCATAGCTTTATTAATGTGTGCGGAAGCATGCTGACAGCCATTAATAAAGAGCTTGCATCCAATATTGTGGTAATTACACGTTTGTGTTCAAATTTATAGCCAGCAGTGTGGAAGCCAGAGATACGAGTTAATAGTGGCAAATCTATTGAGGTTGTACTTCTGATCAGATTCATCTGTATGAATAGATAAAATTCATTGACTTTAATTCTATGACTCGTTGCTAAGCTTTGAGCTGCAAATGGACTTTTCCTGCTTCCTGTGATGCTCGTATCAGCAATTCTCTGTGGTGAGATGGTGCTGGGCATAGGCCATTGAAATGCTGCTGTGGACAACGCTTTGCAGACACTTGGTAATTTCACTGGAATCCTCAGCGTGATGGTTAGTGCGCTTGCCACACAAGTGAGAGGACCCGGGTTCGATTCCCAGGCAGGTGGACACCTCAGGCAAATTTCCTTCCTCCACGTGCTGCTGTTTAATAGTAACAGTCATTAGAATCCTTGCATTTGATATTGCGCTTTTCATGTCTTCTAGACATCTCAAAGCGCTTCACAGAATGCAGCACAAAGTGAATTGACTGTATATTTGTGGGTGAAATGCGGCAGCCGATTGTGCACAGCAGTGTCCCACAAACGGTTGTGGATTGAAGTTACCAATTAATTATTATTATTTTCTTGGAAGGATTGTTGAAGTAAGGAAACTTGCCCCAGGTTTCACCCAGCCAGGAATCAAACCCAGGTTTCTCACTCGCAAGATGAGTGCTCTAACCACTTTAGCTAGTAGTCAGTAGGAAACCAGTGGTCTGTAAAGACGTAAGTCATTTCCTGGCGAGCCTGACGTGAAAGGCGCAAGAGAAGTGTAATTTTGTTGTTGTTGTTGTACCCAGTTGTGTTTCACCCACAAAATATATAGTAACTCCACTTTACAGTAAAATGCACAGGCAATCCACTTTACAATATGTGCGTACTAGGGTCCGGCGATATGGGAATTTCCCGATATGGATATATCGGTTGGCTAATATCGAGATATACCGAAATATCGATATTTTCAGTTTTTTCGTACTGCGCATGCGCACGCACATGCGCATTCCGGGTGCGCGCGCATTCGGGGCCTATCTTCTCAGGAGGTAAATATCTTTCTCTCTCTGTGTCTCTCACTCTCTCCATCTCTGTGTTTTTCTGTCTGTGTCTCTCTATGTCTCTCTCCCTCTCTCCTCTCTCACATCCCCCCCCATCTCTGTCTATCTGTATATTATCACATCCACCCCGTCTCTCCCCCCCCCACCCGCCGTCCCTCTCTCGCACCCCCCACCCCCGTCGTCTCTCTCCCCCCCGCCCCCCCACCGCCATCTCTCTCTCCCTCCCCCCCCAGCCGTCTCTCTCCCCCTCCCCCCAGCCATCTCTCTCCCCCTCTCCTCCCCCCTCCCCAGCCGTCTCTCTCCCCCTCTCCCCCCCCCCAGCCGTCCCTCTCCCCCCCCAGCCGTCTCTCTCCCCTCTCCCCCCCCCCAGCCATCTATCTCGCCCTCCCCCCAGCCGTCTCTCTCCCCCTCTGCTCCCCCCCCAGCCGTCTCTCTCCCCCTCTCCCCCCCCCAGCCATCTATCTCCCCCTCCCCCCAGCCGTCTCTCTCCCCCTCTCCTCCTCCCCCCAGCTGTCTCTCCCCCTCTCCTCCCCCCCCAGCCGTCTCTCTCCCCCTCTCCCCCCCCCAGCCGTCTCTCTCCCCCTCTCCCCCCCCAGCCGTCTATCTCCCCCTCCCCCCAGCCGTCTCTCTCCCCCTCAACCCCCCCCCCAGCCGTCTCTCTCCCCCTCACCCCCCACCACCCACAGCCGTCTCTCTCCCCCCACCCCTTGCATACCTGTATATTGTATTCGAGGACTATGAATACAAGATGGCGGCTTTGCACCTCGGTCTGTGCATTGTGTATAGAGATGAGCATTCTGGGTCTTGTAGTTGATTGTGCTCGCATCCCGATTTTTTACCTCGATATATCGTTTTTTCGATATATCGATATTTTTTAAATGTCTATATCGGCATATCGATATGAAAATTATATCGGGTTTTAGCGATATATCGATATATCGGCGTTCCCTAGTGCGTACTGTGAAGAGCTTTGAGAAGTCTCAGCAACATGATGAGGAGATGTAACAAATGCGACTATTTTCATATAGAACTTCTTAGAACTGTCCAGTGAATAACCAGTGAGTTTCTCATAATGTGTTCCTGACAGCTGTGTTTGAAAACAAAATGTGTATTATATAATACATTGTTGCTAGGATATGATCATCCTCATAACAGTTCCTCTTTCTCTGTTAAATAATGTTGGGAAAGACTCACAGGGGCCTGTAATGGTCATGTGTCAAAGCTTTATATACATAATAATTCTTGCAATTCATAAAACCTCTTACCACGTGGTCGAAAGTAGTGCATACATTCAAGCATTGAAACTTTCCTGATCGATGGGGAAATCCTGCCCCTGAAATTATAAAGTGACTCATTCACCCCCTAGGTATTGTCACCATATCTATAACAACTATAATAACCCTTGCATTTGGTATTATGTCTTACCACATCTTCATGATGCCTCGAAGCACTTTGCAGGACTCAACTGTGAATCGTAATGACTGCGTGTTTTTGTATGTTGTTTTTTTGGGGGGTGGATTATTGCCCCAAGGAAAGCGATCCACCAAAATAACCGAAAATAGATAGCTCAATAGTACATTGAATATCACAGAGTTTTATCAAGTGTCTGGAAAGATTAAAAGAAAGGAATTACCTCAGTCCTGATGAGGCAGGACTGCTGGTCAGAGCTGTTTCAGAGTATTGTGTCTTGGATGCCCACCCTTCGGAAGGATATACAGAGCTAGCCCTGCAGGACATCCAGTGATGAAACATTAGATAAGTATCTGGGATCAAAAGGTGTAGGTAATAATGAGAAGCTCGGCTAAACTTTGTTATTTCCTGGAGCTGAGCAGGTTGAGCCGTGATCTGATTGAATAATGTTAAGAGTAATAAAGGGAAACAAACTGGAGAGACAAGGCTTTGCCCTATGATGGAGGAATTCAACAACAGAAATACGTCTGATCTCCACAATCCCCACTTCTCTGCCCACACCCTTCTCTCAGTTGGTAGAAGTCTGTTCCACATCCTTCAATCCCTCCAAACCACCATTGGTGCCCATGCCTTCAACCACTACACCCTATTCTCTGGAACTCCCTACTTCAATCCCTCCACCTCACCCCCTCTTTATCTCATTTGAAACCCCACTTTAGCATTTCAATAATAATAATCCTTCAGTTTGATTATAGCGCTTTTCTCGTCTTCTAAGTGTCTCACAGAATATACTGTAAACTGACTGTATATTTGTGGGCAAAATGCGGCAGCGAATTCCTCCCAACAGTGTCCAACAAACAGTTGTGGATTGAAATGACAAATTTTATTATTGTAGCTTTTTTGGAGGGATTATTATTAGGCACGCCCAAGGTTTCGCCCTGACCTGCCTGTATTCGAGCACAGGCCTCACACTTGTAAAGCGAGTGCTCTAACCACTGAGCTACAGGACCCACTTGAAGACTTTCCTTTTAACAGTACCTTTCAGTCACCTTTCCTTTCCATGTCAGCATCCAACTACACCAATGTAAAGCACTCTGAGATACGACCCTGCATGAAGGATGCCTTATACTGTAAATACAAGTTGTTGTTGTTGACATAATGGAGCTGGTCAAATAGAAGTGAAAATCAGAAAGCATTTTGAGATATGAAAAAATGGCAAGGAAATGGAAAGCAAATATCTGCCGGGATCCAATAAAATGGCATAACCGGCTGAATGGCTCACTCCTATTGTTACGACAGAAAGTGAATACTCCGAAAGCTTCATTCATGAAATATTCATATTTTGAAATGTATCTCTTGTCGTGTTATTCACCCAAGGCTAGAATACTGGGTGAGCTGTTTAAAATGGACTCACACAGTGAAGAAAAAGTTTCCATTGTTTGGTGCGGAAGGCGTGCTTTGTAACCAAGACCTGTAACCACATTGGTTACAGGTTCATGGGCTTTACTGCTTGACACGTCGCTCAACTACAGATAGTGTTCACTACGTGTGTTCTTGGTAAATGGAATTTACCATCTTCACACGAGTGGAACAAGGCTCTGCTTAGTTTGTTCACTTGCGGTAATATTCTGTTCTTTGGATGAGGCATTAAATCGAGGTCGTGTCTATCTGTTCAGGCAGATCTCACAGCAGCATTGAGAAAGAGAGGGAGTTTCTCTCTGTATCCTGGCTGACAATTCGACAAATAAAATTGGTCACTCGCTCCATGACTGTCTTATAGGACATTGCTGTGTGCAAGTTGCTGCTGTGTTTGCCCACAAATACAGTCACTACATTTTACATTATTATATCCTGTAAAGCTATTTGAGACGTCTGGATGCTAGGATAGAGTCCTGTATCAAATGCAAGGATTATTATCAGAATTAGATATTTTGCAAACATTATTTGTTTGCAATTCTATAAATACACAATTCTATAAATCCCACATGAGCCACATTTCCTCAGTTCCAGCATAGTGACAAAGATAACTAGCAGGAAAACTACTGCATGGGAATCTGAACCAGCTACAGATAAATAATATGAGATCAGTCAGTTTGGTGGTTGGGGCAGGGGATGGGGGGGTGGGGGGAGGGGGGGATGGGAGGGTTGCTGCCATATCTTTCCCGCATCTGTCTTGGAACAGTCTCCAGTACAGAGCCAAAGGAAACACAGATGTAGCAATAGTTTGCAAATTCCACTGAATCCAGAGTCCGTGTGAATACTCAATGGAATGTCAGTGAATACACATCTGGTTAGTGGCTACAGCCACCAAAGTAGGACAATGTAGAGCCAGCTATTAACCCTCACAACTCATCGGGACTCAAATAGCTTGAAACCTACTGTGATACCAAGTCTGTTTTTCAGGACTGCCCTTACCTGCTTTGACACAGGCTCGATACTTTGCTAATACAAATTTTCAGCAACTGATGAAATAGCTACAGTGAAACTCTGATAACTCATCCCTGGTCCAACGTTGTCAACTCCACATAACTAGTCACTCACTCTATCTACCTCGGCTATTCGAGTACTTTGTACTTTCGAGATACTGTACAGGTAGACCTCGCTTAACGTTGATTTGGTCAATGTTTTGTTATTACGTTGCTGATACATCGGGGAACATATATCCATTTAGCGTTACGACGTTCGCTATTAGGTCGTTCCCCAGCGGGTAGAAATTATCTACTTTGGGTAGCGTAGGCGTATATAGACACTGAACGTTACGCGGGTTCGCTTATCTTCGTTTCGCTTAAAGCCGCACTTTTCAAGAACACAACTACGACGTTAAGCGAAGATTAATTATATTTCGGATAACTCTGATAAGGACTCGTTGAAGACATGTCACTTGAGGTGACAAGTTAACAGAGTTTCACTGTAGTGTTGATTTACGGGGTTGGCAGTGTTTGTCTGTTGAGAGTTAAGTGCCTCTCCTGTCTGGAAATTTGTGCTTCCATTAGCAATGGGGGAAAGTTATTAGCAACTGGCTCCAATGTAACGTACTTGGGAATGCAGTGTCGGAATCAAGCCAACCCTCTGTGGTAAACTCACTTGTCTGATATTGCAGGGAACTGCTGATGATAGCACAGCCAGCCAGCCAGCCAGCCTCGTTGGCAGGACTTGGAAGGACAGAGCAGTCACTGGGAGCAGGGATTCCTCCCTCTCGGTTCCTGATAATCCTTGCAAGTCAAAGAAAGCCTTGATGGGTACTCACTGGGCAAGCAGTGGGAAAGCTTGCCAGACAACAATATCAATGACATGCTGTAATGGGATGCTTAAAAGCAGGGTGCGTCCCTCCAGGGAGAGTGCTCATTCTATTCCAACAATTTGTCTCTGGAATTTCCATGTGTAGGTGGGATGTCTGGAAGAATTAGCCTGGTTTGGATAAGCACGTTGATGGGTTTCTGTATGTGTCAGATGCTCGTCTGACCCCCACATCCAACCCCACGACCAAACAAATTCTTCATGGTCCCATTAGATGCAGTTGGACATCTGCCTGATATGAAAGGCGCTTTACAAATGTAATTTTGTGGTTGTTGTTTGCACTACAACAACATTCTCATTGTATAAGACTTCAGCCTTGGTTACACCACTAAGACTTGCGATTGTTTAGAAACTATTCTAAACAAGCCGACTTCAATTGGATAAAGAATAATAATAATCCTTGCATTTGATATAATGTCTTTACCGTCGGGAGAATGTCTCAAGGTGCTTTACAGCATACGCTGTGAAATGTGCCAACTGCATATTTAGACTGTTTTTAATAATAATAATATTATAATGAATAATAATGGGTGTGGGAATTGTCAGCCAAGACACAGAGAGGAACGATTGTCCTTCTGCTGTGTCGTTTCTGGCATGTTTCCTTCAGCAGTTCTGGAGGTGGAGTGGTGGGTGGGAGGGTGCGGCGGGAGAAAGAATGTTGATTGAGTTGCTGTCTCAGTGGGAAAGGCTAACAAGCTGCGAAATCACTAGCTGTCGTGAATGAGGAACCGCTAGCAAAGAAACGTCTGCTCTCGATGAAATCACATCCCAAAGTCAGACCGCTGCAATATGCACATTTAGCTGGGAGGGCTTGGGAAGCAGTCTGGTTTCGGAGCAGATCCCATGGGCTGGAGTGACACTGTGATTGACAGTGCGGCGTCACAGGCTAAACTGAATGGAGCTTCGTGCTGATAATTGATCCGAGCTGGAGGATGTTGAACCCAGTTTCCGCACCTGCATACTGACTGGATTTGGTTTGAGGCAGTGGCTATTTTTAAACTCTGGTGAAGCTTGTCATTCTGCGTGGGAGAATAAACGTCTCGAACATTTTATACACTGTCTCTCCAGGCTCCGTTAGCGTTCAGCAGCTGTTCCTGCACATTTCTGTAGGGGATCAATCAGCAATAAGTGGCTGAACTGTGTTCCCTAAACATAGAAACAAACGGGGATTTTTTTGATCATTAGAACTGTTTGCTTTCCTTTTACCCCCTCCTTCAGTCTCAGCTCAGTTTCACTTCCTCTTTCTTTTGGCCTGCCACATGTCTGACATGCAGAAAGCCATCACCAAACCTGAGTGAATTAATTATTGATGATCGATTGATTGTAATAATAATAACCAACAATAATTAGCAGCCTTCAGGCAGGGCCGTGGCTCAGCACAATGAGTGGCAGAGCCTGAGGCAGAGCGGGATTGGGGTGGGGGAGGTGACCGTATGCTCGGTCAAAGAGGAAGGTTTTCGGTCGTGATCGGAAAGAGGGGGAAAGGCCGCGGGATTTGGGGACAGGATTCTAAATCCTTACATTTGTTACTGACCCTTTCATGACGGAGTGACATCTGAAAGTGCTTCACAGGATGCACTTCCTGTAAAGTGCTGTGGCGTGTGGATTTTGTTTGGCTAACGTGGCAGCCGGTTTGCACAGCGGAGAGCCCACATGAGGTGTTGAAGCAGTCAGTGTTATCTGGGGATCTTTGGCCAGGGATGTTGGGAGAAACTCGTGTTTGTAGATGTAACTATGTGCAAGGCTAGCTGTATATTGTCGAGAGGGAGGGAGTGAAGTATTTGCTGCTTCAAGAGGCGGAAGTAAGATTGTCACCTGATCTTTAATATTACATCTGCTGCTTGATGAGGTGTGAGAAGGAAGGCACCACATCCAGGCTGAGCAGACAGACGGACAGACAGACCGACCTTAATCTAACAGCTCGATCTAGATCAAGTGACGCAAGCAATCAAACCAGGGCAAAGGACCGTTTCATTTTCTGATCATTCCCTTTGGGTTGTTCTAAACACAGCGTCCAGGCTGGTGGCTAGTAGAGGAGCCGTGGCAAGCTGATTCCCTTCACCCCCCAATGCTTGTTGTTGGGGTGCAGTATAATGTCAGTCAGTGCACACAATTCCCTAATTCATGACTAGGGGAGGGAAAAAAGCAGAAAGAGAAATGGAGTCGATTTGATTTGTCCAGTGCAGTAGGCGGTGGTATTATTAAGCACTGTCTTTTCACATACTTGGCTGGGAAAGGTCTTATCCCAGGGGACATGAAGCGCTGAAATTATGTTTGGGTTTCAGCCTTGTGTTTGGCACATGCGGAGACCTATCACCGTGCTTAAGAGTGCTCCCGACATCAACAACAACAACAAAATGACATTTATGGAGCGCCTTTCATATCGGGAGTACTTCCCAAGGCGCTCTATCACTGTACGTTTGTTGTGGTTGTTGTAAGAGTATCCAAACCAAACTGAGATCTCCATGCATCCCACCTACACGTGGATATCCCAGAGGTGGGCTGTTGGAATAATAATAATTATCCTGGCATTTAGCGTTTTTCACATCTTCTAGACTGTAAATTGAATTGACTATATATATATATCTATATATGTATATAATATATGTGGGCAAAACATTTGTGCACAGCAGTGTCCCACAAACAGTCGTGGATTGAAATGACAAATAAATTTTTTTGAGGGATTATTATTAAGCATGTGGAGTATGGAAACTCGCCCAAGATCTTGCCCTGCCTAGAATTGAACCCAGGTTTCGCACTTGTAAGGCGAGTGATCTAACCACTAAGTTACAGGACTCCACTAATGGAATGGAATGAGCACTCTCTGTCTGCCTAACTATGCAAAGTATAAGGTGCACACTGGCAAGTACGAAGGCTTGGGGACCCCTAGAGTGTGTGTTGGGGCTATTGCTGGCGTCTTAACCAGCCAAAACACATAGCTTGCCATTGATATCGAGTGCTGAAACAAGATGTGAAAGAAGGGAGGGAAAGAACAGGGCAAATTGTTTGCTCAGGGGAGAAGCAATTGAGATGCCGTCTTTCTGCTCTAACATTGCACCTTCTGGATTGAACCTGAACCACGCCATCACTCTTAACGCTACATTTTTACGATGATGACAGGTTGGAAACACAACTGTGACTTTCGCAATGCATTTCGCTTATTTGCTCAGGCGTTTAGCAGACTGATAGCAAATCTGTCTGCGTCAGCCAGCATGCCGATCCCACCCACGCCACTTCAGGTGGGGCTGTGCAGGTCGATCTTTCTCTCATCTTTATTTTCTGGCTCCATAGTTTGGGGACGCAAAGCACAATTAGCCAAGGTCCGTGACCCACTCACACACTGTCATCTGCACGCAGTCCTTTCCGATGTAAGTCGTTCGCACAGGAGCCAGTACTTGTCTAGCGCCTTGGGGCGTCCTCCTGATGTGAAAGGCGCTTTACAAATTTAATTTTGTTGTTGTTGTTGTACTCAAGTGTTTGTTTGGAATCCAAGCTTGTGGAATCCTGTAGCTCAGTGGTTAGAGCACTCGCCTTACAAACGTAAGACCTGTGTTTCAAATCCAGGCAGGTCAGGGCGAAACCTGCCCAATAATAATACATCCAAAAAAACCACAATAATAAAATTGGCAATTTCAATCCACAGCTGGTTGTGGGACACTGCTGTGCGCAATTGGCTGCCATGTTTCGCCCACAAATATACAGTCAATTCACTTTAAAGTATATTTTGTGAAGCGCTTTGAGACGTCTAGAAGATGTGAAAAGCACTATATCAAATGCAAGGATTATTTATATTATTATTTTCAGAACTCATGCAAGGGTGCACAAATTGCCACTACAAAAGAGAAGGGAGTTCCTCTCTGTGTCTTGGCTGACAATTCCTCTACCCAGTTAAAATAATAATATTATTATTATTAAAATCAGTCTAAATACGCAGTTGGCACATTCCACAGCGTATGCTGTAAAGCACCTTGAGACATTCCCCCGACGGCAAAGACACTATATCAAATGCAAGGATTATTATTCTTTATCCAATTGAATTCGGCTTGTTTAGAAATACCATTCCTGATGAAGGGCTGTCTGTCTCATCCAAAGAGAAACTGCTAAATATTAATGACTGATTCCCTTTCTGTGATGAAGCAACTTTTATGGGGTGGGATTATTAGGGAAAGGAAATGAGACTTCTTAAAAATGTCGGTCCCTGTCATGTGAAATGGGATCTTGAGAGTGTAACTAGGTTAGATATGAAGGTTATAAGAATCATCATCATCGTAATAATGATCCTTGCATTTGCTATAGCACTTTTCACGTCTCCAAAACATCTCAAAGCGCTTCACAGAATATGCAGTGAAGTGAATTGACTGTATATTTTGTGGATTAAATGCACCAGCCGATCGCGCATAGCACTGTCCCACTGACAGTCGTGGATTGAAGTGACCAATTTATTATTATTTTGCCTTGATGGATTATTATCAGGAATGTTGCGTATGGACAGTTGCCCAAGATCTTGCCCGACCAGGAATTGAACCCAGGTCTCTCTCTCTTGCGAGGCGAGTGCTCTAACCACTGAGCTGCAGGATTCCAGGCTATGACGCAAGTGAATACACAAAGCTAACCAGCTAGAAGTTAACATGCACTGGTATTCCTATGCAATTGTACTACAGAGTATAACATTTAATCAGTTAATTCACAAAGTTGTATGTTGAGAGGGTGACGCTAGCTTGCACACAAGGCTTTATGTGTAGTGACACAGTGAGGACAAGGTCGTGTTGGGATGCCTGGAGCAGTCCATTAAATCAGTTGCATTCTCTGCGACATGGCTAAAAGTGCTCACCATGACCTAGCTGAGCAATGTTCAATGATTTCAAACTCAATGTCACTAGAGGCAGGGACTTCTCCCACTCAGCTCCTGTTAGCCCCGCAAGCCAAAGGCCTAATGGGTAGAGTGGTCCTCGCAGGACAAGCGGTGGGAAAGCTTTCCAGACAGGGATATCAATGGCAAACTGTGTGGGGGGGGGGGTTTCAGTTTGTTTTCAACCCATTGTTCAATTTTACACTGTGTTGGAAAACGTATTGTTGTGTTCCATCTCATTACAATTTCACATCTCCGATTTGCACCGTCTCGAAGCAGGATTAAAACACAAAACCGCCCACAAAAAAGCGCAGCAAAATTCCATTCCCACTTGCCGTCTGTGTGTGTGTCCGAGTGGAATTCTGCAGCTTGTTTTCAAAATCGGCACCAATTTGACATGGCTTCTCTCAAACCATATGGTCACATTCATAGGTTCCTACATAAACTCCTACGCAGCGCAACACAGCATTTTGCCACCCCCCACCATGAGTAAACAGGAGCTCAGATCCTGGTTGTAAAATGGAGTTATATTGTACACTAGTTATGATATCTACACACTGTAATACTATAATCTGGCAGCAAGCTTGGCAACGTATAAAGCAGATCAGAGTCCAAAATGAAAACTGTTTTGTTTTTGAGGCTTCTGAATTCAAAAGCAATGTGGTGCACTGCCAGCTTAAGCCATTACGATAAAAATAATATTTTCATTTGATCTCGCCACACCGAACTTCCGTGTTCCATCTCAAAACACTTCTCAAGATTTATTTTAAAGCAGTGTTTTGAAGGTAAACACAGCAGGCAATTTGCGCACAGTTACATCGCACCAACAAAGAGCCTTGAAGTGAATGGCCAGTTTGTTGAGGGGATAGATTTTCGAGGATATTGTTGCAAGCTGCACAGTGGAAGCATTGTTTGTTCCTGGCAGAGCTGCTGCTGTGCGCAGACCAGTCAAACTTGCTGTGCGTTGTCCAGTTAGAGCTTGTCATATTAATTTTTCTACCTTCTTTAAAACTAAAGCTATTTTATTTCATCAGGAGTAGACATTTCCAATGGATAGGGGGATTAAGGCGGGCAGATGGAGTTAGATTGGAAGATCAGTCATGATCTTATTGAATGGCGGGGCAGGCTCAATGGGGCTGAATGGCCTACTCCTGCTCCTAATTCCTATGTTCCTATTTCATTTCTAGACATTAAGATTCTCCAGCAAGATGTAAAATCTGAGGTTGATCACTGAACAGCGAAATGTAATTCTGAAGACAGAATAACTTGCACAGCCATCGCACTGGCAACAATGATATTCCCTTTAAAAGCCCATTGAAGTTACAAACAATAAAATGTGCTTACATTTGATGCAGGCCTTTAATGTCAGTGTTTCAAAACACTTCACTGTAATGGAATCCAGCCCCTCCCTCAGCTCACCTAACACTGCTTCAAGTGTCTCTCCCTCCTCCCCCCACCCTGGCTGTTTGTGGGACTCTGCTCTACGCAATTGGCTGCCACCTTCGCCCACAACATACAAAGTCAATTCACTCTACAATATATTCTGCGAACGTGAATCCTTGCATTTGATACAGCGCTTTTCTAGCACTTCACAGTAGATACTGTAAAGTGAATTGACTGTATATTTGTGGGTGAAACGTGGCAACCAATTGCGCACAGCAGCGTCCCACAAAGCAGTCGTAGATTTTAAATGGCCAATTTCATTATTGTATTTTTGGTGGGGAGGGATTACTATTAGGCGTGTGGAGGTTGGAAAATTGCCCAAGGTTTCACCCCGACCTGCCTGGAATCGAACACAGGTCTCATGCTTGGAAGGCGAGTGCTCTAACCACTGAGCTACAGGACTCAAGGCTTGTGGCTTTGTCAATGCTGGTGAGAAAGGGGACATTGGCTAACAGTGGCTTAAAGTTGGTCTGACCATCTGACCATCGGACATGGAGAGCTGAACGGACAGCCGATTAAACCAGTAACCATTCTACCTGAAACTATATTGACGCACCTTATGGGGTTGGTGCATAATGCAATGTGCCACAAACTACCTCGCTCTGCAGTTTGCTGTCATTTCCTGATTGCCTGATCTCTTTTCATAAACAGGTCACAGAGAAACGTAGCCTCAGCCTCGGCGGTCATGTGGGTTTCGATAGCCTCCCCGATCAACTGGTCAGCAAATCGGTGTTGCAAGGCTTCTGCTTCAACATTCTCTGCGTAGGTGAGTTGCTGCTCGGCTCCAAACTTGCTAGTTTTCAGCTCGTATGTGTCAGGTCAGACCGCGAACATACGTGTCACTGTCACACCTCAGTCATTTGTGATAAGATTAATTCAGTGTAGTATTGACTTGTGCGATGGTTTTCATGTTGATAGGCTTTCAGGTGGGAATTGGGAACATAGGAACAGGAGTAGGTCATTCAGCCCCTGCAGGCTGCTCAGCATTCTATCAGATCATGTACTGATCTGTACCTCCATTCCAATTACTGCACCAGCTTTTGCCGCATGTCAACAATTCAAGCAGAAATATCCCGGGTTTGATGCCTGGTTTGGGCTCTGTTAGCTACTTGTGGACAGAAGAGTGTTGGTGACCATACAGATTAGCCTCGGAAGATTGTGGGAAGAGAATTAGCTTGGGTTGACAGCCCTGTTCAATGATCTGCTGTTAGAGTGTGGCAGTGGATTTAAAGCACTCCACAACCTCGCCCCACCCTACATACGTGACCTTCTAACCTCTTACCAACCTGCCCGCCTCCTCCGCTCAGCAGGCTCTGGTCTGAAGCAGTGACTGTCCAGCACCTTGGGACGTCCTCCTGACGTGAAAGGTGCCAAACAAGTGTAATTTTGTTGTTGTTGAATGTCCGTTATGGGAAACGTTGAGATTAACTCTCATGATGAAAGGTCAAGATGCCTAGCAACAATAACAACTTGCATTTATGTAGCGTCCGTCATCCAAGGCTGCGTCTCAGAGCACTTAGCAGTGGCGGAACCTAATGCTGAGCCAGGGGGTGTGGAGGGAGGTGACTGTAAGGACAATCAAAGTGGAAGGCAAGATAATTTCCTCAAAGGAGGACTTGTCTAAGTTCCCTTTACAATATACACCCACAATCTCTCCTGGTGTGAGTCCCTTTTTAGGGGAGGCAAGAAAGCAGGGGAGAAACAAACAAGCCAAAGTTTGAGGATGAACTTTTTGTTTGCGTCAGTGATTTCAACCCAACACGGCAGCTTCTGAAACCTTTATGCCGTGATGTTATAAAACACCTAAGTCTCTCTCTCGCTCTCTCTCTCTCTCTCTCTCCCCCACCCCTCCCCCCACCTCTCTCTCTTCATGCTTTAGGAGAGACTGGAATTGGGAAATCCACATTAATGAACACGCTGTTTAACACAATGTTTGAAAAGGAAGAGGCTACCCACTACGAACCGGGTGTTCGTCTAAAACCACGGACTTACTGCTTGAAGGAGACGAACGTGGATCTAAAATTAACCATTGTTGATACGGTGGGATTTGGTGATCAGGTTAACAAGGAGCAAAGGTAGGTAGGGTGCGTGACAGCCTGGCTCGGTTAGTAGCGCTCTCACCTCCCGAGTCAGAAGGTTGTGGGTTGAAGCCCCACAACGGGACTTAGAAGTCATATCATCTTAGCTGACACTCCAGCATGGTGCTGGGTGAACATTAGGGTTAAAGGTGTCATTCTTTGGGTGAGACCAACTGAGGTCCCCTCTGTCTGACATTAAAGATCCCATGGCGCTATTTAAGAAGAGAGTTTCTCTCGGTTTCCTGGTCAAAATCCCGCAAATAAAATCAGTCATTCACTTCATGAATGTTTGTGGGGACAGTGCTGAATGCACTGCCCCCACAAACGGTTGTTGCGTTTGCCCACAAAATACAGTGACACACTTCCTAGCTTCCCCAGCTCTGAATTCGCTTATCCTGGCATGACGCAAAACTGCAGTAAGAATGGTTTGTTGAAAGATAAGTACAGGGAGTATGTATTTCCCTCACAATTATTTTCTTGACTTAACCTTGGATTTATATTGTGCCGATCATGATAATAGCTCAAAGCAATTAACATTCACAGGATTGCGATCTTCTACCATTTGCACATCGAGTCCCAGAATATTCTTTCCAACAACAAAATTTGTATAGTGCCTTTCATATAAGCAAAAAAGTAGCTCTATGTGTACTGAAAAGCATACAGTATTTTGATTTGATTTATTACCACTTTCAACCTGGAAACCTGGAGACTAGGGTCCGGCGATATATCGATTATATCCGATATAATTTTCATATTGATAAGCCGATATAGACATTTCAAAAATATCAATATATCGCAAAAGTCGATATATCGAAAAAATGGAATGCGCGCTCACTGAACTACAAGACCCAGAATGCTCATCTCTATAGACAATATAGGGGGGGGGGGGGGGGGGTGAGAGAGACGGCGGTGGGGGGCGGAGCGTGAGAGAGAGATGATGGGTGGGTGTGGGGGGTGAAAGAGAGACGGCGGGCGGGGTGTGGGGGGGTGAGAGAGAGACGGCAGTGGGGGGTGTGGGGGGGAGAGAGAGACGGCGGGGGTGGGGGGGAGAGAGAGACGGCGGGGGTGGGGGGAGAGAAAGGGGTGAGAGAAAGGGGTGAGAGACGGGGGGATGTGATAATATACAGATAGATAGAGATGGGGGGGATGTGAGAGAGGAAAGAGACACAGAGACACAGACAGAAAAACACAGAGATGGAGAGAGTGAGTGTGAGAGACACAGAGAGAGAGAGATATTTACCTCCTGAGGAGATAGGCCCCGAATGCGCGCGCATGCGCAGTATAAAAATCCCGACAATATCGATATTTCGGTATATCATGATATGAGCCCATCGATATATCCATATTGACGGACCCTACTGGGGACTACATAAAATAATAAATAAATCATTGCATTTTGATATAATGCTTTTCACATCTTCACATCTTATCTCAAAGCGCTTCAAAGAATATATTGTAAAGTGAATTGACTTTATATTTATGGGTGAAATTTCTGTAATTGAGAATATTCGGCAAGATGGGATGAGACTACTAACAAGAGTTATTAACAGATGAGGAAATTCAACAATTATTACAGCGTTTGTAGATACCAAATGAGATGAACGTTTTACTAGAATATAAATTCTTAACATATTTTATCTTTAGAGTTAGAGTTTTTTTAAATTACATGAATTAGTGCTTCACATAAAATATTATTATTTGAATTTGGGTGAAAAGGAATTATAGGACTGTCTAGTTCAATCCTCTATACCAATATGCTTAAAACCTCAAACCTTTTGCCCACATATGTGCAGTCAATTCACGTTACATTATATTCTGTGAAGTGCTTTGAGATGTCTAGAAGATGTGAAAAGAGCTATATCAAATGCAAGGATTATCATTATTATGCAGTAGAATGTCCTGTAAACACGGATTTTTGACCTCTCTTTTAATCACATTGAAAATGATGCTTCTGCCTATCATGTATAAACCTGATTCTAATCTGTTCCCTGATTCCAAATCCCTGACTGTCCTCCCAACGTGAAAGGCATTATACAAAAGTGATTTGTTGTTGTTCCTTCCTCTATTCTAACAGAGCTTGACTTTTGGGGGTGAGTTTACAGCGATTATAGTCACCACAGTAGAGGAATCTACATTGGCCGCTGACCGTGGAGCAAAGGGGAAGAGTGACGTCCAGAATGATTGAGTCCCACTCGCTGTGGATATCGGGAGTTCTGCTGTGTGGACAATTATTTGAGCCAGCTTAAACCTGAGGGCTGTTATAAGGAGTGCTCATAAAATGAAGTGATGTGTTAATGCGCCAGTAGTTGATTCCCATTTTGTTTCCTTCAGCTACAAACCCATTGTTGACTACATCGACACGCAGTTTGAGAATTACCTTCAGGAAGAGCTGAAGATCAAGCGCTCACTGCATGACTATCATGACTCTCGAATGCATGTCTGCCTTTACTTCATTGCTCCCACCGGTCACTCCCTCAAATCATTGGATCTGGTCACCATGAAAAAACTGGACAGCAAGGTACAGCTTTGCGTGATTTAATGGGCCTATTTTTCTGTACAAGGCTGTGAGGTGTGAGCAGCGTAAATCACTATATAATTGATCTGTTTCCATCAATGCAGTAGTGAAGATCACTGTGCTTATTTTGAAGTGAAACCTTGAGTTGACCCTGTGGGTTACTTTACAGTGGTGATAGAGATATGTGGTGGAAGCTGAGAATCGATTAAACGTATAGCAAAGGAGTAAGAGGATAGAAAAACCAGTGCGGATACATAGGAAAAGGGAACGTAGTTTTAACCAAAGCAGACGTGCATTAAAAGAGGATGTAGCAATATTTTGACATAGAATTATAATATACAGCGTATTGTAAGAGTCAGGAATATTGCAGAAGCAATCAGTTGGCTTGAGTGTGCTGGAAGCTTTTTGTTAAAAAAACAGTGAACTTATGCTAGCTCAACCCTGGCTTAACTTGTCACTACCACTTAAGTCATCATGCTGTCAGTAACCTGGCCCCATTTATTTATGTATATGCCATAGGGAACGGCGATATGGGATTTTTCCGGATATGGATATATCGGTTTGCTCATACCTACTTAAACCGATCTATCGAGTTTTTATACTGCGCATGCGCGTGCATTCGAAGTGCGCGTGCATTGATGGTGCGCGCGCATTTATGGTGCGCGCTCAGTCGCGGTGCGCGCGCATTGACGGTGCGTCCGCACTGACGATGCGCGCGCAGTCGCGGTGCACGCACATTTCGAAATGCGTGCTCTAGGTCCAGAAAGTTTGTAATGTTGGTGTCAAGGTCTGTTGAATTATACGATGTTGTTTGCTCCCTACCTCCCCCTCTCCTTCTCTCCCTCCTCTCCTCTCTCCCTCCCCCTCCACTCTCCCTCTCTCCTCTCCCTCCTCCCTGTCTCCTCTCCCTCCTTTCCCCCTCTCCTTCTCTCCCTCCCTCCCTCCCCTCTCTCCTTCCCTCCCTCCCTCCCCTCTCCCCTCTCTCCTCTCTCCCTCCCTCCCTCCCTCCCTCCCTCCCTCCCCTCTCTCCTTCTCTCCCTCCTTTCCCCTCGCTCCTTCTCTCCCTCCTTTCCCCCTCTCCTTCTCTCCCTCCCTCCCTCTCCTCTCTTCCTCTCTCCTTCTCTCCCTCCTTTCCCCTCGCTCCTTCTCTCCCTCCTTTCACCCTCTCCTTCTCTCCCTCCCTCTTCTCTCTTCCTCTCTCCTTCTCTCCCAACTTTCCCCCTCTCCTTCTCTCCCTCCCTCCCTCGCCTCTCTCCTTCTCTCCCTCCTTTCCCCTCGCTCCTTCTCTCTCTCCTTTCCCCCTCTCATTCTGAAATGATCTGAAAATCATATTGGGTTTAATCGAAAAACCGATACATCGCCGTTCCCTAATATGCCAACCTTGTCACTCCTGATAATTCATCACTGAACTCTTTCCCCCCCCCACCACCCACTGGAGTGATGAGTTATCAGGCATTTACTGCATCATAATGCTTCATCTGTCTTTACAGCAACAATCTGTTTTATTAATCGAGTAGTTCAGGTTGACCGTGGCTGCTAACTTTGGATAAAGTAAATCCTTTCTTGACCTTGGCTGGGCTTTGATCTGGTTACAGCAGATCAGGTTTAATTGGGGCAGATTAGGTCAATTAACAAGGAACGGCTGAAGTCTGCAGGCACGAGGTAAACTGGGTGATTCCGACCAGGTCATTTATTTATTCGCCCACAAAATATACAGTCAATTCACTTCACAGTATATTTTGTGAAGCGCTTTGAGACATCTCAAAGACATAAGGCATTATATCAAATGCCAGGATTATTATTATTATGAAGTCAACTGCAACACCTGGTATCATGCAACACTCTTTTACAGCCATGTCTTTTACTGATCCACGTTAAAATCAATCTTATTTTCTTATCAGTCTCAGTATTACCGGGGTCTCCTCAGATCATTGTGTGGCTGGAAGGGAAGTCAAATGACCTGTTCCTGGTCTTCAACTGGAAAGGTTCCACTTGTTGCAATTTTTGTGCATTTTAACCTGCGATTGTTCACCTCCCCCCCCCCCCCCCCCCCCCCCCCACACACCACTCACACACACACAGTGTAAGTTGAGGGAAGGCTGCCTCACCAGCTTGTGCATGTACAGTTCAGTGCACAAAATAGCTTTGTCACATTCCTGATACATTGTTCCTGGCAATCTGTGACTGATCTCATTGTGCGCCAAGACACAGTGCTTGAATATTCAAATCTGTAACTTCTGTTTTTGAACAGTTGGGTCTTTGCGGTAGCTTTCCCCATCAGTGGTTTACTTTCCTCACATTTTGTCATGTAAACATGTGAATAAGACTTTGATGCTAAGTATGAAAATGATTTGCATAATACAGTTTATCAGTGCATTGCTATTTATATTCTATCTGTTTATTTTACAGTAAGTAGGAATCCATTTGTTAGTTGATTTGTGACTTGATTTCCAGGTTTAATAAGCTCCCCTCCCCCCCCAAAAAAAATATGTTTTGATAAATCAATCCATGAATGTTTGTGGGAGACTGCTGTGCATGATTGGCTAGCACGTTTCGCTCACAAAATACAATGACAATTCACTTTACAGTATATTCTATGTTTAGAAGATGTGAAAAGCACTATATCAAATGCAAGGATTATTATTATTAATATTATCTGTAACCAGGACAGTTTTACTAGCAATGGCAATTCATTCCGAAACTCTTGAGGACAGATGTTACTTAATTGTGCTTCAGTGCTGCTGCCTTTCAGTTATTGGAAGTTAAATATAAATAGAAATTGGATCCTCAGCTGACATCAATGGACAATGGAGGCACAAAACGCAAATTGCAGAATTGACGACATGATGACTTAAATGGTAGTGAAAGTTCAAACCATCCACAAATGATGGGTCACAGGTCTCCACATGAGCCAAACAACATACAGTATTGGGATTGTTAAATTGTCATTGCATTATTGTAGCGAACAAGGCAATTTGTCTGAATTAAATGAAAAAAAACAGAGGTCCCTGGGAACACTCAGCAGGTCAGGCAGCATCTATGGAGAAAGGGAAGTGAGTCAACGTTTCGGGTCCACGACCCTTCGTCAGAACTCATCTTTTGTTTTTGTTTCAGATTTCCAGCATCTGCAGTACAATATTTGGCGTTTTGGTCTAAACTAAATGTTTATTTTCCAGGTAAACATCATTCCCATTGTTGCCAAAGCTGACACGATTTCTAAAAGTGAGTTGCATAAATTTAAGATCAAGATAATGAGTGAGCTGGTCAGCAATGGTGTACAGATCTACCAGTTCCCAACCGACGATGAGGCAGTGGCCGAGATCAATGGAACAATGAATGTAAGTGAAAGAATGAAGATCTCAGTGACTAGTTGCACATTATAGCTTCTTAAGCCTCTCTGTCTACTGCCTTTGGAACTGCATCCTAGTCACTTTGCCTTGCTCCCTCCTTTGCCTCCATAAAGCTACATCTCAGAAACCTCCTCTTCTGTCAATCTCCTACCTCCACCCTCACTGCCCTCCCAATGCCTCCTGATCCCAACCCCCAACTCGGATCCAAATCGTTGACCGTCCAGGATTTGGGATGTCCTCCTGACGTGAAAGGAACTTACAAGTGTAATTTGATGTTGTTGTTCTTCACCCCCCCCCCACCACCCCACCTCCCCACCCTGCTATTCATGCAAACGATTTGATCAGTAATTCAAAAATCCCGGGTGATATAATGCCATAATATAAAGCTATTTGGGCAGAATAATGTTGCTTGTGTGTATTTGTTTATATGTGACAGCACAGCTCAGCTGAGAGCACCCTCACCTGAATTAGATCATTGTGGGTTCAAGCCCCACATCAGGATTTTCTACTTGCAGTCTAAGGTGACACTTCACTTCAGATGAAACATTAAACCGAAGGTCGGTCCCATCTGCCTGTTCAGCTGAACAGCAACGATATCATGACTGAATGTGAAAAGAGAAGGAAGTTTCTCGTTAACGTTCCCCCCCCCAATAACCAAGCAGATCAGAGTGAAACCTTGGGCAAGTTTCGTTACTCCACACGCCTAATAATAATCCCTCCAAAAAACACCACAATAATCAAATCGGTCATTTCAATCCTCGACTGTTTGTGGGACACTGCTATACGCAATTGGCTGCCACATTTCGCCCACAAATATACAGTCAATTCACTTTACAGTCTATTCTGTGAAGGGCTTTGAGATGTCTAGAGGACGTGAAATGCGCTCTATCAAATGCAAGGATTATTATTATTATTGGCCATCACTATGCACAAAATGCACTGCTTTGTTTGCCCATAAAGTGCACAGTCACTACACGGTATATCCTGTGAGTGCTTTGAGATGTGCTCCATGCGTGAGAAGCAATATTTTGCTGAACATAAGTGGTATTATTAAGAATATTGTGTGTGTTAAAGCTGATCCATGTGTGCTTCTCTCCCTAGGCTCATCTTCCATTTGCAGTTGTTGGGAGCATGGAAGAGGTGAAGGTGGGGAACAAGCTGGTCAAAGCTCGACAGTATCCATGGGGCATAGTCCAGGGTAAGCAGAAGCAATGGAAAGCCAGGCTTTTGCTTGCAGTACACAAGTAACACAAGACCATTGGTAGTGGAGTCCTGTAGATCAGTGGTTGGAGCACTCGCCCTGCAAGCGAGAGACCTGGGTTTGATTCCCAGCAGGGCAAAAACCTTGGACAAGTTTCCTTACTCCACACACCTAATAATAATCCCTCAAGAAAAAAAAGAGTCACTTCAATCCATGATTGTTTGTGGGACATTGTTGTGCGGAATTGGTTGCCGCGTTTTGCCCACAAATATAGATTCAATTCACAGTATATTTTGTGAAGTGCTTTGAGATGTCCAGAAGACATGAAATGCGCGATATCGAATGCAAGGATTATTATTATTGGAAATCCTGGTACCATCGTTTTTGTGTGCGCAATTGGCTGCTGGTTTCGCCCACAAAATACAGTCAAATCAACTTTACAATATGAAGTTTTGTGAAGCTCTCTGAGAAGTCTCAATGATGTGATCAAGTGCTACATCAAATGCAAGGATGTAGTATTATTATTATTATTACCCAGGCTTGTAGTGTAAGAGCAATAATAATAATCCTTGCATTTGATATCGTGCTTTTCACATCTTATCAACGTCTCAAAGCGCTTCACAGAATATACTGTAAAGTGAATTGACTGTATATTTGTGGGCGAAACGCAGCAGCCAATTGCGCTCAGCAGTGTTCCACAAACAGTCATGGATTGAAATGACCGATTTTTATTATTGTGGTTTATTTAATTATTATCAGGAAACTTGCCCAATGTCCAGTAGTGACTGATCGCAGTGCTCTCGGTGCATTGCATTTATTTTTCTCTGCATTTGCATTGTCAGAAGTGGGTGGATAATTTATTTTTCCCATTGCTGAGATGAGCAATGTCGATCATTATTTGTGTAGCACCAACAACGCAAGCCCCAATTACTCTTGTGTAAAACGAGTGCATGGCAGTGTTCAGCTGGTATTGTTTCAGGGAACAAACGGGACCATGGGATCAGTATGCGAGGACAATAGCAACATTGATTCCTACTCTGAGAGTGTATGTGTGTTTGCTGATTGTGACCCCACCTAATAAAAGCTGAATGCATCTTGATATAGTGACCGGGATATCTCTTTGCAGAGCCACATTTTATTAGCAGAGACTGTCTAATTCTGAATTCCACCTAAAGGGTTGAAGTCTTTTATTTTTCCTTTTAATACTTCAGACTTGAAGAGAAAGTAATTTTCATTCAAAATAAATCACCTCTTGCCCTCACCTTTCAAATTAACATTCAGACACGCTGACTCGTGTGTCTGACACGCTGACAGGTTTCAGGCCAACACTGGTGGGAAACACTGCATTTTTGGAGGTCCTTAAGATGAGACTTCAAAGCAAGAAACTGCCCGCCTGTTCAGATGGACGTCATTGTAGTCGTGTAGCTCGGTGGTTAGAACACTAGCCGTACAAGCGTGAGACCTGCGCTCGAATCCAAGCAGGTCAGGGCGAAACCTTGGGCAAGTTTCCTTACTCCACACGCCTCGACTGTTTGTGGGATACTGCTGTGCTCAATTGGCTGTCGCGTTTTACGCAC
This sequence comes from Hydrolagus colliei, assembly GCA_035084275.1. Classification (NCBI taxonomy): domain Eukaryota; kingdom Metazoa; phylum Chordata; class Chondrichthyes; order Chimaeriformes; family Chimaeridae; genus Hydrolagus; species Hydrolagus colliei. The sequence goes on from CM068752.1 coordinate 11,990,378, forward strand.
AAATATACAGTCAATTTACAGTATATTCTGTGAAGCGCTTTGAGACGTCTCAAAGACGTGAAAAGTGCTATATCAAATGCAAGGATTATTATTATTGGCACTTTTCGGAAAGAAGAGTGCCAATTCATAGCACACAATAGATTGGGAGAAACATTACTTATCTCAGGCGAGGCATAATGGTAGCTGGTGTGAGTAAAGCAAATGTCATGTTAGTACAGTAGTGGATTATGAGTGGAGGATTGTTATTTAAGGTCCATTATTTATCCCTGGATGTGGACAATGTGTGTGGGAAAAACAAGTGACAAAATGTTTCATTCTCCAACACTGACACACGTCATTTTGCCTAGTCCACAAACGCAGCGGGTAATTAAGTTGCGCGCTGTGTTGGTACAAAGTGTGACAGTGTTTTGTTTCGACAGTTGAAAATGAAAGTCATTGCGACTTTGTGAAGCTTCGGGAAATGCTGATACGCGTTAACATGGAGGACCTGCGAGAGCAGACACACGCACGGCACTACGAGCTGTACAGGCGTTGCAAGCTGGAGGAGATGGGTTTCAAAGACACCGATCCTGACAGCGAGCCATTCAGGTTGGAAAAGCCAGCTTTATTTCTGCAGTGAAATGCATTCTGTTAAAATATATTTTGGTTAAATATACCCCTCCGCAGCCCCCTTGTTCTCCACCACTTCTCTGATCCCAACTCAGATACAAATCCCTTGTTACCCAGAGCCTTGGGATGTCCTCCCGATGTGAAAGGCGCTATTTATATAAATGCAATTTGTTGTTGAGATTCACGATATAGGAAAATGTCTTCTGTTGAGAATTTTAAAAAAAAAAATTTGTTTACATTTCTGTTGAAATATTTTTTCCAACAGTCTTAAAAGTCATTGGCAGTTCTATTCAGTCACATGGCAGGTAAACCTTTCTCTGCTGGATTAACAGGAATGTTACAGTGTTGTACAATGTGAATCTGTGTTATCCATATTATAATAACCAAATAGGAACATTTCTGTGAAGTACTTGAGACATCTCGACAATATGATAGTGTTGTATCAAATGCAAAGATTATTATTATTGTCACTGATTCTTGCAATAATACAAAGTATACAAAGTTTCATTGGAGATCTGTTAGAGATAAAGTTGGATTGAATCAGTTGGACTATAAAAATTGCCATCCTTATACCTTGAAGCCATGACTCTGTTCCCTTTGGTAGAGGGACAGCTTGACTCTAGTTCTTGTGGAGAAACATGATCCAATGCTACTTCACGGCCTCTTTGTCCTGGAAATGAATGAGCTCTTCATATCCTCCCGGGTGTAGTTTGTTGTGGCTTCTCTCCGTCAGTGGATCATATCAACAATCAGAGTCTCTTCCCAGTGTGTTGGTTGCCTGTAGAGACAAGCACATCACTTCTTTGATCCTGATCAAAAGCGTGAAAACGTTGTAGGATTTGATTGGCGATCTGCTCCAATCCAAATCGTTTTTGTGCTGTTAAAAGCAACGAACCCTTTTACAATACAATACAAAACTAAATATGTAAAGCAGCTTTCATGTCGGGAAGACATCCCAAGTGCTGGACAGTCCGCGATTTGGACCAGAGCAGGGGCGTTTGGTCCAGGGTAGGGTGAAGGTTAGCAAAAGGAGATTGGCCAAATGTGTGATTGGAGGGGTGGGTCTTGAGACTGCCTTGAAGGTGGCAAGGGAGGGAGCAAGGCAGAGGGATTGCGAGATGGAGTTCCAAAGGGTGGGACAGAGAGGCTGAAGGCCTGACCGCTGATGCTGGGCTTGGTGGAGCAGGCTCTAGCCCGCTGAGCAGAGGGAGCGGACAGGTTAATATGGGGTTAGCAGGTCACAGAGGTAGGGCAGGAAGTACCTCTGAGGTACTTACTGATGCAGGAGGTACATTTAACTCATAAAATGCAACAAAAGCATTTCTCGTGTCACTGAATGTTTGCTCAGAAATGTAAGGGTTGGCGGCTGGACTCAGCAATTCTGACCATGTTGTCTGACTTCAGTCTGCAGGAGACCTACGAGGCAAAGAGGAACGAGTTTCTGGGTGAACTGCAGAAGAAGGAGGAGGGGATGAGGCACATGTTCGTCATGAGAGTAAAAGAGACTGAGACTGACCTGAAAGACAAGGAAAAAGAGGTGAGGTCTTTTTTTTACCTGGAGATTGCTGGCATCCTGTCAGTGCTGGTTTTCCGAAGCTTCTTGTTGATATTCCAAACAACAGCCAACAATTTGCACTTATTCTAGGCTTCACAGATAGGAACGAGTGTGTCTGTTTCAAATCGCACTGATTTGGGATCCCAGGCTTGGGAGGGAGATAGGGCGGCTGAAGGTGCAGAGAAGGGGAGAGTGGAGATGAGGTGGAGGGATTTCAGGATAGAGAGAATGGGAGGCAAAGTGGCTAAAAGATCAGTCATCGATGGCAAGGCGGACATAAAGGAGGTCAGCGTGGAGGAGGTGAGTGGGGATAGTTGGATCACAACAGGTCACAGAGGTAGAGTTGGGGCATCATGGAGTAAGGATAAAGTTAAGCATTATCTGAATATCAAAGGCAAAATAATTGGGCATATTTTTCTTTCGAGCTTTTTTCTCAGATTTTTTCACCTTCCCTGAGATTAGACCAAGTTGCCATCATCAGAAGATGTGGAAACTTACACGTTATATGAGAGATCGAGTAGCAATTCTCTGAGGAGTGAACTTAATGGAGCTCTTGTTGTTTTTCGCTCTTTCCTGGCCATGTATCTTTTACCTGGTTGCAGTTCACAGTATAAAAGCTCTGAGACGCCATTCTGCATGGAGGGCGCTGTATAAATCAAAGTTGTTGTTATTGTTAAAAGGGGCAAGTTGATTCTTCATGTGCTTGTAGAAAAGAAGGTAATTAATTGAATGAACTTAAGAATCGATACACAATAAGATCAAGGGCCATCCAGTTCATCTTCTACCATCCTGGCAGTCACTTGCACATGTCACATTGCTCCTGTAGCTCAGTGATTAGAGCACTCGCCTTACAAGCATGAGACAAGCACAACCGTGTTCGAATCCAGGCAGATCAGGGCGAAACCTTGGGCAAGATTCCTTACTCCACATGCCTAATAATAATCCGTCCCCAACAAAGACAATGATAAAAATTGGTCATTATAATCCACGACTGTTTGTGGGACGCTGCTGTGCGCAATTGGCTGCTGCGTTTCGCCCACAAATATACAGTCAATTCACTTTACAGTATATTCTGTGAAGCGCTTTGAGACGTCGATAAGATGTGAAAAGCGCTATATCAAATGCAAGGATTATTTTAATTTTTTCCCAAACTATATCCTGTATCCCAAGATATTATTTTATAAAGAGAAATCTATCCAATTTGCTTTTCAAAGAATCAATACTCTCTGCTTCCGCTGTCCCCCCCGTGCATTCACGCCTCGCTCAGTGAATTAGCCTGCCTTCAGCCCCCGCGATTTTGTGCTTCCACAGCTCCACGATAAGTTTGATGAACTGAAGAAAATGCACCAAGAAGAGAAGAAGAAGCTGGAGGAGAAGCGAAGGGACCTGGAAGAGGAAATGAACGCCTTCAACAGGCGGAGGGTGGCCGCACAAACACTGCAGGCGCAGTCTTACCAAACCGCCGGACAGCAGCCGGTCAAGAAGGACAAAGATAAGAAAAAGTAAGCTGGTTTTACAAGCTTTTTGCCTGTCGCACTTTTGCCTCCATGTACAAGCATTTTTTTTAACAAGGTCTGTTCTTTGGGGACTTAAGTGTGTCTGACCGAGGCTGCCTGGGCCATATGTATTCTTTTGTAGTTGTAACTCGCTATGCTTCCTGTAACTTGTAGATGCACAGAACATAAGCACTGACTTGTTTACTATTGCCTAGCTAGACCACAATCATTTCTGTGACCAAAATAGAAGCTGGAGATCTAGCAGTTTTGAGCTATTGTTGCCCTTGTACCAGGTCAGGTGTCATGACTCCCCAACGGTTAGGCTTATAGTGAAGCTGTAGAGAGATGCTGACTTTGACTGCGTGGAATGGGATGCAGCTAGTCATGTGCTTGCACACAGTGGATAGGACTGGTTCCTCACCACTCTTTAGTGTCACAAAGCCGATTGCCCCAGTTAAACGCATTATTAACCTTGAACGAGTCAAAGTACCCTGGAATATTTGTGCCATCTATACTGTTCCTTCCAGAAAGACTTATGATCACTTTTGGTCATGAATTCTATGCAACTTATTTAATCATTTCAAGGAGAGGTTCTGCTGCGTTTCCAGTGGTACGGTATCTTCCATAAAGTATTTAGCCCACACGCCAATAACTGCAGTGATTCCCGGAAACGTTTATGACCTCTGCTTGTATTTCGAATTAATTTACCCCTCCTCTATACTGGCAATGTACTCAAAACTTTTCTGCTCTATAATGCTTCTGGACAAAGTGCCACCTTTTAGTGGATAAATAACTTTTGAGCGTTCATAGAACTGCTCCAAGACGATATTCAATGTGTCACGGGCAACACAGAGCAAAGAGCCCACAAGTGCTTAGAGCTCTTTGTATAATTTATGAGCGGCTGGTCTTTCAGGGGTTATTGCTAGCACAGAACCTAACCATTTTATTATGTATCTATTGTCACTCAATTTATTTTCCATATCCTCCAGTCACTTCCACTCTTAAAATTAACTAGGTTTCTGATACCCGTAGCCTTCGCATATATAGGTTGACACGAGTTGAATTGGCTTCCGAACTAGCATATTTATAGTACGAGATAATGCGTTCAGACCTGCAGCCCCATCAAAGTTATGTAGCTTACGACTGTGCACACGTGCACATTGAGATAACGGGTAGCAGCAGAATAAATTGTGACCTGATTCTATCTTCACTTATAGAGACTCGGAGACAGACGATGCGTGGGGATAAATATTGCCTGGATTTAAGATTTATTCTGAACTAGGGTGTGTTCTAGCGTGTGAGGAACCTGGCAAATTGATAAACACAGCTGTGATTTTTGAGAACTGTGGAAGACTGGCTTCAAGGTTGAAACGTAGTTTTAACAATTTGCCAAATTTTGATCACATTGCTGCATAGAGAAAGTCAATTTGGATTCGGTTAGAATTACTCTGTGGTAGGGAGCTGTTTTGTATGTCCCTTCCAACGGTTCTTAATGTGTCGAAAGTAGTTTGCCCTAGATCCACAATACTGTACAATACAATACTACCAACCTCCAAACAGTTTAATAAAATCCATGGGGAAAAACTTATCATCCGAAAGCCAACTCATACTGGGTATAGTGGTGGTTAACAGCAGATCAAGTGCAGATCAAGTTCCCATTGCCTGGGAATGAGGAGTGATTAAGGAACATTTTTCATCTGTTCTGCTTATCTGGCTATTTCATCAAATTCTTGCGGAGGTTATGAATGGAACGATAGCAACATAAATGTGTTTTACTTCATGAAGCTCGGAAGAAATTGTCTATAGCGTAGTCCTGAGTTGCTAGGGGAATGAAGGCGTAACTTCATGTGAGTTAATATAGGACAAATTCAGGAAGGTTTCCCCTTGTGATTGAAGTAGTAGGACAGTGCGATGGTGCTTTGCAACTCCAAATACAGTATTACACTGCGATAGGACACTGTTTGGCAGGCAACTGCAGTGCATTCAGAGCCTTGGGGCTGTATATGAATGTAATTTGTTGCTGTTGTTGCATTTAGGATCTCGCGTGTTCCATCTCATGGAGACTGAGGTCAGGAAGCGCCTTCAATTGCTCTGAATTGGAATTAACTTCTGACCCAGCACAACTTAATGGCTGGTTATTGAGCCGCTTCGGCATTCCTGAGGTCAGATCCTGGCTCGTGTCGTGGGAAAACGGGAAGTGACATCTCTTTCATTTTCCTGCAGCAGCCATCTAAGCATTAACTGATACTTGGAAAAATTTGCTGCAATAGCACATGGTATGAGGAGAGGAAGAAAGTAAGGAGAGGGTAAAACCTGGTGCGAAACTTTGCCAACGTTTTGCATGTTTAGTAATAAAACATGGTTAATCTGTGTTGTCGCGAGCTACTGACATTTAGAACCAGCTGAAACGTGTGTGCGTTGGTATGTGTATAAGCAGCCACTTTGCATGAAGAGGGTTTGAAACTGCCTCTGGCTTTTTGAAGCAGTAAACAGGCCTCTGAAAACTATTCAAAGTCAAATAGTTTCTGAATAGGAAAGTTTTCTTACTCCACCTGCCTCTGTTTACCCACCAATAAGTAGAACCCGGTTGTTAGTCGATTGATGGATCGCTTTTCCAAGGGTAATAATAATCCCTTTTTTAAAAAAAAACTCATAATAATTCGGTTACTCAATCCACGACTGTTTGGGGGATGCACTGCTGTGCACAATTGGTTGCTGTTTTTCACCCGCAAATATAAATATAATTTGCTTTACAGTATACTCTGTGAAGCGCTTGGAGACATCTAAAAGATACAATGAGGCTCCAGATCAAATGCAAGGATTCTTCTTATCATGTGTTGAATTTGCGACTCGCTTTAAAAGTTTTAATGTTTGCTTGCAAGTGCTCAGTGGCTATTTAAGCGCTCTGGGACGCCGTCCGGAGTGGAGGACGCTATATAAATCACTGTTGTTGTTGTTGTTTACACTGGGGCGATGAGGCTGAGCTAGTGGCAGTTTCTGAGTGACTTTTTATTGTGCCTTTATCTCCCTGTTTGTAAACAGACGCTGCCTCATGACATTGCTTTTGCTATTCAATCAACTGGCAGCCTTAGATATGAGGGGTGAGCCATTGGCTCTTTGAACCACTGATTTATTATTCTCCCCCCACTCTCATTTCTCACTGTACCGAGTGTTAGTCCCTAGCCAATGCATTTCCAAAAAAATGTGTTTGTACTGTGAACATTCTTTTCATTCCAGGCTTACCCTCCGTAACCAATTAAACTCCCACTGATTTTGGTTGCACTGAACAATCCTGCAGAAACACATACAGCGTGTGAAACAAACCCCATCGTACTAGAGTAGTTTTACATGACTGATTTGACGTGGGTCGTCAGTTGAATCACTCCGTCTCATTCATGGCACTTGCAACAATCCTCGGGATTTGATTTCTCTCGAGACACAAACGTTAGTTCAGCAGTAGCTGTGATTCTTAAATCGCAGCTTACAACCTCCAAAATGTTACCCTTACTTAGTTACCAGAGCACGATCTCTCTAGTGTATTCTGATATAATGACCCTACGTGTGTGTGTGTGTGTGTGAGATTCTATCCTGAGGTCACGCATTCAGTTTCTTTTTTAAAAAATCCACAAAACACTGCAGACAATCCAGGTTTTGTTATGAAGATCCATCCCTCGATTTTGCTTCTCTTGCAAACTTTTGAAATGATAAACCATGAACTCAGCAGGGAATCTGGTCTGGCAGAGTAACCGATGGCATGGAATCAACTTGTATCACAGTTTTTTTTAAAAAAGCCATGTTTACAACAGGTACTGGGATAATGGAGTCTTGTAGCCTCGTGGTAAGAGCATTTGCTTTGCAAGCGAGAGGTCCTGGGTTCATTTTCCAGGCAGGGGTGGGGGGGGATGGGAAAGTTTCATACGGAGATGGCACCCATACACAGAACTTTGGTTTGGATACTCTTTCATGCATGGTTTCCACATGTGTCCACACTCTTTCAACTAATGGACAAGTAGGCAGAACAATAAGCACAATAAATTCCACACAACCCAAAATCTTTCACAAAACCTTAACCACAAACTACCTTGTGGAATTCACTTTTGACAATGCTTTCAAATCCCTGAGATTTCCAGCTCAGGTGTAAATACCTAGAGGAAGTGGGCAATGAAGCTGATAGTAATTATCCTTGTATTGGATATGTTGTCTCACCACGTCTTCGAGACATCTCAAAGCGCTTTAGAGAATATAGTGTGGAATAATCTCACCTTAAAAAAAAGCTTGGTAGAAGGTCTTCAGCGAGGAAAAATCTGCAATTGTGCTGAATAGTTAGAATTTGTGTGATTATGGGTTTTTTTAAGTGTTCAAAGGTTGTAAAATCCCAAATGTTCTCCCAAGTAAAGTCTCTGTGCTCCATTCCAAGCACAAGTTGTGTCTCCTTTAAGCAGTCTCAACAAAATGAAGATGGTAAAATAATTTTGTTGGGTGAGGTAATTTTGAAGCTTGTGTCTTCTCTCTCCGGGGAGTGCATGGTTCTCAATTATTGATGGACCCTCCAGTCCCCCTGTCCTCATTATCTCCCAGACTAGGATGTTTTATAGATTTATAAAAGTTGTGCGTCCCTGGGCAAAGTTTGTCTGTTATATCTTATTTACTGCATTGCTTTTTGTGACAATGTGCGAAAATAGGCTCCCAGCCTGTCTGAGCAGAGTTAGTTACCTTAGTATCTCATGGTTCTTAATGCCCTTGTTACCTCAGGGTTGTACATCTATGGTTATATAAAAGTTACTACCCTCAAATCTGTTTTATTTCTGAAAAGAGATTCTTGTATTTGCACTGTACCAAATTACCTGAAAATAATTAATTTAGAGAGACCAAGTGAATCCCAGGAACTTCAGGTTAAGAATCACGTCTTACAAGGATTTCCCTGTTTCAGCAGCACAACGGACTCTTGTCTGATCATCGATCATCAGTTAAACAATACAAGTGAATGGTGGCAATAGAAGTCTTCCTTGGAGATTGATAATCAATCATTGTTGGCTATCCGCCGCCTATCCTGTGACATTCGTATTCCCCAAACACTTGGTAAGGGAATCAATCACATCATTCTCATTGCCATTGGCAATTGATAGGCTCCAAAGGGGTGTCTAAGCTTCCACTTAGCCCATGCTGCTGAAACGGGAGCTTGGAATGAACCTGAAATACAGAACAGTCTTGTAGCATTGAAACCATTTTGTGCTGCTCTTTGTTTTTGACAGCCTCGCTTGTATAGTCATTTTGCCCTCTTGATGTCTGTGTCAGGGTCACAAATCAAGGTGATGGCTTACCTTCCCAAATGTGAAACAAGCCTTTATTTTTGTATGTTTAAAGCTGCATTATCCCCTTCTTATTTTTGGAAGGGCAGTATAATCAGTGTTAACGCACTTGTCGCCTTTAAGAAGTAAGTCACAAATTTCACTCGGGGGAAGGGAGTGGGAGTGGATTCTGCTCTGCTCTCTTTTTGCCTTCATTGAAAACTAATTCTGATAATAATAATCATTCAGTTTGATATACCGCCTTATCGTGTTGTCGAGAGTCTCAAAGCAATTTGCAGAGTGTAGACTGTTGAGTGAAATTAAATTAATGGGTTTAAAAAAGGTAGATAGGGTGTCACCCCTGTGTTTGCTTCTCCTAATGGCCGGCATTGGTAGAGAGGAATAGAGCAGTAAGTAGGAATCCCAGTTGTTCGTCGATTAGCGGATCGATTCTGATGGGAAAAATCTCGTTCCCCAATAAATAATTAATAATTTGGTTGGATAACACAAGACTGCTTGTGGGACGTAGCTGTGTACCATTAGCTGCCGCGTTTCTCCCGCAAAATATAATCATTTCACTTTGCAGTATACTCTGTGAAGCGCTTTGAGATGTCACAATGATGTGATAAGGAGCTACATCAAATGCAAGGATCATAAAATTGCCAAGTTCTGTCCTTGGCACAGAAGTGATACGGAGATTATCTAAGGCTATAAATATATGCTACATCTTCTTGGTCTTGCATGGACCTGGGACAAATGCAGGGAATGTGTGTGTGTGTGTATATCTGTTGACGATATGGAAAACCAGTTCAGATTCTGCCTTTCTGAGATAGTGTGTGTGACTCAGCACATAATCAAATGTGTCTGCTGACACTCACTGTCTCATGTGGCCAATAGTTCCTATAGCCAGAGAGCTGTTGGTTTCCATAGAACTGAGTACAGGTAGACCTCGCTTAAAGTTGCTTTGATCAACGTTGTTTCGTTATTATGTTGCTGATACATAGGGATATATATTCATTTAACGTTGCGACGCTCACGCGGGTGAAAACAAACCACATTGGGTAGCGTAGGCGTACATAGACGCTGAGCATCCGGTATTCCTGCGCGGGTTGGTTTAACGCCATTTCACTTAAAGTCACACTTTTCGCGAACACAAGGGCGATGTTAAGCAAGGATTAAGTGTATTCCCTTAATATACTGCCTTCAGGAGATGGGAGAGCATTTGGAATGAAGTTCAGAATAAGGGGGCATAGTTGGACAAGATGCCTGCTCTATATAACCTGTCTTAACCTCCGTCAAATAATATGATGAGATTGATGTCGTGCTTTCATAAATCAAACCAAAGCAAATGTTTGATAGTTGAATTTTGTTTCTGATCAGGTAGTCTAGGCTTGGATTTGCAGTCGAATATTCCCAAGCCTTCTGTCAAGTGAAGGAGATTAAGGGTCTAGGTGAGTTCCAGTCCACAAACGATCGGGGAAAATGGATATTGCAGCTTTACAACAGGTTGTATTGTCTATAAACTGCACATATTTTAATGTCTCTATCGGAGGCCAGGAACCAGAAAGCATCCCAGGAATCATGTGTGTTTTTTTTCTTGATGCAATTTTTTATTACATCCTCGTACCAACTACAGTAGTTCTCGAGGAAACGAGAATTGCATTTGCCCTGCGCTATTTGTAATCGAAGGATCACACTCAAAATTCACCAAATATTTATAAAATATGTTTTCTTTTGTTAAATGAATACTAAAGCTGGGCATTAAATTTGTCTTCAATTTTGCATTCAATGTTTATTACTTGAAAAATCTTATCGCTCCATATTTTTCTGTCAGTTCATTGTACCATGTTTTATTTGCTTTGGGGAATTTTGATATGCTTTTGGACTTCATTTTCTTTTTGTCTAGTTACTTTCAGCCATTGTAACTGTCTTATCCGATAGCTTGTCTGCTCAGCTGATGTGTTTCTGTTCAACATTTGTACACTGTATGTACTTAAAACAATTATTTGTGGTGTTTTTGTTAACATACTGCACTGACATCTACAGTTGACTGTGTTTAATTATTCTTCTGTTTGAATTTAGTACTCAATATCGATCCAGCTTATTGGATTTATTTTTAATTGGATGACTTTTGAGGTGACAACAGTCATGTGCTCCCCATTCAAAATCAAAGCACAGACAATTTCTGTGGCCAGTTGGGTATTTGAGTTTGTATTTTAAATGTTTGGCTTTTATTTTGCATCATTTTGTTGATCTGCTTCACACTGACTTACCGTTTTGTCATTAAATGTCAATAAATTCATTGTTTGTTTTTTGGAGATTCTTTTTGTTTGCCTTCATCTCATCTTTGGCACTTTATATCTGAAAAGAAAAGGCGTGATCTGGGATCCGAGCAAGTGCAGTTTGTGCTCGATAAAACTGGGGCCACCATCACCAACCTGTGTGGGCGTATGATACTTACTTCCCAATCCACGACTCATCACGCCCACTCGACTGGCTCTGGCCTCCTGCTTGTCCCTCGAGCCCTCCGTTCCATCGTCGGCGGACGACTTTTAGCCACTATGCCCCGAAATTCTGGAACACATTCCAGAATAACACCATCTTGCCCCCTCCTCCAGCTCCATGTTGTGCCTGAAGACCCTCCTCCTTGACCATGCCTCAGGTCATTGCCCCTTTAACCCCAGTTTGGCATCGTACTCTACCACTCTCGAGCGCTCTGAGACGCTACCCTGAGAAAACTTGACCCAGTGGCGAGGTTCTTCCTCTTACATTTCTTCAGCTCCTCTAAAATGACTATTTACTGAATACCTACACACTACTCTGATCAGAGAATGTGAGAGTCTGTACAGTATGCATCTTTGCCTTTTTGTAGTGTGCTTCTTTATCCTTCTCACCTTCAAAGTCCTCCACGGACTCGCTCCTCCCTACCTCTGTGACCTCCTAACCCTCTACCGACCTATCTGCTCCCTCCACTCAGTGGGCTGTGGCCTGCATCACATCTCCCACCTTGCGGGCAGGCTTTTAGCTTCTCTGCACCCAGTCACTGGAACTCCATCCCACAGTCCCTCTGCCTCGCCCCAAGCCTTGCCTCCTTCAAGACCTGTCTCGAGATCCTACTCTCTGAGCATGCCTTCGATAACTACCCTACCCTCGCTGCCCTCCATCACTTCTGATCCCAACTCTCAGCTCGGGCGCGGGTTCCAGCGCCTTGGGACGTCCTCCTGATGTGACAGGCGCTGTATAAATGTGATTTGTTGTATTGAGTTCAATCTGGATGATACCCAGCTGCTGGGCGTCTTGACCTACGGCTGGATCTAATGGCACAGTGCTGTCACCTCCTTCGCCCTCGATATTGCCCGATGTGTGTTTTGCCTCAGAGGAAAAGTGCAACGTGAAACGGTAGGTCGTTTGGGTTCAATTCACTTGAATGTGCGAGTTTCAATTGGCTGCTACTCAACAACTCACCAAGCGTACAGATGCGGTTACTTCGTGAGACCTCAGATTGCATTGGTGTTTTTCCGCTGATGTCGGTTTGGATGTATACAGGGTGTTCACAAAGTCCCCCCATGTGTTTTTTTACACACACGTACAGCGCATTGAGAAACATGTTGACTGATGATGATTGCATTTAAAGTGCTTAATTGTATTCAGTGCAAGTGTTTAACTGTATTTAGTAGTCCAGAGGTTTGATGTGTGTGTGTGTGTGAGTGGGAGAGGTCGATCGTGTCCTCCCACCCTCCCCAACGCTGAGAAGCATTCGGGGGCATGGGAATGTGGTCAGCAACCAGCATTAAGAATGACTCTGTGCAATTGCCCACTACACAGCTGTCTCCTCCGATCAGCAGTTGTAAAGCCTAAAAGGCAACGACAGTTTGAGAGATAGCAGTTCAAAGCGCAAATGTTGTTCTCTGCAATGCATAGAGCAAGCGGAAATTGAAATCAATCGAATCAATTTAGATCTTGATCGAAATAAGATAACAACAGCAGATGCTAAATCCTGACTCTCAGAATTTGAGATGAATCCTGTTTTTTTTAATGCTGCATTGAGGAAAACTGCTGTGTCCTGGATAAATGCAAAATAATCTTTTGGGGGGGTTTGTGGGGGGGAATAAAGGGAAATATTGTCTGATTCTCTACCTTCACTGTTATTCCAGGAATCTTATCTTCATAAGCAATAAGCACTTAAACGTTTTAGGCTGATATCGATTCCTGAAAGTCAATGTCAACCTTTCAGGTTCTATGTTTCTTTCCCAGTGCCATTTAGACCAAACCTTTTCCAATGTAAACTCTTTCTGCAATGGAAATGCCAAGACTAAAATGAGTTATTGCTAATCCAGAGTTGGCCACTCATCAATTAAGCATCATTGTGCTTTGCTGCACATCAAAGTGATTGGCAGTTTTAGACCATCTCAAGCAGAGAAGGTTAATATGTGGAATTATTAAGACTGTCAACAGCTGGCTGAGTAACCCATGCCAATATTCAATTAGCAAACGTCTGCACTAAACTATGCAGATTTGAGGCTATTAATGTGTGGCTTAGTCTGATGTGATTGTGTCAAGTTTGAGATTTGCTATTGTGGTTGAAGCAGAAACCATCAATGTATTTAAGGGGAAACTTGATGCATCTACAAGGAAGAAGGGAAAAGAGAGCTATGGGAGTAGAGACGTAGAGGCTCATTTGGAGTGTATATGTTGGACTAGTTGGACTGAATGGCCTATCTCATTCTGAAATGGTCAATGTAATTCTATTTTAATTTCAGGCAAAACTCAGATTATTGCCAGTATCTCTGCACAAGTAACAGTAGACATCAAGCCAGCTGCCCAAGAGGTTGTGTGTTAAAAGGGAAAGTGTAGGTGTGACGTCAGGAAACACTGTAATTCTAATCTGAAGGAATAGTGATGAAGGCAGGATACTGGGCAGCTAGATGCAGTGATGGGAAGACAGTGAAGTGATTTCTCAGTAGATTATTTTATTGTGATTAAGATAAATCAAATTGACCATAGAGCCTTCATCCAACCTCCTCGTGAGATCTCGTGGATATTAATATTAAGACTCAACAACATAAATGGCAATCCTCAAGTGTGTCGGAAGCAAAAATATACAACGAGGAGGCGGAAGTCTTCAGTCTACTCTCTCTGTTGAGAATGCACACCGACAGCAACCACTGACTTCCTTAAATACTGAAGTCAAGAAAGATTGAGAGCATTTGGGGAACGTGAATCGGAAACTACTTTTGCCACTGAAATACAATACCTCCCAAAAGGTTAGACGCACAGGCGCATTGATTGTTCCCCGCACTAAGAGGAGATCAATATAGCAGCCCTTTGATGGCAGGTCGTAAAGATGGACGAATCTCTTTGCGAGAGAAAGCCGTCTCCACTCCTGGAACCTGAATTGTTTCTACACGCGCCAATACCCAAGATGGATTCCTAACTCAATTCCTGTTGGCTGCCTTCCCACAGAATTGGGTCAAAACATGCAGGTGGGTCTTTAATCTGTAACACAATATTGGAACCAGCTGAAGTTGTGGAGATTGCTATCACTGGTGAGTCTAGCATTTTTCCGACTTAGGTTTGCCCAACGTTTGGGCAATGTTGTTTGTATCTCATAAGATCACATTCACTGAAATGAATCAACAAATCAGTGACTTGCGTAGAACCAAAGAAATTTCCTTTTGGTGGTACAATGGGATTTGAAGTTGGAATTGTTTTAATATTAATAATCCTTGCATTTGATATGGCCCCTTATCATTTCACGTCTCAATGTGGTTTCACAGAATATACTCTAAAGTGAATTGACTATATTTTGTTTTACGATCAATGTGCTCGTTGGTACTTAAGACAGACACAGACAGGAACACAAAAATCAAAGAGAAAACAAAGTGGCATGTGTAGAAACATCAGTTTATTAAATTGCTTTAGTTATCCACATTGTCCCCTCTCTCTTTCACACATGTTCTCAGAATTAGCCTTGGAATTGCCAGCTCAGACTTTATGTAAGTATCTGGCTGCTATTCTGGTAGTTAGTTCTCAGCATCTTTGCCAAACTAATCTTTCACTTCCACTTTCTTTAAGCATTAAAACAGCATTCACACTGACTTTTTACACCAGGAGACCTCGCAATGGTTCATAACTACAGTACTGAGTCAGTACATATTTAGTGCAAAAGTTTTAAAACACTTGACGTGCTTAAATGACACTAGTAACATCACAGCATCTCCAGCATCTTAAAATGCTTCAATTATTTTCTTAGAAAAATTTGTTCCAGCTCTTAGAAGCTGGATTTTTTTAGTTGCATTCATTGACTGAAAATTTACTAACTAAACTTGTTTTGTTTGTTTGGGTTTCACCTCATTAAACAAACATTATTATTCTAAAGTATTGCAATGATCTTCAATTTCCACCCCCACCCCCACCCGCTGCTGGTTTCAGTTGTTTCCGCAGCCAGACACGTGTGGAAAGTCAACCTCGCGCTTCGAAGCATCCAAACCAAACCAAGAATTCCATGCATCCCACCTGCACAGGGAAATCCCAGAGATAACTTGTTGAAATGGAATGCACACTTTCTCCCTGGACGGACACATGTTGCTTACATAACTGGACAGTATTAGGTGCAGGTTGGCAAGAGCCAAAACCTGATGGTCTGAGGTACTGAGTTACCGCACGCGCACACAATATTTCAGGTGTGTCCAACAACATTCGTCATTTCAATTGTGTCTCGTTGCAGTTTTCGGCTCAGTAACTGCTGTGAGCTCAATCCTCTGGTTCTGTCGTTGGCACTGAGTTTTATAAAGAGAACCGAGAGGTAAATATTAACAGCAAAGACAAAATCCCGAATTCTTTTAATGTTTTGTAGGTTTTTTTTAATGAACAAAACAGGCCTGAAATTCCCACCCAGTGGAAGACCATTTTGTTTTAAAAGTTAAGATCAAAAGATTGGTTCAGATGAAGGGCATTCAGCCCATCTGACCTCAACCCTCAACAAAACTTGACCTAACGTCTCCCCATCACAGCATCAAGCTGCTTCTTAAATGAGCCCCAGTGTCCTGGCCTCAAACACCTTAACTGGCAACCTGTTCCAGGCGTTAATAGTTTACCTTCTGGGTAAAGTAAAACTTCCTGATATCTGTCCTGAACTTGTCCTTTGCAATTCCAAACCATGCAGAATTGTGCAAGATGATTCAATTCAGTCTCAATCTAGAAGCCAGTTTCTGGCAATTTTAATCTGTAAAAGAAAACCACTTCTGAATAAACGGAGCTTTTTTGCACAATTCAGCCTGACCTTAATCTAACAGACTCTGGGGAATGTCAGGTCCCTCAATCCGCTTCCAGGCCTGATATACTTTCAAAGGAGACGTTCAACGCATAACACTGACTTGCTCTAAATCTAAAAAGTACCTTTTTCTTTAATATAGAGAAAACAGTAAAAGTTCGGACAACAAATCTAAAGCTACTGATGCATTTAATGCATTTCAGTGCCTTGGGATGTCCTCCCAACATGAAAGAGGCTGTACCAATATTGTCTGTTGCTGAAGATTAATGTCGGGGAAAGGAAGGCGCCTTTAATATTATACATTTAAATATTTCAACCCAAAAAAAAATCTTTAGCTGCCTTTATAAAATGTGATGGTTAGCTCATTCTTCACACAGATGCAAACATACATTGTATACAACAACAACAACAAAGTTATACTTGTATGGCAACCTTCATGTCAGGAGGATGTCCCAAGGCGCTGGGAGGACATGTGAGTTTCAGCTTTTCTACGGGTTTGCAGTAGATACTACAAAAGGAGTTAATGGCTCAAACTAAGTATTAACCCTCTGTATCTTGCGGTTCCCCTATTCCTTAGGATGGGTTTTGACAGGGCAAGTGGAGAGAAGTGACTTCTACTAGTTGGGGAGTCTGTGACTTGGGAAAATATTTATAAGCTAAAGAGCCTCAAGAGCAAAAGGAGGTTTTAGATGAATATTTTTTACTCAGGAGCGTTCGTGGGATGTAAATGCCCCCACAGTGTAAAGCAATAGAGGCTGAGTCTATCGTAGATCTCAAGATGGAAGTAGACAGATATATGAAGGGTAGAGACTTATGGGGGTTAGGGCAGGACTGTGGGATTGAATATACACTTTGCTCTAAGAGCCTGTGACTTATTGATGAAAATGTAGATTGCTTGATGCGATCGCCAAACTATTTGCAAAACATTTGCGTAATGAAAGCAATGTAAATGAATTTACAAACAGAACAAAGTGGTCTTAACAAGTACAGTACTAATAAGTTCTGAGTAGTTTTAAATATAGCATACGTCTCTCTTGGTACCACTCTGTTGCTTCATTGCAGAATGTTCTTTTAAAAAGAAAGCAGCACCTCCACTGATAGGACCAAAAAAAACTTTTTTTTAAAATTAAGAAATGTTTGACATTTCTGTTATCGCTTTTAATTGTCCGTTTCAGGTTTTATTTCTAAAAGCAACACACAGATGGCCACAAGTGAATTGAAAGCATTGAGTTCCAAGCACTGTAGGATCAACAGCTTAAGTTGTAGTTCCAAAACATTATTTAAACAATGTGACGCGACAGATTTTTTTAAAAATGCGCCCCCCCCCCACCAATCCCCCCTTACTCCCACTAGTATTTTGCTTTTGGAAGTGGTTCAAAGCTGTGTGAATTTGGTTGTGTGCTTCTCTGGCAAGCTTGCGTATGTACATTTTATATTATATATATATATATATAGTACACATCGAAAAATTCTACTTTGATTAATATGGCCTTTACATCTAATTAAAAGATTCCATTTAAAATT
Source organism: Hydrolagus colliei (assembly GCA_035084275.1). Classification (NCBI taxonomy): domain Eukaryota; kingdom Metazoa; phylum Chordata; class Chondrichthyes; order Chimaeriformes; family Chimaeridae; genus Hydrolagus; species Hydrolagus colliei. Next base: position 12,008,123 of record CM068752.1, read on the forward strand.
CCTGGTGCAGTAATGCAAGTAACAGATACAATGTGATCAATCGATGACACAGCCCTGCCCAGATGAAAGGCAGGCACACGCACCGTTGGGCTATTATTACTTCAAGTAGAACTACAGTACATATTTTAATTTTTTAAAACATAATGTAAAGCTGCTCTACATAGAATGGCCACGAGATGGCGCCTGTGCACTTTAAAAAAAAAACCCAATGCATTTAGAAACTATTTTGCGCATTACATAAAAGCTTCTTCACTCGAGCTGTTTATACATTTAACAAAAGAGGGACATTAAAAGTCAGGGATATGCAGTGCAATTCAGCTTAACATTGCTCAGTTGACACACTGTGCACTCGCCACCTGTATTTTTGGTGGGCGGAATGTCCATTGGTGCAAATGAATGTTATCAACAGAATGGGTTCGAGTCACGCTGACTCCCAGGTTGTGCAGATGAAGACTTGATTGTATCTTGTGCAAATCCAAAGAGTATCCGCAGAGCGCTCCCCTCACATTGCGGGCCCGCGGGGGAGAGAATCGTGCTGCGCTTGCCCTCCCGCGGAGGTCGGTAAGATTGTCAGTTGTTCCATTTAAAAAAGCAAAAAACTGGGTCTTTTCCAGTCCGTGTGAGGACGGTCTCCGAGTGAGAAAGACTCGAGAGGGTTAAAGTCCGAGCGAATTCTAAGCGATTGGCATCACAGGCATCTTAGCGCTGTGCTAAATTCTGATGTCTGTCCGTCCAACCGACCACCGAAGCGGTCTTTCACTCCGGGGAACTGTTTCCTTCTCCGTGGGTTGGAACCCATTTGTCCGTGTTGATTCTCGCTTCAATGTCCTCGGGTCTGTGATTGTTGTCACGTTAATCTCTTTATTTCCCTCATTCTCGACGCGAACCGGCCCCCCCCTTATGGGTCCTTCACGGGCTGCAGGGGGGGGCAAGGGGAAGCCCCGCCCTCCGGTATTGGCCGGGCCTGGCCCGTCCCGAGGGAGTTGCTGATCTCGCTCCAAGCAGGACCTTTGGCCGCGGTGGGGTTGGGGCTGCCTGCGATCTGCCGGCCTGACCACTGAGTCACTTTGCCCTGTGAGGCGGCTGTGGAATCCCGCTTGCGATCCGCGCGGTGAGCGGAGCCCAGACTCGTGGGATGGAAAATGTAGACGGTGTTGGGTCCCCAGCAGGTGGCGTGGGAGGACATGTGGCGCTCCATAAACTCTTTACAACGGATAAACTCCAGGCTGTTGGTCTGTGAGAGAGAGAGAGAGAGAGACAAAGGTGTTGAAATGGAACGGTGTGAGGTAACCTGCTCGCAAAACACTTATCGTTCCTCAGGCCCCAAGTCACCGCATTCTGGACTTGACCAAGTAAAGTTGTCCACATAACAGAGGGTCACTAGGTAAATACCCAGAACCCAACTATTCACTGACTGAGCCACCATCCAATGCACCTCCTGTTCAGATCATCAAACTGTGATCAACACAGCCTCAATTGCCACACGTTTGGTGCAGCCCAGATAGAAACAGGAGGCCGTTCATTCCACCGAACCTTGTTCCTCCAGTTGTAGATGGTGACGGATCTTTTAATCCATTTCTCCCTGCCTTTTCTCCACGCCCTTTAATAACTCTACTCCCCAAGCTGCATGTGTCTGGTATGTACGTGTGGTATACAACCTACAAAACAGGACAACTCTGTTAGCTTCCTCCCCCACATCCACCCCCTCACCTCCCAGTTCAGTTTGGAGGTGGCCACAGAGTCCACTGCAGGTCCCATTGAACTACAAGGGCAGAACAACGAGGCAGCTAAACCAACTTCCTGTGCTAAACGGTTGCTGACTTTGGGAGTTAATGGGTCACTGCTGTTGTCACTTCCTTCCTGCTGTATGTATGTGCCCCGTAATAATAATCCCTGCGTTTGATGCAGCACCTTATCATGTCTAAAGTAGTCTCAAAGCGCTTCACAGATTATACTCTAAAGTGAATTGACTGTCTATTTGTGGGCGAAACGCGGCGGCCAATTGCGCACAGCAGCGTCCCCCACAAACAGCCGTGGATTGAAATGAACAATTTTTTTATTGTGTTTCTTTTGGACCGATTATTATTAGGCGTGTGTGTGTGTGTGTGGAGTAAGGAAACTTGCCCAAGGTTTCGCCCTGACCTGCCTGGATTTGAACACAGGTCTCACGCTTGTAAGGCGAGTGCTCTAACCACTGAGCTACAGGAGCTCCATTCCAGATATATATATATATATATACACACACACACACACATACGCACACGAAAACATAAAGACTCGCTCCTCCTTACCTGTGTTTTCTTCAGCAGATCAGTTGTAACAGTGAACCAGTCTGGTAGCAACCGCTCGACCTCCAAGCTGATAATGGCCAAAGCCAACGTGGAGCCCCTGAACTGCAACAGCTGGTGGCAGGCGATACAGTGCTGTAGCTGTTTGGTCAAACACGCCGCGTGGAGAGAGGGGTTCATCTGAGGCCACTGGCTGAGGAGATGGGGCCGGCTGGATAGCACAGTGGCATAGAGCTGGACAAGAGAGATGTTTGTAGGTCAGCTACCGGATTGCCAAACAGCCTCTGCAACATCTCCTCCCCTGCCCTCACCCCCACCCCCTCCCCCTCCCCCGCCGGCCTATAACCTCGCGAAAAAACGCTCCCACTCGCTCCCAGAACCTGCCGCACCCTGTCTACGACTCCCAAACTCAACGGCTGCGAATGTGTCAAAAGACGAGCGGTGATCTCTCTCACTGTCGGACTCTATTGGGAATTAGAATGTTGATTAGAGCTGCTACATCTCTCTCTCTCTCTGCCCGGCCTCCCCCTCCCCAACCACACACACACACACACACACACTTTCAATGGATAATCTGAGAACTATCTGTCTTTTACCAGATTGGTCTGATCCAGAACGCCTGGGCTGGTTCTGATCCCAAAACATGGGTTTGAGAAAAGGATTGTGATTGCCTTAAATCTCGCAAGTAAATTGCAAAATGTTTAACGCGTTTGCTTCACACCCGACAGCACACGGTCACCATAGATAAACACCCAGCGCATGTACAGCAACAGATTACGCTCTCTTACCCCCTCGCCCTCCACGCCCCCAGTGCCTCTCGAGACTTTATAACAGCAGCATGGACTTTTTAGCCTCGTCTCGGACTATCTCCTACTCTCGGTGACAGTGAATTGTAATCATTCCCCTCTGTGGCTAGTGTCCTGATAGAGGACAGAGTCTGGGTAGTTCATGCTTCCGCTATCCTGGCCCGCTATTGTCGTGGCGGTGGTGTGTGTGGGGTGGGTGGGGTGGGGGGGGGGGGGACATTTCCCCCCTCTCTCTCTCTCTCTCTTCTCTTAACGGAAGAGGCCAGGAGAACGAAGCTGAGCAGCCCGGCAGATGTGAACACGTATCTCCCCTTAATCCCGAACCTCCCGAGCGCTGAAACGCTTACTATGTTCATGAAGTCCACAGCCGTGGCGGTGCAAAGGTCCCACTCCAGTTTGTCCAGAATGATTCGCTCCATCCGCAGAACCTCAGCGGGAGAACAGCTGGCGTCACTCATACCCACCAGGTCCTTGGCCAGGATTAAAGTCTGTCAAACAGTAACAAGTGGTCGTGCCGGTCTCTCTCTACAGAATGTCATTTTTGTAGCATTTTCTTAAGTTCAGTAAAACCCGTTCTAAAACCCGAGATTGCGTTGGACACTCATTGCTTTGACTCTAGCCTTCCTCCTCGTCAGCTCACGAATGTTAATCCGCAGGGAGCTCGGGTTCTAAATCTTATTCGCTCGGGATACGGTTTGTAGCTTGGGATGTGACGCGCGCAGGTTTGGGCTGTTGGGACGGTGGAAGGTGAATTGGACGGACCTGGCTCCCGTTTCGTCGAGCGATTCTGATGTTCTTGTGAGTAAAGGAAACAGCTGCATTTGTGGGGTTTGTTGATCACTGACTGTGTTTTAAAGTCTTCGCACCGTTACATAACACAGCGAGATGATAATGGCGATAACGACGCTTACATTTGATATCGCGCCTTTCACGGTGTTGAGACGCTTCACACAATATACTGTAAAATACAGCGCTCTGAGCCACTGGCCTGCCTGAAGAGCACTGTATAAGTGCAAGTTACTTATAAATGGAGTCACTGTGTGCGAAACGTGGCAGCTAATTGCATACAACAGCGTCTGATCTGTCAATTGACAAACAACCTATTTACCGCGAGTTAATCAGACCCGTGTGGCGTAAGGAATCTTGCCTAACATTTCTCCCTGCCCAGGTCCGGTCCTAAGCACTACATTATGGAACTCCCAAGATTGTTATGTTTAACCGATTGCTACATGATTACAAAGAACGTAGAGCACGGAAACAGGCCCAACTAATCCGTGTCAATGTTTATACAGAGCTCCACAGCAGCCTCCACCCATTCCTTTACTCCCTTCTGTAACCCTCTCTACTTCAAGAAAATCTAGTGTTCCTCTTGAATGCATGAACGACTTTAAAAGAGTGTATCATATTATTATGCACAGTGTTTTACCCGAGTTTCAATTTGAATCAATGTAATGTAGGGAATAAGAACACAAGAGGCACCCACCTCGGTTTCCTCATTGGTTTTCGAGGCCAGAAACAAGCTGGAGATAGCAATGCAGCGAAAATACTTGTCTTGTGCCTTAATATGAAAAAAAATTGGATATTGTTAAAAGGATGAGATCACATAAGACTTAAGCCTGGTTTACCAGAGGGTGGCCTTTACCTGGTCAAGAGGAGGAAAGTGTGTGCTTTGTAATGGCAAACCATGCTGTTTTCGCTGGTTAAACTCCCCGTCAGTTACCCCCAACGCACACTCTGGGGTCCCGACTCCACGGGTTGGTGTGTGCTACCCTGTGCCTTATACTCTCTGGATTTTAGTAAAGCCGGGTGCATTCCACTGAGGAGAGAGAGTGTGCGTTTCATTCCCTACATGGGAATTTCCATGTGTAGGTGTCATGCAAACTCTCTGGGTTGGATACTCTTTAAGTGTGGTGATGGGTTTCCATGAGTCAGACACCCAGCTGACTGGCCAAAAAAGGGGATAATACACCTGTATTTGTAACTATACGGCCATTTCCTGACAGCTTAGATACAAATAAAGAGGAAATGATTTTCAGTGCTCCTTCCCCGTTTCTTCGTCACTCGGCGTTGCATTCCCCCCCCCCCCCCCCCCCCCCCCCAATGAGATGACAGCAAACTGACAACAGTATACTCCTGATAGCTCAATCCTGGCTTCCCTTGTCACTACCACTTGAGGATTCACACTGTATTTATGAATAGGCCTAACCCGTTACCCTGGTTAATTCAACCCTCAACCCATTTCCCAGGAGTCTTATCCATCTGTTAAAACCATTTTGTAACCAGCCTCTGTGTCTTACTGCAAGTTGAGGGTACAAAAGAGGTGAAACTCCCAATTTCCTTTTGCTTTGCACCATTCTCTCGTCTGCCTTGAAAATCTTTCTTATGAACGCATCTCATTGGGCATTAAATCCTCTTTTCCTTCCTACCAGCAATCCCCCCTTTGTCTTTGTGAAGACGTTCAAGGTCTCCTTGAGAGACACCAGACATGCCTTCGCCGTTGCATGTGACAGGATCCATCTGTTCATTGTATTAACTGTACACTTCTCTTTGTCAGAGAACAACTTGGCTGTTGTGTTCAGTACAGACTATGCAGTAATAATAAGATTAATGATCTTTGCCTGTGATACAGCGTCATTGAGATGTCTCAAAGTACTTCACAGAATGTATTGTAACGTGGATTGACTTATGTATTTTGCACACCGCAGTGTCCCACAAACAGTGAATTTGGGAATATTTGGGATCAGCTTCAAGGATTGGGAGTGTTTTGTCATCTGTTCTCCGACAAGGAAAATGTTACCGGCAGAACTGGCAAGGGACAGATCCAGAGCAGAAGAAGAGTAAAGGAGACCACAGTATGATTTCACAAGTTCTCTTGTGAATCATAATACAAGTGGTGGCTTGTGAAATAGGATTGAGAATAGATCAAATATCAGTACTGGACAACTGGCTATATTTCTAACTGTACAGCTGTTTTACTGACGACAAGACAAATAAAAATGAAGTGATTTCAATGGTCCTTCCCATAAATAATAATAATCATTACTATTATTATTTTATTTGCCTCTTACCAACTATGATTGGGTGCATTTTATATTCTAAATATTTCTCTTTAACTAGACTACAATTTCATTTTTTTTATTAAAAAAAAGGTTTGGACGTATCTAGGCAAAAGCCAAGTCTATTCCTTTGCGTATCCTTACACTCAATGTTCTCCTTTGCTCAATTATTTTCCCTTTAGCTAATCCTGGCTACTGTTTTTATAGCTTTGATGTTTGCTAAATGCGAAAGGAAAGGAGCAACAAATGCACATTAAATCCACTCCCAGTCACAGGCAGAAAATAAATCGATTTGCGATAGAACCATCAAAGAGTTCTGTTTATTTGTACCTTGACTGATGCTAACAGGCGATCCATAATACTGACAGCAAGGAAGAACGTCTCTGATTCATAGTGGAACTCAGCACACAGTTCCTCAAGCCAAACGACTAATTTTTCACGCTTCCATGGAGAGATGGCTGCCGTGCAATGTGCATCCTGTTGAATTAAAATAAAACGCACAGTTGAACATTGTGAATATCTCACAACACCATCTCTGGCTCAGAGTACAGGCCAATGGTGTGAAAGCCACTGGTGGCAGCTGAGATCAGCTGATTCAGCACAGACAGGAAATCAAACTTGCAACATTCAAGTCTGAATATTTTTGGGCCATCCTAATTGCTGCCTCTCAACAACAACAAATGGCATTTGTATAGCCTTCCAGTCTCAAAGCTGTACAATCAGGTAAATTCATGCGGGCTGGTGTTTGGGATCAGGAGGGATGGAGAGTGGGGAGGATGGAAGTAGGAGGGAGACCAAAGGCGCAGACGAAGAGGAGGAACTTGAGACGGGCATTGAAGGAGCTAAGGGAGCTATCGTGAGGTGAAGGGACTGCTGGGTGGAGTTCCAAAGTGTAGCGGCAGATAGGTGTAGTGAAGGCCCAACCGTCGATGGTAGGGTGGGCAGGGTGTAGGACACGGTGTAGAGCCCATTGAACAGGGGGAATGGTATGGAGTTAGCAGGTCACAGAAGTAGGGAGGAGCAAGGCCACAGAGGTCTTTGAAAGCAAGACTTAAGGACTTGATCGATCAGCTATGTTTCTTCTTAAATTGTGATGAATCACTAGCGAATGACTCTCTCAGTACCTCTATCTGGAAAGATCTCTGATAGAGACAGGCCATGAGGCTATTCTGGGCTTGTATCTATCACCCACAAAATACATTCATTACACATGTTGTATGTACAGGTACCCCACACCAACCGCGTTTTTTTCTATCACGAATTTCCTGTATCCACGGTTGCCTCTCTACGACAACCTTTGCCAACCGCGGCAGTAAATTTTGCATATCCACGGGTTTTAACACTAACACTAGAGTTTGGTGCTAGGACCCGGTTGCATCAATCAGTCACGATGTCATTTCGCGCTAGTGTTTAGCGCTAGGACCTAGTTGCGATGTCGCAATCAACCAGCGACAATGTCGCTTCTCCGCATGCACCCCCTTTGGTCTCACCCACCACACATCCATCCCTCTCGCACTCGTCGGTAATTTATGATCTGGAGGAGGAGGCAGAGGAAGAGTGTGCGCAGGGCCCCTCTTCCATGTAACAGCAGTAACAACCACCTCCCCCATCATCATCATTAGGATTTAGGTAAATAACATGAATTGTTTTGTGTTTAGTTCAACGACAGGCAAACTTACTCCCCCTATCCCCATCTTTCCCATGTGGCCCTGCATTTTCCAACCGCGGTTTTACTAACCTCAGAGGTTTTCAGGAACGTATCCCCCGTGGTTGGGGAGGGGTACCTGTTTAGATTAGATTCATAGAATTTTACGGCACAAAAGGAGGCCATTCGGCCCATCTAGTCTGTGCCGGCTCTTTGAGAAGAGCGATTCAATCCCACTGCCCTGCCCGCTCCCCATAGCCTGCGAGAGCCCCTGTTGTGTGATGTATTTAAGAGACATTCTCCCAATGTGAAAGATACTATAATAAATACAGGCAATTATTATTATCTTTAGACTACTCATTGATAACTGCATTAGATATCAGGGGAATGTAGGAGTCACGAATGTTCTCTATCCCCACTCCCAAAATTGTCACGAAAGAACCAATTCATGGCAAATAATAGAAATGTGCTTTTTGTGCAACTAAACTCTAAATTGTCTCCGTCCCCATTCAACAGAGGGTTGAAAGGTCAATTCTGATTCCCAATGGAACATAAAGGGGAGCTTTGAACTTTCTCCGTTTCACTTCAAAACCATAGGAATAAAGCCAGCGTTTTCTTTGTGCCAATTCAGAAAAGAACATTCAGTGTTTTAAATGTGTGAGTCTTAATCATTGATGCTTTCATTTTCCAACTGGGCCACCCACCGCTTTCAATAATCAAAAACAGAAACAGATGGGAACACTCATCAGGTCAGGCAGCATCTATAGAGAAAGGGAAGTGAGTCGACGTTTCGGGCCCACAACCCTTCGACAGAATTGGGGCATGTTAGGAGGGAGAGGCTTTTAAAAGCTTCTAAAAGCCTCTCCCTCCCAATATGCCCCAGTTCTGATGAAAGGTCGTGGACCTGAAACTTTGACTCACTTTCCTTTCTCTATAGATGCTGCCTGACCTGCTGTAAGTTCCCAGCGGCTTCTATTTTTGTTTCAGATTTCCAACATCTGCAATATTTTGCGTTTTTCTTTAAATAACCAGATGTCTTGATCTTAAATGTTGGCCCGTTTTGAAAGAAAAGTGTCAGATATAATGACAACAATAATGCTCGCATTTGATATAGTGCCTTATTACAGCTTCGAGATGACTCAAAGTGCTTGACAGAATTTACTGTAAAGTGAATTGTTGGTATATTTCGTGGGTGAAACACAGCAGCCAATTGCTTGCAACCGTGTCCCACAAAGACTCGTAGATGGAATGATCAAATTAATATAATTATTAATTTTCAAGGAATTATCACCCCCAGAAAAGTGATTCACCAATCGATTATCAAGCGCCTTGGGACATCCTCCTAATGTTAAAGGCGCTTTACAAATGTAATTTTGTTGTTGGTATTGGATCATCTGGGTTCCTACTTACTGCTAGGTAAATGGAGGTATGTAGAGTAATTAAACTTGCCCAACATTTCGCTCTGCTGGGAATCGAATCCGGATCACTCGCTTGCGAGGCAAGTGTTCTAATCACAAAGCTACAGGATCAGATAGCTGTTCACATGATCTTGAAAGAGTTTCGTGCTGTGGACTGGAATTTATCATCTGGTCATTTCCTGCCAGTGCACCACAATCCTGCAGTGTCTCGGTCCATGGCTTTCTCTAACCGGAATTACTGCACTCAGTTGTTGAAAGCAGAAACTAACAGGCACTCTACTATCTACAGCAGTGGTCAACCTCTGGCCCTTGGGCCAGAAGTGTCCCCAACGAACAGTCACACAAGTCTAAGCAAGTCCGTGTCTGGCTGGCAACATGTTTTCAGTTTCTATCAACCTTGAGCTTGAAAATTTCAATTGACAATTGAATAGTATATTCAATTATACAGACAATACAGGTTGATTCTCAAGAGCAGCTACATCTAAAGGGACAGTCAAAAATATCAACTGACAGGTAAGGAAAGCTTCAAAGGATAGCTTTGAGGCGCTCTGAGACGCCGTCCGGTGTGGAGGGCGCCAAATAAATCCAAGTTGTTGTTGTGGTTGTTGTTGTTGTTAAACATTTCCTGCACGCAAGACACAACGTGCAAATCACAATATTAATTTATTGTTGAAGACGAAAGTTACTGGCACATGCGGAAAGTGTGCGGAAAGTGTATTGAGTTTAACACGTGCATCAAGGACTACATGACATACCTGACTGCCAAACCTCTTGAACACAGGGACTTTCCATAACTTGGCTTCTCTGCAAAGGGCATTGTCCAAGAGCGAGGCAAGTCTCGGACTCCCCAAGGATCCAGGACAGGTCATGGCAACAACAGGTTCAGGCAGGTTCCCAGCAAGGCAGAGACACCTGGAGATAAAACAAATATATACTTTTGAGAATGTGGTTTGGAATACCATCATAGATGTGTGATTTTCGGGTCAGTTGTGACATGGGCCGGAGGTTTCACAAGCTTGAAACACAAGCCACAATTGATTCGCAAGCTCCCCTCACTTCGTGGCAGTGAGACAAGTGAGAGGAAAGGTGTCAAATTGAGAATGTGGTGAAGGGAAAAGGAACAAACTACCAACTGTAAAACAGCAACAGAAATACAAAAGCACTAAGATTTCCAAATGCTTCATTTTCTAGCAAAGAATGTGAGCGAGATAGGAGGCCAAGAGCAGGAACAATCGGTAGGATTATATATTTCAAAATGGAAGGATGAACAAGGGGTGAATTCATAGGAGCAATTGGCACTGTGGTTGGTATTGATAGAGAAGACACTGGAGGGGAGAGAAGACAGATCAGAAGCTTTACCTTGGATAATAACACAATGATAATCTGCATTTGCATTTGATATCACTTTATTGAGACGTCCCAAAGCCCTTCACAGAGTATAAAGTAAAGTGTATTGACTGTGTAGTTTGTAGGCAAAACAGGGCAGGCAATTGCACATAGCAGTGTCCCACAAACAGTCATGGACTGAGTCATCAATTTGTTTTGCGGGAGGGGTAATGAAACCCAGGTCTCTCGCTTATAAGGCAAGTGTTCTAACCACTGAGCTACCGGACTCCAAAATGAGCTTCCTTCTCGCAACGGAAGAGATATGAGAAACTGCACTTAAAGTCGGAGGAGATAACGAGGCCCAGAATGATTAATAATAATCCTTGCAATTGATATAGCGCTTTTTTCACATCTTATCGATGTCCCAAAGCGCTTCACAGAATATACTGTAATTGACTGTATATTTGTGGGCGAATTGCGGCAGCCAATTGCGCACAGCAGCGTTCCACAAACAGTCGTAGATTGAAATGACCAATTTTTCATTATTGTATTTTTTTGGACAGATTATTATTAGGCGTGTGGAGTAAGCAAACTTGCCCAAGGTTTCGCTCTGACCTGCCTGGATTCGAACACAAGTCTCCCCAGCTTGGTCTTCCCAGCTTGCAAGACAAGTGCTCTAACCACTAGGCCACAGGAGCTCCACGAGAGTCCTATAGCTCAGCGGTTAGAGCACTTGCCTTACAAGCATGAGACCTGTGTTTGAATCCGGGTAGGGTCGAAAACTTGGACAAGTTTCCTAACTCCTAATAATAATCCCTCAAAAGAAACAATAATAGAATTGGTCATGAGAATCCATGACGACTGTTTGTGGGACACTGCTGTGCGCAATTGGCTGCCGCATTTAGCCCACAAATAAAAAGACAATTCACGTTGCAGCATATTCTGTGAAGCGTTCTATCAAATGCAAGGATTGTTGTTATTATGAATAATTTCCAACCGTGTATGTTATGGAGGTATCGAGACAACACTTAATCTATAAACACTTCATCAAACAAAATACTGACTTATGTATAAATCTACTGTGAACTCTTGACATATTTTGATGAGTAAATTGGATTAAACGTTTAGTTTACTGTAGTCAGCCGAGTGTCTGACACATGATCATCACCACACATAAAGGGGATGTCCTGGTGTCTGGATGGAATACACATTCTCCCACTGGAGGCATGCACCCTGCTTACATACTTCATTCCAGAGAGCATTAGGCGCAGGGTTGACAAGAGCTAAGGCTTGAGGATCCCACAGTGTGTATTGGGGAAACTCCTGGGGTTTAACCAACTAAGCTAAAAGGTTTTGCTATTGAGAGCGTTGGCTGGCAAGCTTCACAATGCTTGTCCGGCTCAGACAACCACAGGGTTTATGGGAGTTGATTGGGAAGAATCTCTGCCCCGAGTGACTGATCAGCCGCTCCAACTCCAAGCCCTTTCAGGGAGATAGGCCGACTTTGACATCAACAGTGTGACTTTGTTATGAACTCCATGGTCAGGAAGTTACATTTGAACCGTTATCAACAACAACAATAATCCTGTGTTAACCTTTGGTACATTTCTAGTGTTTGATTACTTTCCAACTTGATAATGAAAGTGATCAAAACAATGAAACTGAAAGCTTCTGAAAGTCCCTTTGTGGGAAGAGGATGATGGCTGAGGGCCAGTTTGACACAGACACAAGCATTTATTTGCAGGGCGGTAATAATAATGATCCCAGCATTTGACATAGTGCTTTTCATGTCTTCTAAACGTCTCAAAGCTCTTCACAGAATATACTGTAAAGTGAATTGACTATGCTTGTGGGCGAAATGCAGTAGCCAATTGCACACAGCAGTGTCCCACAAACAGTCGTGGATTGAAATGACCAATTTTATTATTGTGGTTTTTTTTGAAGGGATTATTATCTTAGTTAACCATTTTAGTTTTGCTTTCCTAATGATGTTTCAACTTGTCTTGATTGACAGTCCATCGCCAATCCAATCTATGTACTGTACTCCCACTCTCCAAAAAATATTGGTAACTCAATCCACAATTGTTTGTGGGACACACTGCTGTGCGCAATTGGCTGCCATTATTATTTCACTAATAAAATACCCAAGTCACTTTACAATATATTCAGTGAAGCGTTTTGAGACATCTCAACAACGTGATGAGGCACTACATCAAATGCAAGGATTATTATTATAATAATTGGGAGAAGGGTCTTATCATTCCCAGTCAGTCCTGTGGCCCTTCTTTACTCTCAACTGTCAGACTAGTCTCCCTGTACTTTGATTTGTTCACCTCTCTAGGCTTCAGAGCATAATATTACATTATGCTCTGAAACTCTCCCATTAAACACTCCAGATCAACTTGTCCTGGATGGAGCTTCTTAACAGCAACAAAATCACATTTGTAAAGCCCCTTTCACAAGAGACATCTACATGGGTGATTTGGACTTTTTTTTAATTGTCACTCACGCTTGTCTTGGGTTTTCACAAAAGTTTTCACAAGAACCAGATATTGTTCCTCTCCTTCCGCAGGCTTCACCAGCTCATTGTTCTATTTGAGAAACAGAAACTGTTCTAATGCTGGGGCTGATCATATGGTTAATGCTAATCCTTTTCTTCAGAATGACTACTATTTAAACACCTAACTTTGTTCCAATGGCCTGGGCCCCATTTGTGGCAGTTTCTGTCTAGACTAATGAAGGGGGGAGGGAAACAGGGTTGGGCCTCCCTTGTTGGATGATCTGAAAGATTGGCACAAAGCCATGACGGCGGATTCATGTTCAGATATTGCGTACATCTAAAGGTAAGTCCCATACCACTCATACTTCCAGTTTGACTCACTGAAAATGTAATACCTTTAAAGGAATTGAGAAACAACTAGCTGTATTAGGTGAATTAGCTGTATGTTGGCAGCGGAAGGAAGGTATAGATAGATAAGATATTCACCTAATACCTTCTTATCTGTGTTAGCCAGGCAGAGTGGAAGCACTATCACCTCTGAGTCAGGTTATAGGTTCAATCCCCGCGAGGGGAAGTGGAATCAAATAGTCTAATGACACCCCATTGCAATGCCATGGGTGTGTTTTCTATGGGTAATAATCCCTTAAAATAATAAGAAGAAGAAGAATTTGGTGACTCAACCCGCAGCTGTTTGTGGGGCCCTGCTGTGCCCAATTGGCTGCCGCATTTCGCACACTAAATATACAGTCATTTAACATGACTGTATATTCTGTGAAGCGCTTTGAGACGTCTCGAAGACGTGGATAGAGCTCTATATCAAAAGCAAGGATTATTATTATAATTATGGTCACAGGTGTTGTCCCTCAGATGAGACGTTAAACTGACATCCCACTTGACCGGTCAGGTTGACGTTAAAGATCCCGTGGCACTTTTCATTAATGGAGTGAGTCTCTCCCAGTGTCTCGGCCAACGATCCCCCAAATAAATTTGGTCACTCGCTCCACAATAAGTTGTGAGACAATCGGCTGCTGCGTTTCACCCACCAAACATACAGTCAATTCTCTTGACAGTACAAAGAAGTGAGGATACTTTCGAGGGATCTCAATGATGTGATAAGCGATATCAAATGCAAGTATGATTATTTATTATTATCATCATCAAAGTAAAGGGGTGCTATTTTCATCCCCTCTACCCCCCCCCCCACCAATACAAATACATAAACAGTGACGAAAAATGGAGATTGGGGAGTGAGATAATAACAATCCTTGCATTTTTTTATAACAGCTATCACGTCTTCGAGCAAGCGTCTTCAAGCGCTTCACAGAGTATACAGTGAAGTGAATTGACCGGGTATTGTGTGGGCAAAACAAGAACACAAGAAACCAGAAGACAATGCATCCAGTATTTAATTGTATTCAATACAGGAAGTAACAATGTGGACAGGATAGTACTGAGGTGATCTGATCTGATCGTTTGCAAGTGAGACACAGGAGAGGAGACTGGGGTTTTACCTATCAGGAAATCTCACCACCCCTTCCTCAATAAAAATAATAATAATCCTTGCATTTGATATCGCGCTTTTCACATCTTCTAGACGTCTCAAAGCGCTTCACATAATATACTGTAAAGTGAATTGACTGTATATTTGTGGGCGAAACATTCCTACAACATTGCAAACAACAACAGTTGAAACAGTTCACTTTTCAGCTTCTTGGTCAAACGCACCTAAACATGTCAAAATCCAGTTGTTTTGTTTCTAACCTTACTTTCCATTGCAAATTTTCGTAACTCGCTCAAATAAATCAACCTTTAGCTGGGCAGCTTAGACAGAACAAGAAAAGAAAGGCAACCTTAAGTTTCAGAAGTAAATTAATAATAATAATCCTTGTTAATATGACATGTAACAAAAACTCAAAGAGATTGAACTGTGGCAACAGATGCCAGCCTAGAGAGCGTCCGTACACTTTGGGGGCATTAATCCTGCAATCCCCCACACCTCGCCCCCTCCCTGGCCTCCTTCAAGTCTCGCCTCAAGACCCTCGTCTTCAACAGTCCCATCGGTCAACCCAAATCCCCCCCCTTTCCCTCCCCCCTCCCCGCCCCCAGCTCGGGTCTGAAACAATGACCGTCCAGCGCCTTGGGACGTCCTCCCGACGTGACAGACGCTATAGAAGTGTCATTTTGTTGTTGTTGTTAATGACTTGCTCTACAGTTTGACCGCTTTGAGCGGGATCTTCATCCTTCACAAAGAAATGAACAAACACTTTGAAAAAAGATTCGCATAATGACTTGCTCACCTCTGCCCAAGAGACAGGCAACTTCTGTGTCTCCCTTTCCTCCCAGCTCTCAAATCCAGAGACAACTTGGCATCTCTCTGTTGTTGATCCTTTTTTTTTTTGCCCCCCCCCCCCCCCAAGGAGACAAAAGAAAGAGAGAGAGAGAGAGAGACAGAGAGAGAGAAGGAGGAGAAAGCCTCTCAAATCTGTTTTGATGGTTGAAAACCTGAGCTGGGTCTCTGGGATAGGAGGAAAGCAGAACTTGCCAACCCCCAACACAAGAAAATCATTCTCCTCTCTCTGGAAATAGGCAAAGAACAGACACACACAGCAAGAGAACTGAGTCTTTTAACGATTGGAACAACAGAGGGACACAGCTCTGCCCCTCTGTGTGTGTTGTGTGTGTAGGAGTGTGTAGTCAGCCTCCCTGTAGATTTGTGTGGATCTGTGTGACTGTGTCACAGTGTTCAAGGGCTTTGACTCCTCCTAGGTTCTCACGCCAGCAGCTACGTGCTTCTCGTCATGCCCTGAACCATTTTGCGAGAGTTTTCAGCTGCAACGCGCACAGTCCCCGTGTTTCTAACAGTTCAATTCTTGTTGGGATCATTAGCAGCCACAAGCTCACAACATGAACAGTAACACAGCCAAGCACCCAGCCAGGGAAGTCCCCCCCCCCCCCCCCCCCTCTCTCTCTCTCTCTCTCTGTGTCTGTCTATCAGTTGCTCTGCTGTTGTTGGTATGTTGTGTTGTGTTAGGCATTTAATTTTCTGAAACTTGAGAGGTTTTCCTTCCAGCTTTGCACTAACACAGCCGCCCAGCTCATAAGCTGACTTGCAAGAGCCAGCTACAAACATTGCTGAGACCAGTTGACACTGAAAATCCCCCAACAGGTTAAAACAAAAACAGAACTGGATTTTTGTTTCGCATTGTGGGTGTTTACGGGGACGCAAAGCTGCAATGATAGCCTTAACTTTTTATGATATATGAGAAGCCGTCTGGCAGTGTTGACATTGAGATTGGCGCTTGCGGCTTCTTCCCCGCTCATCTTGAAGTTGCGGAGCCCATAGCGTCTTTTAAGCCTTTGACACGGAGCCTTTCCCGTCTTCTAGACGCCCCAAAGCGCTTCAAGGAATGTGTCGTTAAAGCGAATGGAGTGTGTATTTGCGGGCGAAATGCGGCAGCCAATTGCGTACAGCGGCGTTCCCACAAAGGGTTGCGGACTGAAAATGTTCCATTTATTATTTAACGTAGTGCCTTACCACATCATAGAGACTCCTCAAAGAGCCTTGCAGAATGTGTGGTAAAGTGGATTGACTTTTTTTGTGGGCAAAACGCAGCAGCCAATTGCGCACAGCAGTGTCCCACAAATAATCATAAGAACGTGAGGGTTTGCTAAGCGAAAGAACCCCGTTATTTTGTCTTCCACCATCCTGGCAGTGGCTAGACACGTGTCGTGTTCCAGTGTATACACTGTATCGCGAGGTATTATTTTCCATCAGAAATCAATCTAATTTGATCTTGAAACAAACAACAAAAATTCTGCTTCCACCATCTCCCCGGGGAGCCTGTTCAAAAAGTGCACTGAGACTGAGTGTCCAAATTATTACTATTTTTTATTACAATTGGAAAAAAAATTGATTGATTTGCACGCAATTTGGATTCAATTAATTTTATTATTCACCAAAACTGCCAACTACAACAACAATGGCTTTTACCACTTCCCTGTGGAACTGTGTTTGCTGTAATTAACCCAACTGATGTGTGTTTGGTAATATGGCGCATTGCAATACAGAGTCCTGTAGCATAGTGGCTAGCATGCTCGCCTTAAACATATTTCGAAATAAATAATTTAGTCACTCAACCCACTGTTTGCGTTACACTGCTGTGAGCAACTGGCTGATGCATTTCGCTCACAAAATATAGTCAATTCACTTTACAGAATATTCTGTGAAGTGCTTTGAGACATCTCAGTGACATGTTAAGGCAATATTTCAAATGCAATGATTATTATTCTTATTATAGCCTGTTCTAGTAGAATACTGTAATACAGAATACAGTTTTGAAAAATATATTCCCTCAGCTATTTCAACAGGTTCCATTCTGTCTCGCTGATTTGTCTGGGTGAAGTAACAACGGCTGATTTTATATCAACTCAGCAGAAATCAGAGGAGTGTGGACAGAGGAGATCCTGGAAATGATTCACCTAGTTTATACTCAGACTTGGAACTGGAAATTTGGGTCACGTTAATTAATGCACCACCCGCTGATTCACAAAGACAGTGCGATCACACTGTAAACATGCCATGATCCAGCAGGAGAAAAAACACGGAACATGCCTGCCTCAGGGCAGTGGTAAAAGGTGGGAATATTAGGGGGAAAGGTGTCTGTGAGGACCGATTTCTGTCTGTGACTGACCTTTGGTGACCAACAAACCATTCTCTGGGATCCATTTTGTGGTACAAAGAATAATAAAAATTATTGTGTTAGACAATAGACTCTTGTCATGTCATTGAGGTGTCGCAAAGCACTTCACAGAATGTAATGTACAGTGACTGTATTTGTATAGGCAAATGTGGCCATCAATTTGCCTACAGTGATGTCTCACAAACAGCTGTGAAGTGAATGACCAGTTTTATTTAACTATTGGTTCACCAGTAACTCCGTCTTTGTTCCTCCTGCTCCTCCCTGTGAAGGTCCATCAATATTAAGTGTTGCGGGGAGTGAGATAGGGCCAGACTTGCTCACAAGGAGCAAAAGACACCATTGCAGAGTCTCGATGGCCTAAATAGCTGTGAGATCCGAGTGCAGGAGATCGGAACAAAAATATATCACAGTGACAATCATGCTGCGGCTTAACTGTGAAATCAGCATTGATGTCAGCACTATTTGTCATGTCGAGGAAGCGTTTATTTTGGCGTTGCCTCTCATTTTGTTTTCATGGTCTGCAATTTACTGACTACAAACTGGAATCCGATAGCGAAATTTCCTTCAGGTTTAAAACCAGTTGAATTTATCAATGCGAACTCAGGAATTCTACACTAAACTGTTTTAAAACTTAAGATTTATATACAGCGCTAAATGGCACACACAGACCAACAATGACTTTAAACTATATTCTGTGAAGCACTTTGAGACTTGATAAGACGTGAAAAGCGCTATATCAAATGCAAGGATTATTATTGTTACTGTATTAGTATATACATTGAGAATTCAGCGCTCAATGTCTTTGAAACAATCATTCTTATATTTAACATAGTAATAATAATAATCCTTCCATTCATATAGTGTCTTATCATGTCATTGAGATGTCTCAAAGCATTTCACAGAATATTAGGTAAATGCAGCACTCAATTTGCCCCCAGCAATGACCCTCAAACAGCAAGTAAATGAGTGATCAATGTCATTTCTATTCCACATCCGTGCCATGACCCACGCCTATCCAAACCTCTGAAACATTGCACAGCTCTACCACTGTCTCTCACCTCAGCCGCGAAACCCTTATCCATACACTCACAACCTCCAGACTCAACTACACAAACTCCCCACTTGTCGGCCTCCCCAACTCCTTCCACCAGAGGCAGCAGATCATCCCGAACTCTGGAGCTCGTTGTCCTCTCCCGCACCAGGCTCCACAACCCTATCACCCCCATCCTCGCCCGACTCCACTGGCTTCCCCGTGACCTCCTAACCCCCTGCCAACCTGTCCGCTCCATCCATTCAGCGGGCTCTGCCAGCTTCATGACCCCGACTTCGCCCGCCCCACCAGTGGTGGCAGGTCTTCAGCTCTCTGCCCCCATCCTCTGGAACTCCATTCCGCAATCCCTCTGCCTCACCCCATTCCTAGCCTCCTGTAAGACCCTTCTCAAAACCCTCCTCTTCGACCATGTCTTCGGTCACCGTCCTATACTCCCTGCCCTCCACCCTCCCTGATCCTGCCCTCCAGCTTAGGTCAAAATCTCTGACCGTCCAGTGCCTTGGGACATCTTCTGATGGGAAAGGCGTTGTGTAAATGTAATTTGGTATTGCATTGTTCTCTAGGAAAAAACCCTACTGCTTGCAAATAGTATCGTGGGTTCTTTCACATCCACCCACACAGCAGAGGACAGTTTTGTTTAATGTCTCAACTGAAGGCCAGAGCTCCGCAAATCTGCACTGTATCAAGCTCAAAACCACAAGCTCAAAGTGCCCAGCACAGGACTGGAACTCACAACTTTGTGACAACAGAGGTGCAATTACTATCTACTGCACAAAACAAAACACCCAGTTACCTGGAAAGTCATTTAAAAGACAGCTTGTCTGCTGTAATTGGTAAGCTAACTATTTTGCAATCAAGTGGTCTTTCAAAAGCAAACCACTTTTGCGTGAACATGTTTATGACTAAGACTGAAGTCTTTTATTTGCATTGTCCACCGACTCCCACAGCGATTCCTTTGCAACACGAACGCATTACAGCTTCACAGCGTGCTGCTGATGTAATTATTTGACTGTTGAGTCAAACGGTTATCAAGGGTGCGGACACCGTGAATGGATTGACGTTTTAAGGGGAGAGGCAGGCGGGCAGACACCGTTCTCTACTTTTTTTAAAAAAAAATCCCTGATCTGTTTTAACAGTTGCTGACATAAACAAGCAATCAACTAAAATTATTCCTGTAACGCAATAATCTGGTTTAAATCACAGATTTGCTTGAAATAGGAGCAGCTCTGCACTGCAAGGCATTGTGAGGAGGAGTACGGAATGTGTCCTGTTTACACGGTTAAGCTGAATTCCACATTAACAGCATCAACCAACAAGCAACCAAACGTGCGCAAACTGTCCATCCGCAGCTGTTTGAAAGCTGTCCTCGCGAGGGTATTTTCCTTTGGAGAAAATCCAGAGATTATCGATGCAGAAGCTGCGTCTCCGGCCTGTAGGTCGGGCGGCCTGGCCAGGGCCTGGGGGACATCTCTGGGCTGGCACCATCGGAGGAAATGGTTTCATCGTTACTCACAGACCCTCCTGCCTTGCAGAGGAGAAAACAACAACAACAATACATTTATGGAGCGCCTTTCACATCTGGAGGATGCCCCCAGGCGCTGAACCCTCAGGGGTCAGGACCCGAGGATGGGGGAGGGGCAGTGTAGGCAGGAGGGCAGGGAGATTGGTGGGAGGGCGGCGGAAGGCACGATCGCAAAGGAGGGTCTGGAGACTGGCCTTGAGGGAGGCGAGGGAGGAAGCAAGGCGAAGGGACTGTGGAATGGAGTTCCAGAGTGTGGGGGCAGAGAGGCTGAAAGCCCGGCCGCCGATGGTAGGGCAGGTCGGGCGGGAGACATGGAGCAGACCGGAGCCTGCTGAACGGAGGGGCCGGGCAGGTTAGTAGGGAGTCTGTAGGTCGGAGAGATAGGCCATGAATGGCCTTGAAGGTGAGGATGAGGATCTTGAATTCGATCCTCTGGGGGATGGAGAGCCAATGGAGCCGGGCGAGGGTGGAAGTGATTGGGTTGCGGAGCCCAGTGCGGGAGAGGACACGAGCTGCAGAGTTCTGGATGATCACTTCTTGACAGTTAGCAACACTGCCTCATTCACCCCACAGAGCTGATTATCTTTTATTATTGTTGGTGAGCGAGAGGTAAAGTCTACTCAGCTCCATTAACCCAATTAGACCAAATAAAACGTTCCATTTAGAGGAAGAGGGTTGTCCTCCTGCAGACAAGTCCCAATCCCCTCCCAGTCAAACTCTTCTAATGACCCATGACCACACGAGCAGGTCAGGTCAGGTATCGAGATGACCTCTCTGGCTGGATGTGAGCCAAGTGACCAAGCGGATAGTAATCTGTCCAAAAAAACCCACAATAATAAAAATTGTTCATTTCAATCCACGACTGTTTGTGCGACGCTGCTGTGCGCAATCGGCTGCCGCTTTTCGCCCACAAATACACAGTCAAATTCTCTTCTCTATATGTTCTGTGAAGCACTTTGAGACGTCGATAAGACGTCAGATCAGATTCATCTTACAGTGCTGATGCTGATGCTAAAATCAATGCTTCCATTGGTAAAGAAAAAACACTATTACGAATGCCACCCTGGCCTTCCCACTTTGCTCGATTGCTCTCCGCTTTTCCCTTCAAGAACTTTGAGACGGTCTCCTAAGCGAACCCTGCTCTCTAACTGCACATTGTTCTTGTTTGAAACCCGAGGGAAACCTCCAGTGTGTGTGATTACCTCTCGTTTATACAAAACCATCTGCTGTCATCTCTTAGATTGTTGTCAATCTTCACTGTTTGCCTGACAGGAAACCCATGTGTCTGATTGGCAGTGTCAACGGTTCAGCATTTCCTTTGTGGGCAGATGTACCATTGGGTGTTGGGGGAAGGTGTCAGCTGGACGCATAGAAACTTCGCTCACAAAACACACAAACATTATACTTTGAGGCTACACTCTGCACAGTTGTCCTATTTCTTATTTTTATTATTATTGGAGTCCTGTAGCTCAGCGGTCAAAGCACTCGCCTTGCAAGTGAGAGAGCTGGGTTTGATTCCAGGCAGGGGCGAAACCTCGGGCAATTTTCCTTACCCCACAAGGCTGATAATAATTACTCAAGCAAAAAACACAATAATAAACTGGTCATTTCAATCCACGACTGTTTGTGGGGCACTGCTGTGTGCAACTGGCTGCCGCATTTCACCCATAAACATGGAGTCAATTCAGTTTACAATACATTTTGTGAAGTGCTTTGAGATGCCGAGAAGACTTGAAAAGTGCTATATCAAACGCAAGGATTATTAGCAGTGTCTGGATATTATGGACCAGACCTGTGCTCCTATGTAATGTTTACTGACTGACTCCATTTTATATGAACTGCATCAGACTCCTTGTGTCACTGGAACAGTATTTTTTAAGCAGGCGTTTGTTGGAAGGAATTTAAATAATTGATCTTGAAGCTCATTGTTTCTCTGCAATGTAATTCAGTTTATTGTTGCTGGTTTTCCTTCCCTCAGCACATTGTGCAGCTGGCAGCCTGAACTACCACAATAACAAAGGGCATTGCAGTTTTTCAGTGTAATGTCATGATCAGGTATAATAATAATCCTTGCATTTGATTTGGCACTTTTCACTTCTTGTAGACGTTTCGAAGCGCTTCACAGAATATACTGTAAAGTGAATTGACTGCATATACATGCCTGAAATGCGGCAGCCAATTGCGCACAGCAGTGTCCCACAAACAGTCGTGGATTGAAAAATTATTGTAGTTTTTTTTCAAGGGATTATTATTAGGCGCGTAGAGTAAGGAAACTTGCCCAAGATTTTGTCCTGCCTGGAATCGAACCCAGATCTCTCGCCTTGCAAAGCGAGTGCTCTAACCACTGAGCTACAGGAATCCAATTATACCTGGATTTGAGAAATCTTTTCAGTTTTGAAGGCAGGTTCTTCTTGAAAAATAATTCCTTACCAACACAATCGATCTCAGTTGTAAGCTTGGTTTTTTTCGCTGCACTTTATATCTGAAAAGCACGCAATCCCTTGAGGTTTATTTATTTGGCTGCTTTATACACCCCCATGATCATTGTTCTTTGCCTTTTCCAGTAACACTGCGGGAAAAAATGTATGAAAAAAAGCCTGATGTGGTGACGGGAGGATAAGTTGTGTTATGTGTTCTGGGAGGATGGTGGTCCAATAGGCCAAAGAGCCTTCTTCATCCGAACTATTGTTGTGAACTTGTGAAGTGTCGTTTGTTGGCTACGCATGGATAGTAATAATCCACGCATGATCACATTGGTGAGACATCTCAAAGCGCTTCACAGGATGTAAAGTGGATCAACTGTACGTTTTGTGGGTGAAACGTGGCCGCCAATTGCGCACAGCAATGTGCCCCACAACCAGTTGCGGATTGAGTGACTATATTTCCCTTTATTAATGAATACATTAATCAAACTTTTTAACTTCTTTTTGAAACAGTAGTTTTGTCAACCGGGCTGTACGAATGTAATTTGGTTGTTGTTCTGGATCTTCTTGGCTGCCCAGTGCAACGTCACCATCTGATGGATAGACACTGTATTACAGTGACAGGAAATCACTTGTGTTGTTATAATTGAGGAATTCATTGTTTTTTTTTATTCATCTGCTTTTTAACAGGCGGAGATGGAGGAACCCTCACCAAACTCCTTGAACCCATCTCCCAGTCA